>JACSYO010001270.1:375000-462500 GCA_016806645.1 Ophiodon elongatus | reverse complement strand
GGAGGGAAATATAAACAACAACAAGCTAACATTGTGAAAAGAAAAGTTTTGCTAACTTTGTTTTGAATATTAAATGTTTCCTTCAGACTCGTCTCACACTTTAAGACTTCGGATGACTTGCTAAGGTGATTTCTTTTATTTCTGATTCCTTCTTCTCCTGCGAGTGCAGATCCTCAGTAATTCCTCTCTTCAGCCGCGGAGCGACATCCCGACGACAGCCGAGAGGAGAAAGAAAGAAAGGAAACGAGGAGACGGAGGAGAAGAGGAGCGAGGCTCTAAGTCGGCCTCCTCTCTTCTC
This sequence comes from Ophiodon elongatus, assembly GCA_016806645.1. Classification (NCBI taxonomy): domain Eukaryota; kingdom Metazoa; phylum Chordata; class Actinopteri; order Perciformes; family Hexagrammidae; genus Ophiodon; species Ophiodon elongatus. The sequence continues at coordinate 462,202 of JACSYO010001270.1, read as the reverse complement.
TTTGTGGAGCCAAATCTGAGAGTGGATTAACCCAATCTCCAGCTGCTCTTCAAAGTCAACTCTGCCCCCCCTGCCCCCCCCCCTCCCCTGCCCCCCTCCCCCCTCCCCCCCCCTGCAGTCCATCCTCTTCTTTAACTTCTTAAAGCTGCACACACTCCGACTGGCTTCTTTATCGGCGGCTGTATAATTTAACAAAGTCCTCCACAAAGAGCTGGTGGTGATGTGCAGGCGAGGAGAAACACAGAGAGACACAAATATATTCAGACCACGACTCGAGGCAGATAAACGTGAGAATTAAGAGCGGCCTCGTCGCGCCGCCTCTTTAAAAAAAGGAAGGAGTCGCTCTTATCGGGCGGAGGAGCGACAGGAGGATGATGATAATATCGCTGAGGAAAATTTCATTTTGAGCTCCTCTCATCCGTCCTCTTCACTTAATTCCTGCTGTCAGTGAAATGTGATTGAAGGCTCCTTTTAAAGGTGACAAAGACTCACATTATGGAAGTCTGTCCGTCATGTAAATCAGATGATTATTACCTCAGCGGAGACTTCTCAGTCTGCAGGGAATTCAACAGGAAGGGAGTGAGACTTCCTCTCAGAGGACGATGCTTCACTCCGCTCGGAGGTCAGGATTCTTTACAGGGAACGAGACTTCTCTTTACAGGGAACAAGAGTTCTCTTTACAGGAAACGAGACTTCTCTTTACAGGAAACAAGACTTCTCTTTACAGGAAACAAGAGTTCTCTTTACAGGAAACAAGACTTCTCTTTACAGGAAACAAGACTTCTCTTTACAGGAAACAAGACTTCTCTTTACAGGAAACGAGACTTCTCTTTACAGGAAACAAGACTTCTCTTCACAGGAAACAAGACTTCTCTTTACAGGAAACAACCTCGAGGTGAACCGCCTCCTCACGTCTCCTCATGCCTCCTCGCGCCACCTCGCGCCTCCTCGCGCCACCTTGCGCCTCCTCGCGCCTCCTCGCGCCTCCTCTTCCTGACAGACGGAGTTTGACCTTGAGACGGAGTTTGACCTTGAGACGGAGCAGATGGCGATGCTCGAGTCTCGGTGCCGTCGGCGGTCAGTTTAGTTTGCTTTTTATCTTTATAATAATCTTTTCATAACAAGCACTTTTTAAAAGTTGGTGCTTCAAACCAGGCAGCAAATTAAAATCAACAATTAGGTTAAAATTGAATTAAAATACATTATTTATTTATTTTTATTATTATCCATTATTTCCAGAGATTTATGCTGAGAGAAAATAGTAAAGTAAAACACAATAAGATAAAATTATTATTATTGTTATTATTATTATACAGAATGTATATATGTATATATATATATATATATATATATATATATATATATATATATATATGTATATGCAACACAGGGAGTCCCAACGGAATATAGTCCATTTACAAAACATGACAAACTAAATAAAACCAAAATAGTTATTTCTTTTTATTATTTGCATCATAAAGAATATAAACAGCAAACAAAAATAAAAAAAATAATTCTCTGGGAAGAGAATATGGCCGACATCTTAACACTGAAAATAGAACATGAGGAGAAAAGTGTCCGTAGTACAATGATAATAATACAAAAAATTATAATAACAATAATAATAATAACAAATAACTATAACAATAATAATGTTAATTCTGTTAATATAATAATAATAATATTAATAATAAAATAACTAAAACAATAATAATATGAATACTGTTAATATAATAATAATAGAATAATTATAACAATAATAATATTGATACTGTTAATATAATAATAATAATAATAATAATAATAAAATTACTATAGCAATAATAATATTAATACTGTTAATATAATAATAAGAAGAATAAAAAAATAAATAACTATAACAATAATAATATTAATATTAATACTTTTAGAAATCATCATAATATGACTGGTATTGGTATTAAAAAAGAAAACTAGTTCTGATCTCTTAATACGAACAGTAAATTCCACCACATGTAACAGGAAGGAAGCAGCAGGTTCTCCTGTTTGATCATCGGACAGCTTCACCTGCAGTATTTACCTTCACTGTCACCCCCATGGTGTGCCCCCCTCCCCCCTCGGTGAATCCAGGCTGACAGGGCCCCGCCGCTAATCCGGCGTTAGCAAGGTAGCTGGTGGGCGGGCGTCTCTCCCAGCTGGAGTAAATACCCTCACGCCTCTCAGATAATCAGCCGGGAGACGAGAGCTTTGCCGTCTTTCCTCCACGACTCTCACCTTCATTACCTCCGTCTCTCAGACGAGGCGCCTCAGAGCGGGACTCTGGGAGGAGGTCTAGGACTTACCCCCCAACACGGTCTGCTGGAGGCCACGTCAACCCATACAGACCAGAACTCATTAACATCGAGGATGGTTCCATTTTACTTCTTTATTTCTGAAGTATTAAATTAGGAGAAGGACCAGGTTCAGGTTCAGGTTCAGGTTCAGGTTCAGGTTCAGGTTCAGATCCACGATCTCTTTGAGCTGTTGGGTGAAAGACCACCAGAGACCTGGACCTGAAAGACCACCAGAGACCTGGACCTGAAGGACCACTAGAGACCTGGACCTGAAGGACCACCAGAGACCTGGACCTGAAGGACCACCAGAGACCTGGACCTGAAGGACCACTAGAGACCTGGACCTGAGAGGAGGAGAAAAACAAACAAGAGGAGGAAAAAGACGGAGACGGGTTTTTTCAGCCGGATGCAAAATAAAAAGATGAGTGACGGAGAAATAAAGGTGGAGGACTCTGATTCAGTAGCTCCTCTTCCTCCCCCCTTAACCTCTTCATCCTCCCTCCACCCAAACCTCCCTCCTCCATCTTCCTCACCCCCCCATTCTGTCTCCCTCCTCCATCACCCCCTCTCTCCTCCATGACCACCTCCATCACCTCCTCCATCACCACCTCCATCACCTCCTCCATCACCTCCTCCATCACCACCTCCCTCCTCCATCACCTCCTCCATCACCACCTCCCTCCTCCATCACCTCCTCCATCACCTCGTCCATCACCTCCTCCATCACCCCCTCCCTCCTCCATCACCTCCTCCATCACCTCATCCATCACCTCCTCCGTCACCCCTCCCTCCTCCATCACCTCCTCCATCACCCCCTCCCTCCTCCATCACCCCTCCCTCCTCCATCACCACCTCCCTCCTCCATCACCTCCTCCATCCCTACCTCCCCCCTCCATCACCACCTTCCTCCTCCATCACCTCCTCCATCACCACCTCCCTCCTCCACCTCATCCATCACCTCCTCCATCACCACCTCCCTCCTCCATCACCTCCTCCATCACCTCCCCATCCCTCCTCCATCACCTCCTCCATCACCACCTCCTCCATCACCTTCCTCCATCACCTCCTCCATCACCACCTCCCTCCTCCTCCATCCCACCTCCCTCCTCCATCACCTCCTCCATCCCCTCCTCCATCACCCCCTCCCTCCTCCTATCACCACCTCCCTCCATCACCTCCTCCATCACCTCCTACTCACCCACCTCCCTCCTCCATCACCCCCTCCCTCTTCCATCACCCCCTCCCTCCTCAATCACCTCCTCCATCACCACCTCCCTCCTCCATCACCACCTCCCTCCTCCATCACCTCCTCCATCACCCCCTCCTTCCTCCATCACCTCCTCCGTCACCTCCTCCATCACCCCCTCCCTCCTCCGTCACCTCCTCCATCACCCCCTCCCTCCTCCATCACCTCCTCCGTCACCCCCTCCCTCCTCCATCACCTCCTCCATCACCCCCTCCCTCCTCCATGTTCTAAATGTTATTTTAGTTGAACAGGAGCAGGTTCTGTGATAAATGATATTCTATAATAAAAACATGTGCTCTTTCTTCAGTGACGTGTTTATGGATATTTAATACGAGCTTCATTTACCGACAGAATGAATCATTAACAGAGTTGTAAACTATAAACATGTTTTCTTTGTGAATCCTGTTTATGTGTTGAAGACATGAAGCTCAGAGTTATTACTAATAAAGACAAACACCTGCATTCCGTATTTATTTATTTATTTATTTTTATTTTATTTAAAGTGTACTGTGTCCATCTCCACTGGAAGAGTGTGTTTATGTTATTTATTCTTTATTTGGGACAGTATTTATTGATATTCTAATCGTTAAATCATTATTTAATAACACAGAATATGATTTTAAAGTCTTTTCAACACTGAAAATCATTTATTGGGTTAAATGTTTTGGGGAATAAATACCCGGCGCTCAGGAATTATCGGCCTAATATGAATGAAATGTAATAAGTGTTTTGTGTCTCAGCTGTAATTGTATCTACAATAAAAGTTAACGGGGTTAATAACAGTTTATGAACCTTTTGACGAGAAGGACTTCTGCTTCAAGGAGGTGGTGGGATCTGGTTAGATTATGAGCAAATATAAAGAGTATTTATTAATAACGTAGATTATTAATAACATAGATTATTAATAACGTAGATTATTAATAAATGGTGGGGTTAAAGAGGGGTTAGGGTTAGGGTTAGGATTAGGGTTAGGGTTAGGATTAGGGTTAGGGTTAGGGTTAGGGTTAGGATTAGGATTAGGATTAGGATTAGGGTTAGGGTTAGGATTATTGTTGGTGGATTAGGGTTAGGGTTAGGATTAGGATTAGGATTAGGATTAGGATTAGAGTTAGGGTTAGGGTTAGGATTACGGTTTGAATTAGGATTAGGATTAGGGTTAGGGTTAGGGTTAGAATTACGGTTTGAATTGGGATTAGGATTAGGGTTAGGGTTAGGGTTAGAATTACGGTTAGGATTAGGATTAGGATTAGGATTAGGGTTAGGGTTAGGATTAGGATTAGGATTAGGGTTAGGTTTAGGGTTAGGGGTTAAAAACATAAACATGTACATAGAATAAAACATTAAAACAATAAAAAATAATAAAAACAATAAACGTGGTAAACAACACACATAACAGTACTTTAAAACGAGTACATATTATAAAATAAATAGAGAAGATGTATTTCAGGAACGAGTAAATGAAAGCATGATACAAAATGAAAATGATTGTATTCTGTGTGTCTTTAATATTTATTCTCTATTTAATAATAACGCGTGGAAACCAGCGTTGTGAGACGTTCTCGCCAAATTTTATTTCATTTTTTCCCACAGTGAGGATTTAAATTTAGGAATGTGGAGCCGGGGGATTTTATTCTCGGGGAGGGAAAAAGAAAAGAAGTGTAAAAAAATAAATAAATAAAAGCAGCTGATGTAGGACACGACTCCCAGAGGTGGACAAACACCCGCTGCTGCTTCCTGCCACACGACCCCGAGCCCCGGAGGGGGGTGGGAGAGGGGGGGGGAGAGGGGGGGGGGATAATGGGGGGTGGGGAGGGGGGGGCCTGAGAGACCAGTTAGGGCCGATAGAGCCAGTTCCCCTTCTTCTCCCCATTAAAGCTCCTCTCCAGCAACTGTTTCTGATGCAGTTTGGCCGAAACAACAACAACAACAACAACACCAACAACAACAACAACAACAACAACAACAACAACAACAACAACCGCCGCTGGCCGGCTGCCTAATGGCCGCCATGAAAGGCGACAGAAGAAGAAGAGGGTATGAAAAAACTAAACAAAGCGGGAACACTTGAGACAGTTCAGCGGGCCTCTCAGGGGCCCTCGGGGTCGACCACGGGGCCCTCGGGCTTCTCAGGGGCCCTCGGGTCAAGCACGGGGCCCTCGGGGCCTCTTAGGGGCCCCCGGGCCTCTCAGGGCCCTCGGGGTCGAGCACGGGGACCTCGGGGCCTGAGACTGTTTGGAAACGTGACGAGATGATGAAGAGCTGCAGACGGACAGAGCGCTGTAAAAAATCTGCCCGTCAAATCTTACGCAATAAAAACATCTCATTTGTTTCAGGGCTTTGAAACAATAAAGTAAGGAAAAGGTGTATAAATAATAATAAATAAAAGACTATTTTTACTAATATGAACTCTGACTTTTTACAAGTCGACATCATTGTGTCGTTATTTCGGCGTCTTTTTTTTACTCGTTTATTGCAATTAAATCACTGTGTGTGTGTGTGTGTGTGTGTGTGTGTGTGTGTGTGTGTGTGTGTGTGTGTGTGTGTGTTCAGACTTTTTTCAGGGATTTCCAGAAAGTTTATTTGGTGTCTGTCGCTCCACCAGAGTTGTGCTTCATGAACCGGGTCAGACTTCCCCTCCTCCACCTCACGGAAACGGAGCCTGCACACCTGTGAGGATGCTCTCCTCTGATTGGCCGGTGAGGCGCCCGGCGTTGTGCACGTGCGCGTGCAGCTTCCAGGTTGGAGTCCTGCTGCTGTCAGCCGGATTCCTGCAGAGAGACGCGTGCAGGGGGTGGGGTCGTGGGGTCGTGAGGTCGTGGAGGGGGGCAGGGGGGTCGGGGGGGTAGAAGTAGAAGTTTTTACAGCTTCATTCGTTGGGGTGAGGACAAATCGGCCGAGATCTCTCCGGGAGATTAATGTCTCGGCAAATCATGGCTCATGTTGCCGCGGCGACAGGCGCTCCCCGGTGCCGCTCCCGGTGCCGCTCCCCGGTGCCGCTCCCGGTGCCGCTCCCCGGTGCCGCTCCCCGAGGCTGCAGCTCATTTAAAAGCCGTATAATCTGGCGGTGACGGAGCGGAGGGGAATCGCATCGCTGGACCAGGACGCCTGACAGCTGCATTAAGGCCTGCCAGGGCCGCTTCACGCCCACAATACCCCATCCCCCCTACACACACACACACACACACACACACACACACACACACACACACACACACACACATACACACATCACCCTCCATCATCCCCCAGCATGCCTCAGTACCGGAGAGGAGGCTCTCGTGGAGGATGCTGATCTCCGTGGAGATACAGGAGGAGAGCCGTCTTTATTTATTTAACCTTCATTCAACCACAGTAAGCTCCGGGAGAGTAAGAGTCCGTTGTCATGGCTACGCCGAGCTGTAAACACATAAACAAATGAAAAAACATCTATTTATCGAACAGTCAACCAGGTGATCACGTGATCCAATAACAGCTGATGGGTTTATGTGTACAATCAATATAATAAGTGATGAAATAAAATACACAAACATCTGGTTGATGGACCAGAGAGTGTCGACGACATTAAATAATTAAAGAGCTTCACTCAGGAAATCATAACGACATATAAAACAATACAATAATTAACCTGTTGATTTATTTAGAAATATATTTCACTGTTTGTTCATTTATGTATTTATTTATTTATTTGCCTACTTAATTTAAGTGAGAAGTATTTATATTTTTATTTAATATTCATTCATTTGTTTCTTTTTTTTTATTAATATAATTCTGATGACTGGATTTAAAGCTTCCTGACTTACACTGAGGTTTAAGTTTGAGTCACAACTTTCACTTTACATACTTTGAGCATGTGTTGTTGCCAGTACTCGTGTACTTTTACTTCGAGTGCAGGACTTTCAGGAGTTCCTGACATGTGACTACTTCCTGTCTAGCGGCCGTAGCTCCGCCCACTGGGCTCACAGCTAGGCCACCTGCACAGGTGGGCCTCCCCGAGGCCTTCAGAGCCTGAAGACTCTTCACGTTAAAGCCAGAGGAGCTTCTTTGTTGTCGGAGAGAATGAACTCTGTTCCTCCGTGTTTCTCCTCCTGCAGGAGGAACAGTGGAGGTCAGTGGTCTGACACCTCCCTCTGACACCTCCTTCTGACGCCTCCCTCTGACGCCTCCCTCTGACACCTCCCTCTGACGCCTCCCTCTGAACGCCTCCCTCTGAACGCCTCCCTCTGAACGCCTCCCTCTGAACACCTCCCTCTGAAGGTCTCCCTCTGACGCCTCCTTCTGAACACCTCCCTCTGAACACCTCCCTCTGAACACCTCCCTCTGAACACCTCCCTCTGACACCTCCCTCTGAACGCCTCCCTCTGAACGCCTCCCTCTGAACACCTCCCTCTGAAGGTCTCGGTGAAGCTCTCTGAGTGCTTTTCTTTCTTTTCTTTCCTCCGCTGCGTTTTCCCGTCAGCGGCTCCGGTTTCCTGGAGAGGACAATCAGCCGCCGCGAGCCGGCGTTTCCACGACGCTAAGCGGAGCAAATGTGGTTACGGAGATCCAGTTAGGGAGGAATGATTGCTTTTCAGGCCCAAGTCAAACTTAACGCGGCCGCTAATGCAGAGCAATCTGAAGAACAACGGTGGAATATGCACATTTAATTTACAGCTAAATCAAATAAGTTAAATTAAATTATTTTATCCTGCCGGCGGGTAACCCCCCCCCCCCCGGCTCCTCCGTTACCTGGTAACAACCCTCGCTCCTCCACTGCTCCCTGCTCGCCTTTTGAGCCGAAGCTAAACGGCTAACGCGCTAAACTCACTCCGCGAGGTCGGCGGGAAAAAGCTGAGGGTCCAATCAGGAGGCCCCCCGAGCCGAGCTCCGCCCGCCAGAGCTTCTTCTTCCCTAATTGAAGAAGTCCAATTAGAGTGGAGTCATCCGGGTCAGCAGCTCCCCCATTTCCCTACCCCCACCCCCCTCTCTCCCCCCCAAACACCCCCCCCCCCTCACCCCCCACATCAAAACGACATCAGGCTGTCTGACTGCCTTTTTAATCTCTACGCTTCATCTAATCACAGCAGAAACTTCCTCTTCCTCCTCCTCCTTCTCCTCTTCCTCTTCCTTCTCCTCTTCCTCTTTCTCCTCCTCCTTCTCCTCTTCCTCTTCCTTCTCCTCTTCCTCTTCCTTCTCCTCTTCCTCTTCCTCTTCCTCTTCCTCCTCCTCCTTCTCCTCTTCCTCTTCCTTCTCCTCTTCCTCTTTCTCCTCCTCCTTCTCCTCTTCCTCTTCCTTCTCCTCTTCCTCTTCCTTCTCCTCTTCCTCTTCCTCTTCCTCTTCCTCCTCCTCCTTCTCCTTCTCCTCTTCCTCTTCCTCTTCCTTCTCCTCTTCCTCTTCCTCCTCCTCCTCCTCCTCCTCTTCCTCTGCTCTCGATGTACTTACACAGAAATATATGCAGCCAAAACCTTTAAATACTTTAATTGGCTGAATTGAAACAAGTTAGAAGTTACAAACTGTCTCATCTACAACTGTAACTTAAAAGAAATTAAACGTTAAATATATAACTGTCAATCAAACATGTCATTTAAAAAGAAATCGAGAGCTTTCTAACAGCAGAATGTTCACGTTGTGTCCCGCCTTTGAATGTCATTTATTTATTATATGTGTTCTCCGTCTCCCCGGCTCTCCGGCTCCCCGGCTCTCCGGCTCCCCGGCTCCCCGGCTCTCCGGCTCCCCGCTCTCCGGCTCCCCGGCTCTCCGGCGCCACCGGCCTCGCCGCCGCTCGCCGACAGATCTGTGATTAAACGGCCACTTTGTCATGCGAGAGCGACGTCATGCATCAACACAGGTGAGCACGGAGGCCTGTTGGAGAGTTCATCATCGTGACTGCTTCAAAAATTGAAATGGGTTATTTATTGGGTGTCAGTCACGTTGGGAATACACACAAACACACAGGGCTGCATTTCACCGTCTCACCGTGACACTTCTTATTATTATTATTATTATTATTATTATTATTTTTTGTGACAAATCGCCCAAGCCGCAAATCTTTAGCTGCAGCCCATTAGTAATCCTGAGCCGTCAGTCTGGTGTTTATTATTTCCCAGCAGCAGGATGGATCATTTATGGGATGGGGGGGCGGGGTGAGGGGGAGGAGGGAGGAGGGGGGGCGTCGTCTACCTGCAGCTCGCAAGCGGGAAGCAGGTCAGAGACGATATTAAAGTCATTCAAACCAAATCCACCAAAGTGACTCAGGCAGCAAACTGAAGCTACTGGGTCACAGATTCATGACGGCAAAACAGAAACACTGTGACAGGAGAAGAGATGGGAGGGAAGGAGGGAAGGAGGGAAGGAGGGAAGGGAGGAAGGGAGGAAGGGAGGAAGATGGATAGAGGGAAGGAGTCAAGATTGAGGAAAAGACGTTGGGGGGGTTGAGGAAATAAAGAAAATAGAGTGATGGGGTGGAAAGAAAAGAAGCAGGGAAGATGGAAAGAGAAACAAAGAAAGGAGGTAGGAAGGATAAAAGGAAAGAAGAAAGGTAGATGAAGCTAAGGAGGGAAGGAGGGAAGGAGGGAGGGAGGGAGGGAGGGAGAGAAGTTCAGAAAAAGACAAATAAAGGAAAAAAAAGGAAAGACATTTGTTCTATGAGAATGGACTAGCCTAAATAACATACAAACAATAGTAATAATATTCTCAGTATTTCTTCCTGCAGACTTGTTTCTCCTCATAAGGATGCAGTGGTCTACAGGTAGCTCCTTCCCCACTTCCTCAGTACTACAGGTAGCTCCTTCCCCACTTCCTCAGTACTACAGGTAGCTCCTCCCCCACTTCCTCAGTACCACAGGTAGCTCCTCCCCCATATCCTCAGTACTACAGGTAGCTCCTCCCCCATATCCTCAGTACTACTGGTAGCTCCTCCCCCACGTCCTCAGTACCACAGGTAGCTCCTCCCCCACATCCTCAGTACCACAGGTAGCTCCTCCCCCACATCCTCAGTACTACAGGTAGCTCCTCCCCCACATCCTCAGTACTACTGGTAGCTCCTCCCCCACGTCCTCAGTACTACTGGTAGCTCCTCCCCCACGTCCTCAGTACTACAGGTAGCTCCTCCCCCACGTCCTCAGTACTACAGGTAGCATTGATGTGTTTTGTCTGGATGTTCACCAGCAGATTAGACCGGTCAGACAGCCAATCACAGTTGGAGGTGATGGGGTGCCACTGCCTGGACACGCCCCCTGGTTGTTGTAGGACTATTTACCGAACGTGTCCTCGTCCAGGTGGACTTGTCTCACGGCGGTTGGCGGCGTGATATGAGTTGGACTGCGAGGTCGTGTGATGCGGCGGCGGAGGGTTACGGACCCTGAATGGAGGGGAAGTGGGGCCGGATGCAAATGAGCTCTCAGTTTAAAATGTGGCTGTTTCTTTATTCATGGAGGATTGATCGAGTCGTGGAGGAGATGAATGAAATATGCATGTAGCGGCCGCACTGTACACGCACGCTGTACCCATGATTGATTTCAGCTCAGGTGTGTGTGTGTGGGGGGGGGCGAGTCACGGCCCATCGAAAAGGATCTGATTCTGTTTGACCGCGCGGTGTCGATCCAAAGTGATTCTGACTCGGCTCAGATAGAAGAACATGTTCTGGAAAGAGGAAACTTCAACCTCCTCATCTCTGAGTTTACCCTGAAAATGTCCATTAAAGTTATTTTTAACTCCATATCATTTACAGCAAACCTTTGACAACAGTTAGGTTGAGACGACTAAACTACTGAGTTAGGTTGAGACAACTAAACTACTCAGTTAGGTTGAGACAACTAAACTACTGAGTTAGGTTGAGACAACTAAACTACTCAGTTAGGTTGAGACAACTAAACTACTCAGTTAGGTTGAGACAACTAAACTACTGAGTTAGGTTGAGACAACTAAACTAATCATTCAGGTTTAGGAAAAGATGATTGTTTGGGTAAAATAACTACTGAAGTACCAAAGTAACGTGACTAATAAATCAACATTGAGGAACAAACAGAAGTCTGCTGGCTTAAAGATTGCTGGTTGTTAGACACATCCACCCTGAGTGTGTTTTTGTGGTCTTTATTCTTCATCCTTCATGATTACGTGAATCAAAAAATAATGTTTTGATCACACAAAAATAATTTGCTCATTATTTTCGTTCAGTGCTGGAAGACACCAGTTGTATGAGGACACATTAACTTTGGTTACCTATTTACTTTGTGAATACATGAATCTTTCTGGAATAGTTAAGTCTTTTTATTCTGGAGAGAATCCCACGATGAGGATGTTTAGTTGCTCCGAGACGAAGGCCGTCGTGAGGTCGCCACGTCTGAAGCACTGAAGTGAGCTCCTCGATAGAAACACTACAAACTGCAGGTTAGCTGAAGCTAACTAGCATCTGAAGCTAACTAGCATCTCTGTGCTTAACTGTGCCGAGGATAAACTCTAAAATTGGACCTCAAAGAATCCGTCTTCTTTTCTTTTCCAGAGCAGGCTTCTTGTTTCTTCCCTGCAGTGTTTCTCCGTGATTCACTCACACAGTAAATGATTTGAAGAGCTTCTTTTTTTCCACCTCTGCTCCTGTTTTTCTCTCTCTGCTCCAAAGGAACATTCAAATGTCTCTCAGCTGCAGCTCCTTCATCTTCTCGTTGTCGAACACGTTGTTGCCCGAGGCGTGAGCTTCCCTCTCCGCCTGTTTCTGCTGGAAGACGAAGGCGAGGCGCGGGATCACAGCTTTTTTGGGGGGGTTTTCTATTTTTTTTATTTTTACGTGGCGTTTCGGATTTGGCCACGAGCGAAGCAGAAAGCTTCAGCTGAGGGAAGATTTCATGTTTGTTTGATGACCGGGCGTCAAGCATCGGGCGAACATCATCAGTGTTTCGTTAATCGATTGATCACAACATGCGTCCTGACATCAGCAGAATACGGCTTCAGAACGTCAATCATTTAGAGCCCTGAAGCGTGGGGAGGGGTGGGGGTGGGAGGGGGGGTGGGGTGGGGGTGGGCGGGGGAGGAGAGGGGGGTTCCCTTCATTTCACAATGAAGGGAACCAGATCACGTCGGAGGAAAGAGCTGCACATAATCCTCCTCCCATCTGTTCACTGTAAAAACATCTCCACTGCTCATTTAGATCATTTCTCTCTCCACTAACGTGATGTTTTCTCATAGCTAATTACACAATACTCATCATATTTCCACATGAAATAATCTTGCACGGCAAAATGTTCCATTTTAAAAAGAATTCAGTTAATTATCGAGCCCTAAAATCACTCATCTCAAAACGTGATGAAGGATCGTTTGAGTTCTAAATGTACTTTTACTGAAAATTATCTTTGATTGATTCGCTGTCGTCTCTTTTATGTCATAATCTAAAAAATTTAGAGAAAAGAAAAGAAATAACTTGCAGAATATGGATGGATTTAATTAATTCAAGCTTTTGCTAAAATATTCTCTACATCGTAAGACAATGAGCTGCATCGTCGACAGTGTTTGCTGCAGGTTTTTCCTCATTATATTTAAGAATATTTAACACCTTCATCTGAAGTCAATGCTTTAAGACGTTCCCCGGCCTGCAGAGGAGAATATGATGAGTATGAAATGAAAGAGTTCCCTGCACTCGTGCCTGAGTACAGTCTGATGACTGGAGTCAGACCTCCCGGTGTGTCCTCCTTATCCTCCCACTCGCAGGGCGACATCTCCTCGCCTCCAAATGTCAGACGACTTCAGTGTGTTTCTCTCTGACGTCTCTCATCGCGCTGCTCTCTGCCGCTCCGCCGCTTAGCGTCCGTCCAGCGGGAGAAGAGTCCAGCGTTGTGATCGTGAAAGGAAAAGGTTATTGCATTTGGTTATTTATGATGTTTTCTGTCGTGTCCATGAGGTGTGAGGTTGGACTATGGGTCATTTTCATTCGTACAAATGTGTGATTTTTAATTTGTTTTTATGGTTCTGCTTCGGTCGGAGACTTTATTTTCTCTGTCCATCGGATTCTGGATAGTGTGATATCTCAGGAACTACCGGAAGAAATGTCTCTAAATGTGACTCAAAAGTCCACTTGGTCTCAAAGATGAAATGATTAGAATTTGGGGCGTCTGAGTTCTCATAGACTTCTATACAACCAGAGGAGTCGCCCCCTGGTGGTCAGCATCGTGTCCTCATAAAGTTACTCCATGTCCCGTGCGTTTCCCGTCTTCACAGGAAACTAACTTGGTTAAGTTTTGGCAACAGAACTTCTTGGTTATGTTCAGGAAAAGATGGTGTTTTGTCTTAAAATGACTGAAGTACAGAAGTCACGTGACAAACACATCAACGTAGACTTCTTGTTTCACACGAGGAACAAACAGCCGCCTCCTGGAGGACTCGTCCACTTCCCTTCTTGTTCATTCTGACTGTGCTTTTGTGGTCTTTACACTTCCTTCTTCATGATTTATTTCATGATTTTGTATTGTGTTTAAAAATGATGACACTTTATTTCTCGTCTGTATAGCTGTGTGGGAACTCAGCAGGAACTCCATTTCATCCTGAGTGTTTCTTCTCTTTCCAGAGCATGAATGAATGGGGCAGTATTTTAAGATCATTTCATCTATGATGGAGCCACCATCACCTCGATTTCTGCAAAAATCTCAACAATAAAGTGTTGTGTATTTTTTTATTACATGCATTTATTTTATGCATAATCATATCAAGGAAAATATTCCTCAGGCCGGTATAATTTCGCCCTAATATGCCGTCTATATAAACTTTGAACTCCCTCTGCTACAACATTCTCCAACGTTCTCACTAATATCAGTTTTCCAGCTTCTTCGCTGTAAATATCTGCTGTTTAGAAAACGTTTACACTGATCTGCCTCTTTTTTCATTATTCAAAATGCAAACTACTGTTGGAGCATTGAGCAAAGTTGAATATTTGATCTGTAATCATCTGATTAAACGTACAAGCACAGCAAGTCGAGCCTTGTACTCCAGCAGTGAGCGCTCTTCAAATGAACTATGGTCTGTTTACTGACTTTATCATATATATATATATATATACAGTGTACTTCCAAAGTACACAGGAGTAGAAAGCATATGAAGAATGCTGCTGCAGGAGGAACACGCTGCTGCATCACAAACCTTTAGTCTCGTTATCACTCTGCAGCTCGCATCGCAGTCGAAAGGCCAAATCCCTCCTTCCTTTTCAGACCTGACCTTCTGCAGGAATCAAAGGATTATGGGTAATGGTCTGTGTTTCCTGTGCACTTAACAAAACATCTGTGTCCGATGGGATCTGATGCCGTTGCCTCGTGTCAATCTGCAGGTAAAATAAAGCCGAGATAAGCAGAGCGCGATAAGCCGCGGCTCCTTGAAGTGTTATATTTCATTTCAGCGCCGGCTGCTGTTTGATCCAATCACACGGCCCGGAAGCCTCCGTCTCCATGCTGCGTTCTAACGAGATGCTCAGGGTGGAGGGTGGCCTCGACTTCGCTCCATCACATCAGGTCAGTGATCCCAACGGAGGGGGGGGGGGCAAAGAGCTGCTACGACCAAACCCCCAAATACCAACAGCAGAGCAGTGAGACAGACACACACATGTAGAAATGAATGAAACAATACACTTATAGTATTATTCCAAACATCCTCATACAGGTGTTGCATGTATTAAGGTGTACCAGCAGCAATAAGAGCTCCACCTGTCCGTCTCCTCTCCAACAGGAGGAGGTGAGACGTGTTTACTAACTGATGGATCAGTCTGCTTGAACTTTGACCTGTGAACTAGCGATGAGCTCGAGGTAACTTCTTGTTACGGGAGTTCATTAATTGTTCACATCTTTAGCTTCAAAATATTACGAAACAACAGAGAAGGAGAAAGCACGAGATCGAAGAGGAAAATCAATGCGCACGAATCACTTAAGTTAACTCTGGATTTAATAAATTGTATATTTGGGCTCCTTTGGTCAACCAGACTGAGGAAACATTCACACAAATATAAAATTATAACACAGACACCCACATTCACGTCCTGACTGGCGTCCTTTCCTCATTCGTCACGCCCCCATCATGTGACCACCACTGGTAAATCCAACATGAATGACACACCACTGACCTTGTTATGAATGCTGCTGCTGTCTGCGCGTGGAGGAGGGAAACAGACGACCTCGCGTTTGTTATCTCGTTTTGTTCCGCACGACTACGGTGACGTTCACAAAGAAACTGTAAACGAACAACAGCCAAAACCGAGGAAACGAGACGCGTGTCGTGTCGTGTCACTCGTCACGTGATCGCGTCGGTGCGGACGGAGGTTATTTCTGAGGTGGCGCCCGTGTGCTCGGAGATCAACGTCTCCATTTTAACGGAGTCAACCCTTTACATTCAGAGAGAATAGAGTTTTTTATGACGTCTGACCTGCATCCAGCTCTATGAACCTCAGAGCGACTCAAATGATTCCTTCTGATCTCAACGGCAGCTTTTAAATGGCTGACACTCTTTTTTTTTCGGAGAATATTTGTCATTTTCTAATCTCTGAGTCTTTATTGTTTCCTATACTTGGCGTTATGCATTTGCTCCGTTGGCTTCGGAGTGTGACAGCTTAGTTCTGAGCAACGAGGTAATCAGACAGCTTTGGAGTTTTCGTGATGAAGCTTTAATGCAGCTTCCCCATGCTTACGGTCTTTATGCTAAGCTAGGCTAATCCTGCTGCAGAGTCCATTTAAGCAGGTTTCCAACTGGTTTTGGACTCGCTCTTTTTTGGGAGCTGGATCTGGCAACCCCGTTGTGTTTGTGCCATCCTCAAAGAGGAACCGGATCAATAATCTGCCAGAAATCCTCTTTCTGAAGAACTTAGACATGAAGTATTATAATCATACTTCCTGTCAGACTCTTGCCTGTGTTTATGTGCAGGTAGCCGCTCTATAATCACCTTTTTTTTAAGTGTTTGTGTTTATGTTCCGGCTACATTTCTGTGGATTATTGCGTCTTTATTTCGGAGCCGTTATCATCTCGCCGCTTCTCTTTCCGTGGACATCCGTCAGCGTCTGATGCAACAGCGTCTCAATTCATTTAAAATAGAGAGACGAGGGACGAGGACGGAGAAAAAAATCACTATAAATGACCAGAAAATGCAAATTATTCTGCACTTTGAAAGACAAATCCTTTGGAGAAACAAGCTCTTGTATCAAGAAAACGTGGTAGAATATCCTCAAACCCTCTGAAGCTAAACTAATCAATATATTCTATATCAACAAAGGGTTAAATGAGTACATGCTCTGTGCTTTTTTATTCAGAGTTTTGGGGATAGAGAGGAATATAGTGGGTTTTCTATGCATACGAATGAATAACTGAACCAGGCTGTTCTCATCCAGCATTCGTAGCTTTACCTGCGGACAAGAATGAGCCGTAATTTGTAGGTATCCCACGGAAAAATGTTGTTTATAATTATGAACGACGGAGTATAAAGAATAATAAAACACAGACCAAGGATCTGTTCCTCAACCTAACAAAATGTTTCACCATCTTCTCCTAAACCCAACCTAAGGTTTTGTAATATCTTTAGCTCTCATAAGAAACTCAATATTTTGGCTGAATATGTTTAGTTGCAGGATGGATTTAAATCTAATCCTAATACACCGGTGGTGTGTATTGACTGTGTTTTAACACTCTGTCCTGATGGTTGATGTTCTCATAAACTCATGTTTACAATGTTTACTGAGGGAACAAATCAAGAGAGAAGTAGAGTCATTTTCTATAGACTTCTATACAACCAGAGGAGTCGCCCCCTGGTGGTCAGGAGAGAGAATGCAGCTTTAACACATGAAGCTTTGACTTCTATACAACCAGAGGAGTCGCCCCCTGGTGGTCAGGAGAGAGAATGCAGCTTTAACACATGAAGCTTTGACTTCTATACAACCAGAGGAGTCGCCCTCTGGTGGTCAGGAGAGAGAATGCAGCTTTAACACGTGAAGCATCGGCTTCACTCAGCCTTCTGAATGCAACATATGAATCACATTCAAGATAATTGTTTTACAGTGCAGCAGATAAACCGACTTGTAGAGTCTTTTCCCGGGCCGAGACGAGCTGATTGAGGTGGAAGTCATTTCTTCGCTGCCCTCTCCTCAGAGGGAACACGCGAGGACACAAATGAGAAAGCAGAGTTTCCTCAGCAGAGCTCCTGATGTAACTCTGTGAAAGTGTTAAACTCAGCCGCGTGATTTGCATGTGAGATAATCTGCGAGGTTTCAGATCAAAGGAGGCGCGTCACTGTCGTCCTCGTATCAGCTGATCGGAGTCGACCTCAAGGCTTCTCGGCGTGCGACTGTTTCATGTTCACCAGTTCATCAAAGTGTCGGGGAAATCACAGTGGAGCTAATTACGGCCCCCTCCAACAGGCGCTGCTGCAATTAACCTTATTGAATTCTTCCTCCAGTCGGGCCTTTGACTGAAGGAGGCTGCCGAGCTTCCTGGATCACTTTCACACGTGTTGTTTGACTTTGTTTTCTGTTGCCTCGGGCTCGAGATGCTGCCTCCCAAACACGCATCATCCCGTCTCATCTCTACACTTTACCCCGACATCAGAAGAAACAGAAGAACTGCCAACATTATCACGTCATCGCCGAATGTTCTGCGTTCTGAGAGCTTTGGAAACGAGACCGAAGGATGAACTTCTCAAATAAGCTAACACTCCAGAGAGGTTAGAATAAAATGATGTAGACGGATGGACGGCTCGATAGATGATTGATCCCCAGAGGGCGAAGCACACGGAGACGTGGAGTTAAAAAGAGTAAATTCTGAGTAAAGTCTCAAACTAAAAGTTGGGGAAAGTTTAACTTGGCTGGAGAATACCTGCAGCCTGAAACACGTGAAGAAGAAATGGACACTTTGTTTTCACTTTATTTAAGATATATATTATATATTACAATTTCTGGGAATATTGACTTTTGCAAACATGTGGGACCTATTAAAAATGAATAAAATCGACAGGGATTTTTTACAATTATTATAATTTTAAAACGTACAAAACCTCTCAGAAACACCTTTCGGGGGAAATGCACCATGTGCAAAGGATTGTGGGTGTTTTAGGACCACGGAGGATACACACATGCATCCTGGAAAATCCTCTAATCCAAGGATTCAGTTGTGAGGTTCATAACTTCATCATCCTCTGTATGTCAGAGGGAAATACTGGACAGTTTACTTCATTTTGTGACTGATATAGTTATTTTGTTCTTTTCAGATAAAGATTTTATGTAAAGAGACACGTTAAAAAGTGTCTGTTGGTGGATTGAACTCATTACTAGAGTCTGACCACTTCCCTTCTCACATGCTTTGATTTAAACTGAGGATTAAAAATGCAAAACAAAGGAATTAAAGACAAAATTCTGAAACCTGACAGCAAATTTTACCATCCAATTTATTTCTTCAATCAACTCATGACCCTTCAGATCTATCTCGTGACCCTTCGGAGGGGCCCGAGCCCAAGGTTTGTAACCACTGGACCAAACTAGCTCCACGAGCTGAAACAAAACATTAATTTAGTCTTTTTTTTTGGTCACAGAAACCTTCTTTTGTTCGCTCGACATAAAGCCTCCGCTTCATAAACACAGTTTCCCGTTTATTGACGTTCACCTTTAGTTTGTTCTTCTTCCCACTGTACTCGTACAGTATCTGTACACACACGCACACGCACACACACACACACACACACACACACACACATACACACACACACACAGCGTCTCCTGACTGAGTTTATTCAGATTATTCTCTCGGCCGGCCTCGACTCCCCCGGCCTCTCTTTGAACACGAAGGATGTGAAGGACTTCACGACTGCAAACAAAAAGGCCGATTTAAAGCTTTCCACTCGGTGAAAGAGGCAGCGGACCTTGACTGTGTTGTGATCAGCGCGCTCCTCCTGGTGTCTGCACACCGATGAATAGAGGAAGGAAATGCTCAGCTGAGTGGCAGAAAAGAAAAACCGTCAGCGGCAGAACGGTTCACTTCAGTTCCATTCAGACCTTCAGCCGTGGGTCCAGCTGCTCCTGAGAACGCCATTAAATAATCTTTCTCTCGCTTCCTGTCTGGCCTTTGAAAGATCTCAAAAGGAGGCTTTTGTTCTGTGGTTGAGTTCGTGTGACTTTTATTCCATGAGTCCCAGTGGTGGTTTTGTGCAGTTTTAGAACGGCTTCAGTGTCATTTTCACAGTTTTCTATCGGTGATAGCGACGTTCTCACCGGCAGCGATGACGGCTGAGACCCACGGGAACAAATGTAAAGTAGCTCAACAAGCCACATAAACATATCTTCTCTCTTGATTTGTTCCCTCAGGAAGCATTGTAAACATTAGTTTATGGTCTCAATCCAGGGGGCGACTCCTCTGGTTGTATAGAAGTCAAAGCTTCATGTGTTAAAGCTGCATTCTCTCTCCTGACCACCAGGGGGCGACTCCTCTGGTTGTATAGAAGTCAAAGCTTCATGTGTTAAAGCTGCATTCTCTCTCCTGACCACCAGGGGGCGACTCCTCTGGTTGTATAGAAGTCAAAGCTTCATGTGTTAAAGCTGCATTCTCTCTCCTGACCACCAGGGGGCGACTCCTCTGGTTGTATAGAAGTCTATGAGAAAACGGGGCTCCTCTTCCCCCTGAGTCCGCGGTCCTGTACTTAGCAGTGTAGCGTAGACAGCTTGGTGCTCGGTACCGACCGTGAAGGCATCGCGGGTCCAACCGACAGCGGTGGCGTTTAATTCTCCGTCTCCTCACAGCTGCCGCTCCGGGCGCTCTGAGAGGAAAATACTCACCGAGACCCGGATTTAATTAGTTGCTC
Source organism: Ophiodon elongatus (assembly GCA_016806645.1). NCBI lineage: Eukaryota > Metazoa > Chordata > Actinopteri > Perciformes > Hexagrammidae > Ophiodon > Ophiodon elongatus. The sequence continues at coordinate 441,870 of JACSYO010001270.1, read as the reverse complement.
TTCTTCTTCTTCCCGTACCATAAAACCTCTCCGCCGCTGTCAGGTCTCCCGAGCTGCAGGTTGTTGTCGTTCAGCTGCTGACTCACCGGCGTGATCGCAGACTCTCCCCATTAATTAAAGTTTCACATGAAGAGTCTGCAGGGAGCCGCCGCTCTGCAGCCAACGAGCATCCAGATGGTCGCTGGTTCGAATCCTCGGAGGACCAACCTCTGTTCAAACCCGTACAGTTAAATGAACTCCTTCTTAATTGTTGGATATTGAGCCGAGCAACTTCGGATCACGTCTGAAACTTTGTGGACAGCTTGTTAACGTCTGTGCTGACGAGAGAGAGAAGTCAGGAGGCGGATGATGAAGATCTGCTCCTCCTCTTCATCATTCTATGTTCAGCTTTAGATATTTTAATGGCACATTTGAAGCCGTAGCTTTATATTTTATGGAATTAAAATGAATTAAACACAAAATAAAAGCTCATGCTCAGTTGTTTTATAATAGTTTATGTTTATTTGAGGAATGTTTTAATGAGCTACCTGTTCCTTCCACTGCAGAAAGTTAAAACTCTGGACTTCTCTTGATGAAAGAATGAAACATCAGAGGATTTAAATGGTTAAGTCTCTCAGAATAAAATACCTCAACAACCTGGAGGTTGAATCCCTGCATGTTGACATTCATGGTTCCCAGAGGATGAACAAGGGGAAACAGTTTGCTCACTTTTATTGTTTTGCTGTTAAAGTGTTAAAAAATACAAAATGTAAATGGTTAATCGAAGTGAAAACGACATGAGGTGGAACATCTGGAGAACGAGATAATGAGATAATGAATGTGTAGTTTAAATAATTAATAATAAGAATTAACAGTTAGATTTCTAGTTTCCTTTGTGAGTCAGCTTCTGATGGAGGGAGGCTAGCAGTTTCCCCCTGCTCCCAGTCTTTGTGCTAAGCTAGGCTAATGGTTTCTGTACAGACCCTGGAGAGGACAGAAACCAGGCGCCTGCTTTGAGTTCTCCCTTTAAGTTAATTTAGTCCATTAACATTGAGGACAGCAGATCTGAGATATGCTGAGAGATTTACATAATGCAGAGCCTGAAGACCCCAAAACCTCCTGATCCCCCAGATAAAGGGATCCTGGAGTCTGGTGGGTTTATCATCCTCTGACTGCACTCAGAGTTTGACCACAGTTTTTAGCTGACAGTGCTGCTGACCTGTGGCAGTAAATGCTGATCTGAAGCTGTTAGCAGAGGGAATATCACACTGAACCTCCTCGTGTTCTCACTGCCTCCATTCATCACGCGCAGCTTGTTAACCTTTTACTGCCGACTTCCAGGAGAAAAGACTTTACAAACCGGCGGTCTTCTTCCAGCCCGCGTCGTAAAGAAGACCAGCCCTCCGCCGCGTGAGAGGAAGGGCCGCGGATAATGGAACATAAAGATCAGGGCAGCTTATTTTCTAACGCCCATAACTCAGAATACAGTACTTTTCATTGCCCGGCTATCAAAAAGTAAATTGGAGTCCTATTTGTTCGTGAGCAGTATTATGTCGGGGGCTCATGTCGCCTCTGAATCACTAACCAGCTTCTGGAAATGATGAGACAAGAGGAGAATCCACCGGGATCATCACCAGGAAGCAATGAGATGCCTTCAGAGAGGAAAGGTGTTGAGGTGGACTGGACTCTCTCCTTCTGAGGCCCCAGGAGGAACTCGACTGGTAAAAATGAGCCGAAAAGTGGTTTGAAGTTTAAGTAAAAAAGTATTTACTTTGAATGAAAACAATTGCACTGTGAACACAACAAAACCTCCAAGTCCCGCGGGAGGCCTCCAACACCGGCAGCCCCATCACGTCGATACGCAAGGCTTTTATATCCCTTCGAAATCCTCGTGCACGCCGTCCTTCCTCGTGCACGCCGTCAGTCCTCGTGCACGCCGTCCTTCCTCGTGCACGCCGTCAGTCCTCGTGCACGCCGTCCTTCCTCGTGCACGCTGCCTTGCCCTCGTTGCCCAACTCCCGTAAATTCAATGTCTTGGCATAATTTATACACACACGGTAATTAGAAAATAGTTTAAGCATACGGTAATTATGATATAGTTTTAAAATAATGTAATTATGAAATAGTTTACAAAATAATGGCATAAAACAGTTTGCTTTAGGAGCTTTTTCTATTCAACCTTAACAAAGGCTGTAAACCACGAGGACGTGTGCACACGTTCACACGCAGGTAGGAAGCAGAAGTACAATAATCACAAAGTGTAGCAGCATGTAGAGGACGCCACCTCGACACAGTGACTTAAGTGAGTGGGCGGGACACAACGCAGCGAGCTAATCACACGCTAACGCTCGGCCTTGGGAGGGATGCACTCAGGTCGCTTAGCAACCAACAGGCACAAGAAACAGCTTTTCAGAAGCTGCACAGCAAACAAACACATCCGACTTACTTCAGAGCGTCTCTCTGCAGAGGAGCACGCCTCCGACTCGGCGTAGCTCCTCCCACTTCCTCTGCTCTGCATTCCTCACGGCTTTCAACTCGTCTTTGTGTTTTAGTTTTTTAACATCGCGCACACGACCGAGAGAGAACAGAAGGCCTGTTGTTCCCTCGGCCGGAGAGCGTGAGCACTTCTTCAGGTCAGCTGGCGAGAGGTGAGAGGAGGAATATGAATATTAATTCACACTTAGCATTGTTGTGCATTTCCCTCTGCCAATTGGCAACAGGTTTGATACTGTGACTGTTGATGATGGAGACATGATGCGTTTCATTTTCATGAATAGAAGTCTGACTTGTACTTTAACTGACTGCTGCATGCCGTTGGATGTTTACCATCACATGCATCTTATAAAGATTTACATCTTTCTTTTTAAGCTTCTTGCCGATTCACAGATGATTAATCTCGATGTGCCGGTTGTCTTCTCACCGGAGAGCATCTGTGTGGAGGTTTAGTTGAACATCATGAATCCTCCCGTCGGAGCAGAGGGTTCCTGTGTGGGACGCTACACCTGTTTTTAACGTTGTTTAATGGAGAGTAATCCTCCCATCGTGACTCCTGCTGCAGCCGAGCCCAACACCTTGTTTATTCTTTCTTTCTTTATGAAGCATATCTGAGCAGAAACTTTCCCCACGAGGATGCGAGAGCTCGTCAGGTGAGATGAAGACGTAGCAGATATCTACGAGCCTCCTCCTCCTCGCTGTACATCAGCAGGAGGCGGGAACATGTTTCCTCCTCGCTCTGAGCGGGAGAGCACAAAGTAATGTACGAGTGTTTGTGTGCTGGAGATTTGGAAAACGACGTCAAACTGTCAAATGACCCGAATCAGTAAAAAGAAATGAAAACAAACGACGAGGTGAAGAAGATGAAAATATGAAATCTGGGGCCCATAGATCTTCAGATGAGGGAGACGAGCTCAGGTGTGACCTCCACAGGGAGGAAGGAGCCCACACGGGGGGGAAGAGGAGGAGGAGATGGGGGAGGAGGAGGAGGAGGAGGAGCTGGGGGAGGAAGAGGAGGAGGAAGAGGAGGAGAGAGTGGAGGAAAAGGAAGAGGAGGAGGAGGAGGAGGGGGAGGAGGAGGAGGAGATGGGGGAGGAAGAGGAGGAGGAGGAAGAGGAAAAGGAAGAGGAGCAGGAGGAGGAGGAAGAAGAGGAGGAAAAGGGGGGAGAGGAGGAGGAGGAGGAGGAAGAGAGGGGAGGAGGAGGATGAAGAGGATGAGGAGTACATTTTTCTTATTTTCTTATTATTATTATTTTTCTATTCTATGTTTTGTATATTTTGTTCTTTTTTTACCTGTATATAAAAATGCTGCTGTAGCGAAAAAATTTCCTCTTGAGGGATTAATAAGGTATTTATCTATCTATCCATCTACCTATCAAACCAATGCATAGTTACAGTGTGGCTCCTCCCCTCAGAGGCTCCTACCAGAGGGCCGTGGGAGGCCTCGGGGACGGGGAGGTGACTTACTGTGGTTTTAATGCCGTCGGTCCTCAGAGAGCAACAAACACCGACTCCAACATGGAGAGCTGTTTCTGCCGAGCCGCCTGCTTTCTAATTAAAATCCCATAACTGTTGTTCACTTCCGAATAAACATGATAAACTCTGACGGTCACGGACTGCGTTGATTACAATGTTTGCTGTTTGCTTTGATTGCACATTAGCACGTTTAGCACGTTTAGCACATTTAGCACATTTAGCATGTTTAGCACGTTTAGCAGGACTCTGTCTCCGAGTGGCTTCAGCATACGGTCGGCTTCAGAGGGAGGAAGGCTGGGGAAGGTTGTTTTATTCAGAGGAGGAAGAGGAGGAGGAGGAGGAGGATGAAGAGGAGGAGGAGGAGGAGGAGGAGGAGGAGGAGGAGGAGGAGGAGGAGGAGGAGGAGGAGGAGGCAAGATGACACCAGAACGTCTGGGTTCTTGTTCTGGACATCGGTTTGTTTTTAACAAAAAATAACTGACAACATATTTATAAAAACAACATGAACAAACACTTTGGATCACGTCTTTTGGCGAGAGAGAGGAGAAGGGAAGGAAAAGTAAATATATATAAATAAATATGTATTTATTTATTTGTATATTTATAAATATATATATTTAATTATATATATATATATATATATATTATTTATTTATTTATTTATAGATGGGTAGATACCTAGGTAATGTATTTTTCTGCCTCAGGGCCCAGGAAGTAAGAAAACTTTTTTTGACTTTTGCAGTGATTAGCTTGAGTTGACCAGACTTGAGCTATTTATTCCTAAATATGTTATAAATATGTTATAAGGAGGGAGGGGGGGGTGTAGGGGTGGGAGGGGGGGGTAATAGATAGCTCCAATGCTAACTGCTAAACTGTACATCTCTGCAGGATGTTGTTTGTGTTGTTTGGTAAACACATGTTGATGCTTCCTCTGCAGCTCTTCATGGTGGTCTGTTGACCCCCCCCTCCTCCCGCTCGGCCTGGACCCCATTAAGAGGTCCAGGTGGACTCTCAGCGCGTCGTCTCTTTAGCTCGAGCGGGAGATGATGATTCCTTTTCTTTGCTTTTCTTCTGGGGGCTTTTATGGATCTCAGCTTCTGCTGCAGATTATTAATCAGATCATAAATAATAAAAGATGGCAGCGCGGGGCCCCGGGCAGCGCGGGGGCCACTGCTCCTTCCACAGCGAGGAGAAATGATGGAGGATGAGTTGGAGAGAACAATATTAACACACAGCCAGCTGGATTTATCCAAAGTCTGCTTCCGGTCCACCAGAGGAGGAGGACCAGGACCTGAGCCGGTTTATATTCTGCCAGCGGATCAGGAAATTAGCATGAAGCTAATCTCTCTAATGCTGTGTGTGTTTTAAGCTAACGGCGCCGCTCACCTGCTCCCTGACTCCTCATGGTCCTGTCTCAGGATCAGTGTTCCTCTCTGAGACGAGAGAGGACTCACTCTTCTCCGGGAGTTAACTCAGCTTCGTGTTGGGGAAACTATTCTGAAGGACGTTGACTTTAGGGGATTATTATTAAGGCTAATAAGGCATCAGTTTGTTTTAGATTTACGGATCATAACACGGAACAATCTCTTGGAAACGGATCTGTTAGAAAAGGTGTGATCTCCATCACAACTCACCCTGAAGCCATCAGTTTACATACAGGTTGAACAAGTTTAAGACATGTTGGTAGATACATAGATATATAAAAATATATATGAAAGTATCTGGACACAGTCAGGCTAGCTGTTTCCCCCTGCTTCCAGTCTTTATGCTAAGCTAAGCTAATGTCCTGACTGTACTGAACTAACAGACGTGAGGTTGATATCTGAACATCTCACTTTCTAATTCTCTTACTCTCTACTCTCCTTTCCTACCTCCTCCCATAGCTCCTCCCATAGCTCCTCGTCTCCTTCCCTACCTCCTCCCATAGCTCCTCGTCTCCTTTCCTCCCTTCTCCTACAGCCCCTTGTCTCCTTCCCTACCTCCTCCTACATCCCCTCGTCTCCTTCCCTACCTCCTTCTCTCCTCTCGCTTCACTTCCCTTCAGTCGAGCAGCGCTGATGAAACATGTCTTCACTCTTCTTCATCTACTTACCTATCTCACCTCCTCCTCTCCTTTCCTTACCTCCTTTGGTTTTCCTTTTCTTTTCCTAGCTTTACTCTTTACATCCTCCTTTCCATTCCTCCTTCTATCTTCTCATTTCCTTCTTTACCCCCTCCTTCCTTTCCTTACAATTCCTAAGTCCTCTAATCCTTCCCCTCCTCCCTTTTTGTTTCCTTTCTTACACTCCTTTTTTCAAAATTGTTTCCTTCTCCCTTGTTTCCTTAAATGTTTCCTCCTGCTCTTTCCTACCTCTTCTTCCTTTTCTTTACTTTTCTACCTCCTCCTTTCATCTGTTTTATGATCTGTTGCATGTCAACAAATGAGTAATATGACTTTTGATTTAGGAAGCTATATAGATATACATATATATATATATAGCTATATGGCTATATATATATATATACATATATATAGCTATATAGATATATTTAGCATTTAGCATTTAGCGTGTTAGCGATTAGCTTACCAGCTGCAGTAGTTGAGTCATTAAAAATATAATACTTGTCTCAAAGTCCTGATTGGTCCTTTTACTTTTTAACCATCATGCATTTCTTTGAGTATTGAATATTAGTGCGTGTGACTATTCATTACTGCTTTCAAGCTAAAACTAAAATAAAACCTTTTTTTGGGGGTCGAGTCTGAACTTCTGGATTCAAATCGTTTGAAAATGAACATTAACTTTATTTAAATAGCTCCTTTAAAGACGTTAATGAAGTTCTTCAACATCAGAGCAATTTAAAGCCCCGGCTGTATTTTCCGGGTGAACTCCAGAACAAACGCCACCTCCCGAGGTCACGGCGGCTTATCTGGACCGTGACCTCTGACCCCCGGCGGCGGGAAGTGGAGGAATAAATGAGCCGGTATTAAGGGGCCGAACACGGCCGTAAGTGGCAGTTTATGGAAATGAGAGGTGATCTTTCCACCTGGGCGCGATAACCTCCGGCATCCTGCCCCCCCCCCCCCCCCCCCCTCGCTCAGCGCTTTCATTACGGTTTAATCGCTGCCCGGAGAAAAAAAAACACACAGGAAGGAAACTGTTTTAAAAACCTGCTGCAGCCGAGCGGACGTTGAGGAGACACAACTCTGTCTTTGACTCCTCCTCTCCTTCCTTTCCTTCCTTCAAATCTTTACTTTTCGTCCTGCCTCCACACCCTCCTTTCTTTCTCTGCCTCCTCATTACCTTCCCTACCTCCTCATTGCATTCTTGAAATTCCTCTAGTCATCGTCATTTCCTTTTATCCTTCCTTTCTCTCTTCCTTTACCTCCTCTTTTCCTATCCCTCCTTCCTCATTTATCTGCTTCATTTTTTCCTTTTCTATCTTGTTATTTTCTTCTCTGCCTCCTTGTTATCTTCTGTATCTCCTCCTTTCCTTCCTTACCTCCTTTGGTTCTGTATAGACCTTTTCCTTTTCAGCCTTATAGTTATCCTCCTTTCAATTCCTCCTTTTATCTCCTTTCCTTAGGACGCTTTCCCCAATCCTCCTCCCTTTTTGGTCCTTATTTCCTTTCTTAATCTCCTTTTCTTTTCTTCCAAATCGTTTCCTTTTCCCTTCTTTCTTTCAATATTTCCTCTTGCTCTTTCCTTCATTCTAAGTCCCCTTACCGTCTCCTTTCCTTCCTCACCTTTCATTTCCATCTGCATCTGTCCTTCCCTACTTCCTTATTTGTTCCCTCCCTCTTCTTCCTTCCCAACACTTTCCTACCAACTATATAGCTCCTCGTCTCCTTCCCTACCTCCTCCTCTCCTCTCTCTGAGCTTTTTCTCTTCCCTGCCTCTTTTTTCCTTTACCTCCCTCGCCTTCCCTTTCCTCAACGTCATATCCTTTCCTTACCTTCTCATTTCCTTTCCCGCTCCCTCCTTTCTTACCTTGCCTCCTTCTCTACCACATAATTTCCTTCCCTATACCCTCCTTTCTGTTTCCATATGTCCTTTCCTAGCCCCTAATTGTTTACTTTACCTCCTCCTTTCCTTTCCTTTTCTTCTCTTCTCATCAATTCCCACCCTACCTCTGCTCCTCTCCTTCCTTGCCTCCTCATCCCCTTCCCTGCATCACTTCCTGTGTGGGTTCCAAACACACAAACAAGATGCTTCCTTTCCTTAGTTTCTGGGGGTTTTCCAAAGTTTCCTTTTTCCTTTTTCCTTTTCTTCTTCGTCCCAGCTTCTCCTCTTTCACTGAAATCATTAAAACGGATCTCAGAGTCTCTTTGTTCACCTCGACGCTCTTCCAGCTCCGCGGGTCTCTCTCCCCCCCCTCCTCCCCTGTCTCCCCCCCCCCCTCCCCCAAACCGCCATTCTCTCTCGTCCTTTTTTCTTTTCCCGCGTTTGTTTAATTTCTTCTGTAAGCACATGAAGATTAATTGGGCCTCTCTTTCAACTTTTCCTGGCACCTTTTCCTCTCCTCTCCCTCTCAGGAATGCCTCTCATCATCTTTTCATTAGTGCTACCTCTGCCCTTATACATTATTCAGCCCGAGTCTCTGTGCGGAGCTTGTCCTTTATTAGACCGTCACCAGAGTGCATTCCACAAACTCATTAAAAAACTATTAAAGGCTGATGATTTCCTCTGATAAAGCCGAGCGGGCTCCGGGTTCCGGTTCCCCGTCTGATCTGCTGACGGGATCACAGCCGTCACGACTCGAGTCAAGAGGAACATCGGCTCGGCGGCTCGGGCCCGAGCGCTTCGATTTAACCTTTTTGAGAAGAGACGTTTTAATCTGTGGAAACGGGGCGCGACGCCCACGTGGACGCCGCCGCCTCACAGCTGGTGTTTACCGGCGACCCGCAGACCGGCGGGGACCCGGAACCAGGATCCTCAATCTGAGTCCAACTCCAGGAACGCTTTGATGTTTACACTCGGTTTGGAGTAAAGTTGTAAAGAAAACAACGAGTCCAATGTTTAGTCTGAAATATCTCAACTACGAGGCTCCATCAGGACCAGGACTAGCTTCATCAACAAAGACCAGGACCCCCCCTGAGTCTGACTACATCCCCTTCAAACTCTTCTCTTTATTAAAATACACTTTTATAATATATACTTGTTTTAAAGTACTGTTTCCTGTTTGCTGTTTACCATATTTATCTTTAAATAATGTCTTGATTATTGCACGTTTATTGAGAGATGAGGAGACAAGGAGAGGAGTAAAATGAAGAGAACAAGGAAATAAAGAGAGAAGGAGAGGAGGAGACAAGAAGCTAAAGAGACAAGGAGAGAAGGAGATGAATAGGCAAGGAAATGAGGAGAGGAGGAGACCAGGACACAAGCAGATGAGGAGACCAGAGGAGGAAGAGACAAGGAGACAAGGAGATGAAGAGACGAGGACACAAGGAGCTGAAGAGAAAAGGAGATGAAGAGACCAGGAGACAAGCTAATGAGGAGACCAGGGGAGGAGGAGACAAGGAGATGAAGAGACGAAGAGACGGGTGATGAAGAGACAAAGAGATTAGGAGACAAGAAGCTAAAGAGACAAGGAGACAAGGAGATGAATAGACAAGGATATAAGGAGAGAAAGAGACCAGGAGACAAGCAGATGAGGAGACCAGAGGAGGAAGAGACCAGGAGATGAAGAGATGAGGAGACAAGAAGCTAAAGAGACAAGGATATGAATAGACAAGGATATGAGGAGTGAAACCTTTATTTATGATGAATCGATTAATTATAATATTTTTAAAAAATAACTTCATATTCATAAGTGACGATCACGAGTTCCAGGTGACATCTTCAGATGCAGGAAATCCTCTCGTTTCAGAAGCTGAATCCAGAAAACGTCATGCGACATCTTTGCTTTCAAGAAATCAGCGAACGCCGTCGTTTAAAGGAGAAGTGAAGAAGATTTAGGGATTTAAGTGGAGACGAGCCTCTTCACCTGACACCTCCGTGTGTGTGTGTGTGTGTGTGTGTGTGTGTGTGTGTGTGTGTGTGTGTGTGTGTGCTCTCGTCTCGTGTGATCACAGTCGCTGTTAAACTCCCACGACAAATCCCAGAGAGGAAGCATCTCCCGGGAGGAAGAGGAGAACAGAGGCAGCCGCGGAAAAAATAATAAATAAATAAATAAAACCCTCAAAAAGCATCAATTAGCGTGTCAGAGGAGACGAGGAGACGAGTGTGTGTCTCCTAGATGCTCCGCTATCCCCGGTGGAAATGAAACCGCTCTGTGAACAGGTGTCGTTTATCACAAATAAATGAAAATGAACCTTTTCAAAAGGAAGCGAATGAAGAGAAACATGCGGGAAGCTTCCGGTCAACAGGTTGAAGTGGTTTCATATTTATTATCAAACGGTCTGAAGGAAGTCACTTCATGGATTATAAAAGACGGCAACAAAAGAAATGTATGTTTCAATAGATTCTATAGATTTTATTTTTTGAAAAAGGTAAAGCGCACGACCCTTTAAATAAATAAACCACAAACCTTCACAAGACTCAACGTGAGCTGGGATTTAGAGCAGTAACGATGTTGTGCAGTTTAATTGGGGTATTTAATCTAGTCTAGTCATAAATAGTACAGAAAGAAAAGAAAAACTGCAAAATTCAAGAACCATAAATATCAAAATGTAGAATTGAAATGTGAAAAATAAAAAGAAGGAATATGTAAAAGAGGTAGATTCTTCTGAGCGTCATAAACTAAATGACTCTTCGTTATTAATAAATATATGAAAACATTTGGCAAAAGAAAAGCCAGATCATGACGTCATTAGATCTCTTTAATGTGAGCAGACGGGAAGCAGATGGGAAGCAAACGGGAAGCAGACGGGAAACAAACGGGAAGTAGACGGGAAGCAGACGGGAAACAAACGGGAAGCAGACGGGAAGCAGACCGGTAGCAGACGGGAAGCAGACGGGAAGCAGACGGGAAACAAACGGGAAGTAGACGGGAAGCAAACGGGAAGCAGACGGGAAGCAGACGGGTAGCAGACGGGAAGCTGACGGGAAGCAGACGAGAAACAGACGGGAAGCAGACGGGAAGCAGACGGGAAGCAAACGGGAAGCAAACGGGAAGGAATTGGGACCCTCCTCTCCTTGTTTCCTTGTCTCTTCAGCTCCTCATATCCTCAACTCCTTGTCTCCTTGTCTCTTCATTTTCTTGTTTCCTGGTCTCCTCTTCTCTTCATCTCCTCATCTCCTTGTCTCCTTGAACCTTCAGCTCCCTGTGACCTCTTCTCCTCCTCTCTTTGTCTCCTTGTCTCCTTGTCTCTTCGTCCACTGGTCTCCTGGTCTCGTCATCTTCTTGTCTCCTTGTCTCTTCATCTCCTTGTCTCTTCAGCTTTTTATAGTCCTGACTTTGTGACGTCTGCTCCATGATACGCCCCCTAGTGGTCACCTTTTTAAAAAATGTAAAAATTATTATTTCAAATGTAAAAGATTCTTTTTTAAAATGTTTAAATTATTATTTAAAATTGTAAAAATTATTATTTTTAAATTATAAAAAATATTATTTTAAAATTATAAAAAATATTATTTTAAAATTTAAAAAAATATTATTTAAATTTTTTAAATGTGTTTCATCAAGAAGTAAGAACTCCAAAGCATGTTTTTAATGTGTTTTCCTAAAGAATAAAGTATTTTTCGAAACTATTTCCCTCCATTAACAACTTTAATGGGTGTTGGTGTGAATTAAAGTCCGTTTAATGTAAAGGTGAGTTTATCTCAGGGAGCCGGTGTCAGCACAGGTGGCTTCTGGGTGTTTTGTGTTGCTTTCCTCCGCTCGGCTTCATTTTTTTTGTGTGTATAAATGAAACTGAAGGAAACTGTTCTTGACATGAGATTTGGAGGCGGTCGGCTGCAGAAAGTGCTGCGAGTAATGAGCGTCTGGTCGAGGTGTCAAATAAGAGGATTACCTCGTTTGTGGGCTTTCAGAAGATAAGTGGATATCTGAGCGCTCATTCGGCGGCGCCGTCTGAACCCCGACCTTTCACAGATGGAGAGGGGGCGGGGCCTCGGGTGCCCCCCCCCATCCCCCTCTCTTTTAAAGATTATCCATCCGTCGGGGGAGCTGACATTTCCGCCGTCCGAGAAAAACAAACCTCCGTCTCATTCATATGGAAAAATTTGACTCTAACCTTTTCAGACTCCAGATTATCTTTTTGTAATCACCTCCGGAGGTCCACCGCCTTCAATGGGGGGCAGAAGTGTGGATCCATCTAATCTGTCAGAATTAAATGAGATCCATCACAGATCTGGATAATGGGCCCTGCAGATTGTGTGCAAAAATCTGCATCAATAATTCAGCTCTTGGTTTTTTTATTATTCATGAGGTGAAAAGAGAGTGAGAGGAGGGCGAGCGAGGGCGAGCGAGGCCTCCGTGAGGAGCGGCTGCGGCTTTTAAAGGAGCGGCCCGCTGTTCACCGGGCTTTTGTTTTGAAGGCCTTCACTGACGTTGCGTTTCCTGTGGCTTCTTCACAATAAAAGCCTCGTCGGCAAGGGAAAAGACTTAAACTCTAAATAAAGATAATATACAATATCAGGATGGAATTACTGAATGGACGAAGTCCTCGACTCCTCGTCTCTTTACCCCCTTGTCTCCTCATCTCTTCATCTCCACGTCGCCTTGTCTCCTCATCTCTTTGTCTCCAAGTCTCCAAGTCTCCTTGTCTCCCTATCTCTTAATCTCCTCGTGTCTTCATCTCAATGTCTCCTGATCTCTTCATCTCCTCCTCTCCATGTTCCCTTGACTCTTTGTCTCCTCCTGTCCTTGTCCCTGCATTTCTTTGTTTCCTCGTCTCCTGGTCTCTTTATCTCCTCCTTTCTTTGTTACCTTGCATCTTTATCTCTTTGTCTCCTCCCCTATTCAGCTATTTGTCTCCTCAGCTCCTTGTGTTTTCATCTTTTCATCTCCTCGTCTCTTCATCTCCTCGTACTCTTATCTCCTCGTCTCCCCGTCTCCTTGTCTGCATCTGGTCTTCTGTGTTATTATTTTGGAGGTTGCACTACTTTAACTTAACGAGAGGCCGAGGAGGAGTTGACTCATTAGGAGGGTGAGGACGTCGGAGAGTTGTTTCTGAGAACAGCCGGAAGACGGTTTCCACGCCGCCGCCGCGTTGTGGGGAAAACGCCACGAGAACAACAACATCCAACAACATGTGACCTAATGAGCTGATTTCACCACAGACGGAGGCGTGAAGCTGAACCGGTGTGTGAGCAGTTTGTCTGGTGGTGTTTGTCTGGCGGTGTTTGTGGCGGTGTTTGTGGCGGTGTTTGTGGCGGTGTTTGTGGCGGTGTTTGTGGCGGCGCCTCGTCCTCTCCTGTCCGGCCCGGCGGCGGCGGTGAAGATGCTAATCGTGGGTGATCATTCGTGCGGTCGCTCAGCGAGAGCCGACTCCTCGTCTGGTGATTCATCATCACAGAGGCTCCTTGAAGGGCGCAGCCTTTGAGTAGCGCTGCTCTTTATCTTATTGTCTTTGGGCAAACTTGGATCTCCACTCCACTTCCTGTTTCTTGTTATGAAGCAAGAAGAATAACTACTTTTTTGGCCTAATTAAAACTTTTTCTCCCACTACAGGTGCGTGGATGTTTAAAGACTGGGGAGCGTTCCTGACAAAGGCAGAGCTATCTGGGAATCCGGCCTCGGATTAAAACCATCACACCTGAGCGCAGAGGCAGAGAGTCGGTGTTAACTCGGTTTTAATGCTTTCTGTTTAATCTGGGTGGCAGCAGCCTCTCACCTTCATCCGTCTCCTGTGAAGTTCCCCCTTTAAAATATTCAGAAAGTGAACCGAGGCAGGCACACGCCTGTGTTTAAACTTTAAAAACCAGAGACTCTCGGCGAGATGTCAGCAAAACTCCAAGTGAAAGCAGCCGCTCGCTTTGAGGCTCGGATTCATCCGGCTGCATTTGAATTTTTATGATTTAATGTTAAAAGAGAAAACGCTGTGATGGAAAATGTCACTTATTGACAGAGACTGTGTGTGTGTGTGTGTGTGTGTGTGTGTGTGTGTGTGTGTGTGTCTGTGTATGTGTGTGTGTGTGTGTGTGTGTGTGTGTGTGTGTAGAAATGCTCCTTTAGAGGACCACACTGCTGTTTATTCATGTTTTTTCCTCAAGAGCTGAAATTATTTACACTGATGCCGATGTTTATTCCAAACTCATTTTAAAGATCAATTCCCTCTGAAATAATCACCATCATCATCATCAGATATCACAGACAACATGTATTTTGTAGTCAAAGTCTCTTTGTGGTGTGTTCAAGAACTTCAACTCCTGAGTGGTTGTTTGTGTCCTCGAGTGCATTAAATACGAATATTTTGTTGTTTTTTGTTCATAAAAACGATGTGATCCAAACCAAGTGTTCCAAAATGTAAAATACCTAAATCTACCTACAAGTTTGTGTGATTATTTTCAGTTCAGAAACATGAAATGTGTCACTGATCAATAATCCATCACAGGCAACATTTCCTCTCCTGTCAAAGTCACTTCGGTGGTGCGTTCAAGGACAGTTCAACAACTGACACTGAACATCAAAATATCAAAGCTTTGTCAGAAACAAACCCCGAAGACAAACAATGAGCAGCATAGAAAACAGCATTGTGATATTAGCTTTATAAAAGTTGCTCTTCATGTGATTTGTCCAAAGTTGGTCCGTTTAGGTCCACAGACGGACTCGCCTCCTGCAACCTGTTGCGTTTCTGGTTGGCTTTGTCATTAACGGAGGAAAATCGTCTCTCGACACTCACGATACATATTTGTGAATACATTTTTTGCAGTTAAAATAATGAAAACTGTATTAGTAAGCTTTTAAAAGACAAATAATTGTCTTGTGATTTTAAAGACCACAACATTTTGCTATTGAGGCTTTCAGGGGGTCTGAAGGGTCAATCAAAACTACTCAGTTAGGTTGAGACAACTAAACTACTGAGTTAGGTTGAGACAACTAAACTACTCAGTTAGGTTGAGACAACTAAACTACTGAGTTAGGTTGAGACAACTAAACTACTGAGTTAGGTTGAGACAACTAAACTACTCAGTTAGGTTGAGACAACTAAACTACTGAGTTAGGTTGAGACAACTAAACTACTCAGTTAGGTTGAGACAACTAAACTACTCAGTTAGGTTGAGACAACTAAACTACTGAGTTAGGTTGAGACAACTAAACTACTCAGTTAGGTTGAGACAACTAAACTACTGAGTTAGGTTGAGACAACTAAACTACTCAGTTAGGTTGAGACAACTAAACTACTCAGTTAGGTTGAGACAACTAAACTACTGAGTTAGGTTGAGACAACTAAACTACTCAGTTAGGTTTAGGAAAAGATCATCGTTTGGGTTTAAAATAACTAAATTAATTCTGCAACCACATTACGCAAAGTTTTGTGACCACTAAATGAACGTTGACTTCTCATTTCACACGAGGAACGAAGATCGGTCTCCTGAAGGAAAGATCTCTGTTCGTTGGACCCATCCTCTCATCCTGGTCTTTATACTTCCTCATTCATAATTACGTGGATTACATACGAAATACTTTCCTGGAATATCTACGAATTGGTTTTTATAGGTTTAGCTACGAATACTGGATGAGAGCAGCCTGACCGGACCGCTGTGGTGAAGAGGGAGCTGAGCTGAAGGCCAAACTCTCGATTCACCAGTTCATCTAAGCTCCAGTGGGGCTCAGAGTAGAGACGCTGATCCTTCGCTTTAAAAAGGCCCGACTAAGGAGGTTCAAAATCTGATCCGGACCCTCCTGGAGGCTCTGAGGTAGACCCAGAACTCGCTGGATAGATTATATATACAGATGACATTATATAATAATGGTAGATTATATATCTTATTTTACAGTCAAACAGGAAAAACGGCTGAGAAACCTTTTCTCCTAGTTTCATTTTTTTTTATTAGATTCATTCCTCAGAGCTGCTTCCTCTGCTTCCGGCTCCCCGGAGAGATCTGTCCACCAGCCCGAGAAAGTACGCGTGCCGTGTGGAGAGAATATAATAAAGTTTTGCAGAGATTGAGAGGCTTTGGTCGGGTTTGAGCCGCCGCCGTCGTCCACAAGTGAGTGACGGAGGAGGCGGCGTGGATCGACCGGAGCAGCTTGACGGCCCTCGGGGGAGAACGCTGCCGAGCAAACCAGGTGGAAAAGAAGGGTTTGAAAAGCTCCTCTGCTCAAAATCTCCTTTTCCTTCTCCAACTTTTTCCTTCCAACCTCAGAGGAAGACGTGAGAGTTCGTCAGCGAGGAGGATTTATTGAAAACAAAAGGTGTGTCACAGTCGCACAAACGACATGAAAGAATAAGTCTTAAAGGCATTAAAACATGCACATATATGTACAATTATAATAATAATAAAAAAAAAGTCTAGGATACAATAAATGTTCTGGGTTTAAGTAAGATGAGTTCCTTTACTTTACACAGATGTGCTCATGAATACCTGCTCACTGCTTCGATTCTTCAAATTTTTAACCCAAATGATAATAATGTTAGGGACGATTCTGTTCCCCCCAAAAAAAAGATCCCAATGCAAACCTTTGTGAATGAGGTTTAAAGCTCTTTATAGAACGCCACCAAAACTCTCTCTTCTAGAACTCTGAAATCTCCCAGTTCAAGAAAAGGCCACCGTTTGATGCATGTGACATCATATTCATATGCTAGTGTTTCACTCTTATGATACACAGCTTGTGAAAGACGATACAAGCAAACCTAAATCCTGCCACATGTACCGTTTACGGTTTCTCCCTTTTTAAATCGGGCTTTTCTTCATCTCTGTTTGACCTAAATGAACCAATGACAAACAGATATAGATGTGTCTGATCCTCTCCTGGCTGCAATGTTTCAACACAATAAAAAGAAGTTAATATTCATCCGTCAGCATCTCTGTCGCCGACCTCGTCCCGTCCAGCGGCTCACAGCCTTCCTTCAGTCCTCGTCTCTGAAAGGACCATTAGCAGCCGCTCTTTGTTGGAGCTGAAATGACGCTGAATGTGTTGGACGGAGAGGAAACATGAATTAAACATCCATGAGAGACGAAGAATTATGAGCGGTGTCCAGTCTAATAAGGCTGAGCATTAACTCTACAGAGTCTCGGGCTGACTGACACCAAGACGTCTCGGTGGGAGGTTTCCTCTCCGAGGGAAGAAAGTCAAGCAAATGTTCATGAATTAAACACAACAGTGAAAGAAGGCCTCTCCTCCCCGTATCATTAGGAGTGTTTCATGTATGTTCGTCTCTGGTAAATAGTTGATGCATCAGCACGATGATGTCTGCGTTAAAAGAAGAAAAAGAAGAAGAAGAAGCGGCTCCAACTATATTAATATTCATAGTGAAAACCGTCATCATATCTTTATCATTATAACCTTTATATTTTCCAAACCTTCACCGTACTGTAGTTACCATGGAAAGATACGTCTGCTAATATTCAGGTGCTTCTCATCCAGCGTTATGGCGAAGTTATAGTTACAGAAGAATACGCTGTAAATGTGCCACAAATCAATCTGTATGTAATCCACATAATCGTGAACCAGGAAGTATAAAGACCACAAATACCCACAGAGGACGGGTGAAAGGAAAACTGGTCTTTCACCCAAGAGACGGCTGTTCGTTCACCATGTGAAACACGAGTCAGTGATATCAATATTTCAACCCAAACTACGCTCTTCTGCTCAACCTAACTCAGTAGTTTTGTTGCATAAACCAAAGTATTTCAGTCTTTCACAAGTATTTCACAATCTTTTCCCAAACCTGAGTAGTTTCCTGTGAAGAAGTAAGTTTATTTTGAAAAGACCGTATTCGTATTACAAGCGGAAAAATTACGCGTATTTCTAGATTTTTGTAGGAAAATGTAACGTTTTCAAAAGATATCATACAAACCGTTATACGAGGATACGTTGGAACATTATATGCCAGGGCTTTTATTGTCAAAGGTGCGAATGGAAGAACCTTTGTCAAAGTTGACAGGAGTAAGATAGATAGATAGATAGATAGATAGATAGATAGATAGATAGATAGATAGATAGATAAATACTTTATTAATCCCACATGGGGATATTTTTTCGCTACAGCAACATTTTTACATACAGGTAAGAAAAGAACAATATATACAAAAAATAGAATAGAAGTAGAAGAAGAAGAAGAAAAGAAGAAAAATGCACAATATATACAACAAATAGAATAGAATAATGATATTAAATTAAATTAACTAACAAAACAAAACAGTAGTGCAAGATGTAGCCAACAAACAAACAAAGGTGCTATAGTTGGTGGTTGATTTGGCCAGAGGTGATTTATTGAAGGTGATTTATTGAAGGTGATTTATTGTAAAGTGTAATAAAATAACGACGTGATTGGTTGATGCTTTTATTCGTGGTGTGAAAAAAAGAATCCACATTGTTCTCGCTTTTTAGCCACAACATATTTGTGTTTCGTGTGAAAATATTCTTGACAAAAACATTTAAAAAATATATATATTGACGTGCAAATGAATTGCTTGACATGTTACTCTGACTGAGCTTTCCAAAAATGTTTAAATGGGGTTTTTTTGGTAGTTTTTCCTGATCTGAAGCGAGGGTCGAAAGGAGAGAAGGTTTCGTACGATAAACAGATTGTAAAATCTAAATTTGTGATTTGGGATATTGGGCTGTGTAAATAAAATGGACCTAATGGACTTAATGGACTTAATGGACTTAATGGACTGGCCCTGTTGAGATGCTACAAAGAGTAAAGTTCTGGAGAATTTAAAGATGCTTTACATAATGTCGGGTAAACAAGCAGTAAACAGAAAAGATAAGAACAAGAAAGAAAAAGTGTCCGCTAGGGAATATAAACATGGGGGTTGACAGGTTGTTTGGCTGTAAAACTCTGATTATATTGTGACCATTGTATCACTGCCTTCTGAAAGCACACATATAGTTTTTTCAGGGCAGACGTTATTAGTTTCAGATAATAAATTAAGTAATTTGAGGACATTAATTGGTTAATTAAGGAAACAAACGGGTATGTTGACGGCTATAAATAGCAGTGACACGCGTCCATGTGTTTGATTCTGCTCATTTGATCGCACTCGGCTCAGAAACATCCGTTTGTTGCAGCAGCAGCTTTTCATGTCGGCGTAGATCTGTGAAGGGAAGCGAGGTCAGAGGAAAGCGGACTCATTACGGGGCTTTAACTGTGTCCGTATTTCTCTGTAGAAGATATATGTGTAAGGGATAATGTACAGCGAGCCGACGGGCTCTTGAATCACCCTGTCGGGGTTCATTTGGCGATAATGACCCGCTCGCTGTACTTCATCCCGCCGGCCGTGGACTCGGCAGAGAAGCCACGTGATGGAGGACGGGCTGATTCTTCACACCGACCGGGAAGATAAACGATCCGTTCGGTTTCAGTTCAGAATATTCAGAAACATTGTTCACCGTTTCAATGTTGTTGTTTTTTTTTGTTTTTTTTATCACTCCCAATAAAAACACAAGTGCAGAGTGGACAGGCAGCAGTTACGGTGTTAAACAGACCAGAACGAGGCTGCATCCCATTTCTCTGATTGAATCCCATAACAATCATGGACGTGCCCACAGCACTCCAAAGACATTGTACGCTGCCTAATGTGCGGAGAGCGCGCCCTCGTGCAATAATGTCCTCAGCAGGAAATGACAGCATTGTGTTTAATAGACACAAATTATTGGAACTTGTGCTTTCCTACTGGCCTATTGTTCATCTCAGGATGCTAAATGTACATTTATACTGGAAGAAAATGGCACCAAAAACTGCAGATATTTTAGAGCTTCACTTGAATTTCTGAAAAGAAGCTTTCAGGTGAGTCGAGCTCCGCATAGCTCGACGTATTTCTTGTTGTGATGCGAAACAACTTGTAGAAAGAAGGCGATAGTAGACGGACGGGTCAATAATTAGCCAGCCATGTTCTATTTTTAGGTGGGAGAAGAACTGCTGCTGGTTTGATTTAAAGATAATCTGCTGAGGAACGAGGAATAATAAAGACCACTAAAGCAAACACAAGATGTTTAGTTGTCTCAACCTAACTGAGTAGTTTAGTTGTCTCAACCTAACTGAGTAGTTTAGTTGTCTCAACCTAACTGAGTAGTTTAGTTGTCTCAACCTAACTCAGTAGTTTAGTTGTCTCAACCTAACTGAGGAGAAATTGACACGTGTTGCTGGTCTTTTTAACTTTTTCTCAGATATCATACGTCATGAGGATACGTTGAGGAGACCACTCCTTTATCCTTAAGGACAGAGATTCACATCTCAGAAACTCCAGTAATGCTGTCATCTACAAACAGGTAAAAACTGCACTTCCTTTCCCCATGCTCTCTTTGGACTCCCACAATGCATTGCTCGTGTCATACAAACTGTTCCTTAACTTTAGTGTCTGGAGGCTGCAGCTCGTACCAACAGTCGTCCTCACTCTATATTTAAAAATGTAATTTACCTTCACAGTTGGAATCAAATCCCCTCTCAGACATTAAACTACAGTAACTTTAGTAACAATCAGTCTCAGTGTAATTACTCTACAGGACAATTAATGGCACACTTTCAACTGGCTTAAAGGTCCAACTGTGGGAGAACTTTACTGTGTTTCATTATTAGAAAACGTATTACTTTTACTTAAATGTATTCTTATGACGTACACATACATCGAGATGATATATTAATATGTTCTCACTCCCAGCTCATCAAATACAGATGCCAGTAAAGTCCTTAGAGTTTGTGCCTGATACAAACACACAAAGTATACACACACACACACACCCTCACCTTTAAATTATGTTATGAATATTTTGACTAGATTTTTTAATCCTCTTTATTTACATCGTCTTGTTCAATGGTGGCAGAAGTATTACGATATATTACTTAGGTTAAAGTTGCAATAATTTAAGAAATACTCTGTTAACTTAATAACAGTGTGATTTTAACATTATTATATATTCTACTATCTACTATATTTATTAATTCAGTAACATTTAAGGTGCATTTTAATGTTGCTGACTGCAGAGGAGCTCATTTTATAATTCTTTCGTCATATTTTTGTTATGTGTTTTTTATTTACTCTATAAAATGCTTTGTGTTTTATATGCTCATTATTGTTTTGTTTTTTTAAATCTTCATCTACAAAGTAAGTCGTAACCAGTAGTGGAATGTCACCAAGTACTGTAATTAAGTATAATTCTTAGGTACTTGTACTTTACTTGAGCATTTCCATTTACTGCTATTTTATATATCTACTTCACTAAATCTCAAAGGGAAATATTGTATATTTAAGCTACTTTGCAGGTTCACATTATCAAAAATATATAATCTATTCAGAAATGATCCATTAATACTGGCCGTATATAAAGTAATTAAAATGAGCTCGACCTTTAAAGTGATGAACGCATTATTGCATTTTAATAACATAATGTTACACATATTATTCTGCTACTTTTACTACTTTTTACAAGCAGTCTGGAGTCTTTGGCTGCGTCCGAACTATCATACGAACATGCTATTTATTCCTGTGTGCATCGTTCCATGTTTTGTGTGCGTATAATGGAGGAAAACTGCAATACAGCTTTATTTTTCTGGGAATGTTGCCACAGACACCCAGCTCTTAGTACTGCAAATGTATAAATATTGCAATACTCAGTGGACTAAAAGCTCAATCACCATTGTGTTACCTCCTTCAGTGGTAGACAGTGAATTAAAACAGACATTTATTTAAATGGAAATGTTCAAGATTGCCACTTACAGTACATTACAATGCAGCAGTAAAATATCTGAGTACTTCTACACCACCACTAGTGACTGCACATACAAGTAGTGAATTGTAGTGTATTAATATGAAGTAAAGTAACTACTTGGGTAAATGTACTTCGTTACATTGCTGGGTCTGGAGAAGGGTGATTATTGTCACACATATTGCTCAGTAACAATATTTTTTTGACACTCTTGATGATGTTTACATCCACATATCATCACATGCGATCCATCTTCATCCTCCTTCACCTTCGTCTTTGAAGCGAACCCTCTGCAGGATGTGCAGCCGTGATCCAGGATGTGTTCTCTGAGATAAAAGCTGCACGCCGAGCAGCTGCTGCTCGCAGTCCTGACACCTTTTTTTATCTTTCTTTTATTCCATTTCAAGCACCAGAATCAGGTGAAATAGTCTCGCCCTCTCATTGGCTGATTCGCCCTCTCTTGTTTTAAGAAGATCAGACTTTAGGACTCACAAAGAGAGAGATTTTTTTTTTTGTCAGCGGCTCTGTGAGACGGACAGGAAGCCTCTTTGTGTCGGTTCATGTGGGCTTCAGCATCTGTGTCATCATTAGTATCATAACCCCTGTAAATATGCATCTTCCTCCAGTGTTTCTCTCTGACTGATCACATACATTATGGATGCTCTCCCAACCTCCTCCTCCTCCTCCTCCTCCTCCTCCTCCTCTTCTTCTCTTTCACCACCTTTTATGACAAATGCAGTTTCTTTTTTTTCTCCGTTTCCTCCCTCAGTTGCATCGCGTTGCTTCACTGCCATCAAGTGGCAGCCGATACGAAGACGGGACCGAAGAAGGTGAGTCTGTACATATTTATGTTTTGTTCAAATATCAAAAACTTTATTTTTTATTTCTAGTAGAGAGCCCACGTGAGATATCAGACACGTGAGGTTGAGTTTAAACTCTCACTGTTTTATTTACTCTGTTAAACCAGCTTCTATGTCGACTTACATTCACCCAACAGTAGGAATAAGTATTCAGATCGTGTACTTCTTTGAAGTAAAAGCAGCAGCTAAATTTTAAAATACTTCTTTAAACCACAGAGAACTGGATTGACAATCTATCTTTCATTAAAGTATAAATGTTTTATGATAAAAACGTAAAAGCAAAGGTAGAAGAAGAAGTAATACTGCTCTGATCAAATACTCTGTTACAGTAAAAAGTACATAAAGTATCAAGAATAGAAGTACTTTTTGGACCGAATGGTCCCTGTGAGAGAGTCATATTATATAAATCACATTACTGGAATATTAGCGGAGATACTTAGGCAGAAATTTCATGCTGATGTTTCATCGTATTTTACATATTTTATAAACTGATGTATCATAAATATTAAAATGTTGAATCCTGAAAGGAACTAAAGCTTTTAGAGTAAAAAGTACTGTCTTTCTCTCCGGTGGAGTCAAATTTAACAGGATGTTCTCATACTCTCTGTGTTTGTACCTACGAGAAGTAAAAAACTGTTGATCATCAACGTATCGTCAGAACAACGATTCATATGATATCTTATGTTTAGTTGTCTCAACCTGAGTAGTTTAGTTGTCTCAACCTAACTGAGTATAGTTTTCTGTGAGGAAGGAAGTTTATTTTTAAAAGGCTGTATTCATGTGACGAGAGGAAATTGACTTGTGTTGCTGGACTTCAGTAAGAAAACGCATAAAAATGGGGAGTAACGTTTTGTAAGAAATCATAAAAACAACCCGTTCTCACTCCATCACATCAAATCTCAGTCAGTGCTTCTTTGTGGCTGACTATAATTCAGCGTTTATATTATAATCATTCAGATACATTTTTTAAGGAAAAGCCATTTTTATTTGGCAGTTTTCTAAAAACCTCTGTGGATGTATTATATGTATATTTAAATATAAAAACATAAATAGTATAACTAAGACCTTTAAATCAGCAACATTTTGTATGAAGTTATGAACAAGATGGTGAATCTGACAAGACGTGTGTCACCTGTTTACATTTATAGTTCATCAATCACTTTTCCTCCAATAAATAAATGTTTTCTTTCATTTCACAGCGAACGTGATCTCCATCTTCCTCACCTCTGACTCCTCACCTCTCATCTCCCATCATGCCTCTCAGGTTTCAGGCTACTTCATTTGATTTCTTGATTTATTTATTTATTTATTTATTTATCTCCTTCCCGCGCCGCTGTACACATAAATCACAGCGAGCCGAGCCCAGAGCTCATATAAATGTCAGGATAGACAGCAGAGCTCATAAACCTCTAATTTGATCTTTATTCATCCGGGACACGCCGTGAATAAAACCCACCGAGTAAATCATCATTTTCTGCTCTCTGTCAACGCGGCTGAGGGACGAGACGGAGACGTCCATCCATCCGCCCGCCTGTCTCCCGGAAGCCCCGCCTCCTGCCGCTCGTTAGGCCGCTCCGCTTCTGATTGGCCGGTTCGGCCTCCGGACTCGTTAAGACCGGAGGTTCAAGTGTTATTGACAGTTTTAATCATTAATTACTGACTTAAACGATACGTTTAGAAAATTATTGATTTTCACTTAAAGTAATGGAATTTCAAATAAATGATAATTCATTTAATAATTAACTAAGGAGTGAATTATTTGTCCTCTTCTTCCTCTCTTTTTTCCTCCCCATCTTCCCATTTTTCTCACTTCACTCCTCCTCTTCTTCCTCTTCCTCCTCCTCCTCTTCTTCCTCTTCCTCCTCCTCCTCGTCCTCCTATTCCTCCTCCTCCTCCTCCTCCTCCTCCTTTTCCTCCTCCTCCTCTTCTTCCTTCGCCTTCTCCTCTTCCTCCTCCTCCTTCTCCTCATCCTCCTCTTCTTCTTCATCCTCCTTCTCCTCTTCATCCTCCTCCTCCTCTTCCTCTACCTCTTCCTCTTCCTCCTCCTCCTCCTCCTCCTCTTCCTCCTCTTCTTTTTCCTCCTCCTTCTCCTCCTTCCTCTTCTACTCCTCCTCCTCCTCCTCCTCGGTTGCTGCTGATGAAGCAGATCTCGTCTGACTGGTGGAGCTTCACTGACCTCTGCTGGCTGACTGAGTGAACTGCAGCTGAACGAGACGTATCGATCCTGAACCTCTGGATCTTTATTGATGAGTTTCTGGTTTCACTTCGTCTCTCTGGACCTTCAAGCAGAAGGTAGACTGATCGTTAATCTGCAGATATGATGAGAGACCAGACACAAGCTTCAAGTTTAGTCTTGAGTTCAATATCTGGACGCTTCCATCGACTCTTGATGGTCTGTTATTATTATTATTATCATTATTATAATAATTATTATTATTATTATTATAATAGTAATTATTGTTATTATTATTTATAGCAACATTATTATTATTACATGTATACTAATAATTATAATATACATATATATATCATATAACATATATCAAATTATATTACATTATATTATATAATATTACACCATATATCATATATCATATTATATTATATATATTATATTATATCATAATATATTTTATATCATATATCATATTATTATATTATATTATACCATATATAATATCATATCATATATCATACATTATATTATATTATATATATTATATCATATCATATTATATTTTATATCATATATCATATTATTATAATATATTATACCATATATCATATCATATATTACATATATGATATTATATTATATATCATACTATATTATAATGACATCACCTGTTTGTTAAAAGAATCATGCACCTTCTAGTTGCCACAATCAATTATTAACAAGTATATTAATTACTATTAATTATACTTATTGAGTATAAATAAGATTTCTTCTGGCTGTTGAGAGGAAAGCAGGTCGATCGGTCCCAACATTTATTCTCACGCTCTCTGGGAGGAAAATACCAGTTCATGTAATTATATAATATTAATATTATTTGTGTTATATTTTAGAGACTGTAAGCAGGACGATGTATACAGCCCGTAGCATGTCACACCACTTTAGATCCCAAATAAATAACAATATTCAATCATTTTAAGTGTCCAGTTATATTTATTTTGTCTCCTTAAATGCTAGCGGACAATACCAGCATGTATCCGTGGATGGATTCATAATGAACCTTTTTTTAGTTCAGGTTTACTTTTCTAAGATCTTTAAGTCTCTGTGAAGAGAAATTAAATGAAATTAAATAATTCAGGTTGTGTCTTTTCCACCAAATCTTCAAACACAAGACGACAGAAGCTTCTTCAGAGGTTTACTTTGGTTTAAATCTCCTTGATGTTTGAATAAAGGCTGATTGGCTCTGTCTAATTGAGGATTGCATCATCCCGCAACGTGACCCGCAGAAGGCGAAGCGTCGTCCGAGGCCTTCAGGACCCGAGGCCTTCAGGACCCGAGTCCTTCAGGACCCGAGTCCAGAGGAACCAGATGAATCCACCGTTATGAACGGAGGTCGGTGTTCACCAAAGTGGCACAATTTAATTTGCTTGGCGGGAACTCGGTAATGAAACCTCTCAGCTTTGAGTAGCGTCTGCTTTATATTCACAGAGAGCAGCGAGCGAGGCAGCCGTTGTGGAGACATGCAAATACGCTGATCTCTTTAATACTGAGCTTCGCCCAATCGGACGGCGACGTTGACAAGCAGAACAAATGCCCCGCGAGCACAAACATGTGCAGGTCAGGGGGAAGAATTCTACTTTTTCCTTTATCCTCTTTTCAACGCCGGCAGTCACATTCTGCCTGTTCGCTCGCTGTTAAATTAGTCATCTGAGATTAGAGACGGCTTAAGGAAGAGGAAGTTTTCCCCTCAAAAGTTGATGAAGCTTATATGAAACTTTGCGTAAACTCAACATGTGCAAAAAATAAATACATAATGTGGGGGAAGGATTCTGTTAAAGTTCTCTCAGCGTGAAATATGCTTAATTTAAGTGGCTGTTAATTACCAATTAATTCATTTTAGGAGCTTGAACACGCGGCACAGTGAAGTCTGTGTGTTGGGTTAGCCTAGCTTAGCATAAAGACTGGAGGCAGGGGGAGCAGTTAGTCTGCTCTGTCAGTAATAAACGCCTCTGAAGCTTCAACATGTTAACTTTGAATTCGCCTCCTTGTTGGTCTGTTTACGTCGTAAAGAGACAACAGAGTATTGCACGCGGTGACCTGATGGTGGCGCTAAAGGAAAAGTCAGAGGGTTCATCCTGAGGAGAGTATGAACGTGTGATTTAATACAGCAATACATCCTGAATATGTAATTATTTAAGATAAGATAAGATTGCAACAGAATATTAGCAAAAAACAATACAAATTTAAATAAACAAATAAATATAAATAAAAATATTAACATATATGAATAACAAAATAACAATTATTAAGTGTAAAATAAATAATACTGACACGATTGCAAAATAGAACACAATAGCAATACGAGTAAGGTAAATAAATTAAGTAAAACAATTCAACTAAAATCAAAAAAGTAAAATACAACAAGAGTTAATATATAAAGTGTGTAAGAAGAAAATATTTGACATATTTAGGGTCCGAGCAGTGACGAAGTCAGCCCAGGAGGACCCTATTTAAATTGTAAGGATTATTATTATTTTATTTATTCTGATTCTTATTTTAGATCTTTGGGTCCATATTTTGGGTACTTGCCATGCTCGAAAACTCACCAAATTTGGAACACTTGTCAGGCTTGGTGAAAATAGACATGTGATATAGGTGTCATATTTGTAAATTAAAAAATGGCTCCCTAGCGCCCCCTAGAAGTTGGACAGGCGACGCCCCTCAGCCAGTTTGTCCGATTGACTTGAAATTTGACACACATGTCCATCTCCACCTGTTCTACAAAAAAGCCTCTCAGACCCCTAAGCTCCGCCTCCTTAGATTTTCCGCCATTTTTAATTTTGTGAAAAACATATTCTTGCAAACCCCTCCTACAAACTGGGTCCGATTCATACCAAATCTGCTGTGGATCATTATTGGACCTATATCATAACAAATTAGGAAAAGCTTGTTAATATCCTATTGCATTCATAAGATAGGGACCAATGAACTTCTTAGGGGCTTGGCTTGAACATCAATACTTATAACTTCAAAACCATTGGGCCTAGTGTCACATGATTTGCATCATATGTGCACGTTGTATCCTGTAACATGCCCCATTTGGTTCTTTGTTGTAATTATTGTTTACTTTTGCTGAAACAGAAAAATTAACTTTACTAGCTATTGCGACAGTGTTATTTGTTTTGTTTACCATGCAAGTTTCACATAACCCCTTATGTATGTTTTGTCCAAGAAACCATACTGTGGAAGCAAGATAACAGTTTCTTAGTACTGAAATGTTATATTTGCCTTTTTTTTACCAGCAGCTGATGGTGATCTTCACTCAACATACATCCTGTCCAACCATTTAAAGGAGAAATCCACCCTAAACACAAACCCTATTTAACACTCATATCCTCAAGTGTAATGCATTTCTGGACTAATTTTTGTTTTCTGGTGCATTTTTCCTATTTCTTTTTTTTATTACTGGCTAAAATGAAATGTAAAGTCATACATAAAGTCAATGGTGAAAGAGGTACCAATATATTTTACTCCAAGTAAAACTCAATCTTTGAATTAGTCCACAGAATGGGGCATGTTGGAGTGTAATAATATATTATTGGATTTTTATTACTGATGCTGGCCAAAGTAAAGCTAATTTAAATTACTTTATACTGTTTGGTAGTTTCATCTTTAAAAGGGCATCATATTTTATAGGATGATCAAATGCTTTATATGTAAAATCTGAATCTGTAACGTTACTATGGTAGATAAATAAAGTGGAGTAAAAAGTATAAATAATTTTCTCTCAGATGTAGCGGCAGTATGAAATAGAATAAAAATATTACACCCAAGTAAAGTACAAATACATCAAAATGATCAACTAGTATAACCTAACACTTTTTCAGACATGGAAAAACTAAGTACTTCTTTATAACAATAAAAGTCTATGACCAAATAAGCAAAAGTCAAAGTTATTGTTCAGAAAAAATGTGTCTCAGCTAATCTTTTTCAACAGAACTATGTGAGGTTTGATTAAATATGACTCATCGTGACCTGGAAACATGTAAGGGATGATCAGGTGTGGAATTTTGATTTCTCAAACCAAAGAGAATATCAAAATATGTAATTTATTTTACAATCTATAGTATAGTGTGTTGAAAAAGGTCACAACAAAGTTTTAGTATAGTATGTAAAAAAAAAAAGTAATTGTATAGTAATTCATACAAGAATAACGGTCATGTGTCAACGGTCATGTGTCTACGGGTCTTTGGACTGTGGGAGGAAGGCGGAGAACCCGGAGAGAACCCACACTGCCACGAGGATAACATTCAAACTCCATGAAGAAGGTCCCCATTTTGCTGTGAGGCAACAGTGCTAGCCACTACACCAATGTGCAGCCCATATGGTATGCCTAAAATATCTTTAAAAAGTTACAGTATAGCATATTGAAAAAAGTAATGGTATAGTATGCCATGAAAGAAAGGTTTTCAGGTCCATTCATTTAAAAGATGTACATACCCTGCTCACTTTCGTTGGTCCTCCAGAAGACTGAATTGTACTATGTGTGACGATTGAACCTTCTCTGCGTAGAGAATAAAGATCTGAAAGAAAAGTTCTGGTTTTATGATATTCGTTTTTTTCAGCTTTAAAAGACTCAACAGCGGGTTAGATACATTTTACCGTCACAGTATTCATCAGCAGGAGCGAAGACTGTTCACATGTTGCAGGAAGTGAAGGGTACATGTTAGTATATTTCAGCGTCAAACTTGTGCCTCTCATGTCTGAATCAGAGTCACTGACCTCAGCAGAGAACTTTCTGATGAATGAATATCCTGCGATGTCTGAAAGACCCAGAAAGTCCTTCAGCAACGCCTCCATCTGTCCTGAAGGGACGTCTCATTTCTGTCCACCATCTTTGTTTGCTGATGGAAAAGAGTTGAGGCTCAGGAGACAGTAGTAACATCTGGTCCATCGGTCAACAGGTGGAGTGATTGTTCAGCTGTGACTTCTTCTGGA
Organism: Ophiodon elongatus; assembly: GCA_016806645.1. NCBI lineage: Eukaryota > Metazoa > Chordata > Actinopteri > Perciformes > Hexagrammidae > Ophiodon > Ophiodon elongatus. The sequence goes on along the minus strand of JACSYO010001270.1, from coordinate 412,152 downwards.
TCTGGATGGATGTTGGATGTGTTGAGCAGGAGGTTGTTGAGGTGGCACCAGGTGACTGTTTGGGCTTCCTGCTCCCACTAACGCTGCTCCTTGTGTTTGGGTATGAGACTCTTATGGAGTCATCAGAGGCCTTCAGGACGTGAACTGAACGCTGATGTGAAAGTGTTTGTGTGATGGGAGAAGAGTCAGGGGGCCAGGACCCGGCCCTGGTGGGCTCCTGAGGGTCAGAGGGTCAGATGAAAGGTGGTTCACCTGAACCCACTTTCTCCTGTCACACAGAAAGCTCCAGATCCAGAGGAACATGAAGGAGCTGATGTTCAACTGTGTTTCTGTTCTTCACTCAGAAAGCTCTTCTAGATTTATGTTCTTGATTTAAACATGAAGATAATGCAGCAACATTTTGACCAAAACTAATTTTAACTCAACCTGTTCAAGCCGAGAGCAACGCTCATAAACACGTCATGTTAATAAGATGATGTGTGTGAGCTCATAAACACGCACACACACGCACATGCACACGCACACACACACACACTACAACATGAACTCACCTGATTTCCTGTAAATGGAGAGGGGCAGAGCCCAGGTGACCATGTGATGCAATAAAAGGAGAACAGGAAAAGAACTTTGAAGTGTTGAGTCATAAAGTTCAGACTCCATTTTGAGTGGACAGAGCAGAAGGAGAGAAGCTGAAGGCTGAAGCAGGGTGAGTGTTAATCCAACATTTAAGAGTTTTACTGTCAAAGTCTGAGAGTCAGTTTTCTCCCTGCGGACTGGAGAGGACAGAAATGTTGGAATGAACCAGCAGTTTGATTCCTCTGTCAACACAAAGTCAGGATTGGCTGAATAAAACTCATGAAACTGCTGGAACCCAACTCACAGTCAGTGTTACTGTTTATCTCTCAGACTGACCTCAGATCAGAAGATGAGTGGTTGTGAGGAGGAAGAGGAGGACAGAGCAGAGTCTCTGGTCTCCGGCTGTCTGTCGATGAAGAGTGATCGGTCCAAAGTTCTTCCTGAAGTCTTCAGTAATGAACCTGGACCCTCAGACTCAAAGTAAGAGACCTTCTACTAACTCATTCATAGGACTCATGTTCAGTTACTGTACCTCTGACAATGTGTTCTGTAGATTTAGAGATTTAGAGTTGAGTTTGAGGTTCTTCCTCTTAGTATCAGTGACAGCTGTGATGTAATCTCAGAGGACTAATACACGCTTTTAATCATCCTAAGTATTGACAGTAACAGTAGTTTGTGTATTCAGATCTACTTTAATGTCTGTTGTTATCAAAGATTCATTCTGAATAAAATCCTCTTGATGTTTGCAGAGTTCAGTCCAGACAGAGATCAGAGTCTCCAGGATCCATCTGTCTGTCTATGAAGAGTGATCGGTCCAAAGGTCAATCTCCATTCTTCAGTAATGAACCTGAAACCTCAGACTCAAAGTAAGAGACTGGTTTACTGTCAGCTGACCTGATGAAGATGATGAATTGAGAATGAAGACAAAATGTTCTGCTCAAAGATTCATATTCCTGATGCAGAACTATTGGTGCAGATCCTGTTTCAGACTAAGATGGATCCTCGTCTGGGTTTTAGAGCCACAAACTACTGAAGTTTATTTCTGGAACAAAACACCTGAGAACCTCTATTTTACAAGTTCCACTTCAACACAATACTCAGATATTTCTGCTCAGACTCTGAAGTCACTGTTCAAAATGAGGAAGAATGTGCTTCAAATGTGTGAATGATTTCCTCCCATTGACTCCAATCAGCTGTTCAGACCGACCAGGTGCTTCTTGAGTCAGTGCTCATCATCACTGAGCAACATGTGGTGAAGAAGCATTGGTAGAAAAGCTTTGCTCTCCTTGGTTCTGTGTTGATGTTGGACTTTGTTCTTTAACTACTTGTGTCGAATATGGAGAAGAAAGATGAAGCTCAAAGGTTCACTGACTAAAGAGTCCGAGCTTTCGGTTGAAAGCTTTAAATCCTGAGTAAGTGGACCTTTGAGTTTAGATTCTCTCCTCCAGATGTTGATCCTGAAGGTCCAGAACAAACACGTGGGCAGAAGTGATGTCAAAGTGATCTGCTGACAGAAACAGGACAGGAAGTGGTCAACTGTACATCTGGACCACTTGTGTTTTATCATATTTGAGTTCATGCCTTCATTTGATGGTTGACAGTAGAAAGAGACAGAAAACAGACTGAAGAAGGAAAGAGTGTGGACTTGAACCTGAGACTCCACTGTTCCATGCTGAGTGTCACACTTTTGGTCCACCACAACATCTCCACACTTCTAACCTCAGTTCAAACATGACTAACTCAAGCTAAGATGCTCAGAGACACTGGGACACAGTAAAGGACACAAGCAGCTCTCTTTGCTTTAGTAATAAAGAAATGTCTCCACAGAAAGAGGAAGAGGAGTCCTGTTCCTGAGGAGGAGGAGCTGATGTCCAGAACCAGAACCAGAGCTGGACTCCAGACAGCCAGTGAGACCAGCACTGTACAAAGTAAGACTGTCCATTCCTCTGCTGATGTCTTCATGTCCTGAAACAGGACGTGTTGTTTTAATACAGGAACACAATAATGGAGACAAACAGAGGCAAAAGGTCTTATGGATTCATGTTCAACCTGCACAAATACACACATTTTAATACACGTTAGTATTTCTACATTCTCAGGGACTTAAAGAACAAAGAGATCAAGTTAAAGGAGCTGTTTTAACATTGAGATTATATATTAATTATTATATATGAATTGACGTCTTATCAACAACTATCATCTCTGTAAAGATATCGAGGAGTAAAGTCCACCTGAGCAGAGAATGAAGTCTTGTTACCTACATCACAGGAGAAATGATGAGCACAGGCAGGCCAGACATAAGTCCATATATGGATAAGAGTTGACCCTACTGGGCCAACCAAATAACCAGGTCATGGGTCAACCAGGTCATGGGCAACCAGGACATGGGTCAACCAGGACATGAGTCAACCAGAACATGGGTCAACCAGGTCATGGGGTCAACAGGATATACTTGTTCAATCAGAGTGTGTCCGGTCACACAGAGTTCATCTATGTTTGTCATTTTACAAAAAAGCTGGAAATACGTACTAATAATAGTTGTGTTGAGATGCTCATAAGCTGCTATAATATTACATACAATGTTATCAATCCCAACATGTATATACAGGAGATATAAAATATATCCACAGGACCTTTGAATTCCTTTTCTCTGTTCATCAATAGGTTGCTCTGAGACTTAAAGCCAATCGATAACAGTGATAGTTCATGTTTGATAATATAAGCTTTTCATGATTTAATATTTACTGCTGATGAAGACTCAACATTTCCTGCTGCTTCTGCTTCAAATAAGAGTTTTCTACAAGCAGAAGGCTTTTATTTTGAAGCAGCTCCAGGAAATGCAGTGTGTTTGTCAGTGAGATCTGCTGTTCTTTGTTAGTGGTGCTGATCCATAAGAACAGGTCTCCACAATTGGACATGAACACAAGAGTTTGATTGGTGGATCAGTTTAAAATATGACAGGGAGGAAGGAACAGCCACAGTGAGCTGTTCAGATGAAGAGCTGCAGACGAGCAGCTGAGACTCCTCTGCTGTCAATCAAACATGAACCCCGACACACAGTCAGAGAGAAAGAGCTTTGTCCTCAAACTCCTGCTTTTCGTCTTTAATCATAAAAACTATGAACAATTAATGTAAAGATCACTTTGACGTTATTTCGGACTTCAGGAAGTGATGACGACTTTCTGACCTTTACTTCTTCATATGTTCTCTATTGTTTCTCTGGTTCAGCAGATGGTGGTCTGCAGGAGGTTTTAGATGAACATAAGATCAGTCTGAAGGAGAGATGTGAACGTGTGACTGAAGGAAGTGAAACAGGAAGTGGAACCCTCCTCAACAGGATCTACACTGAGCTCTACATCACAGAGGGACAGAGTGAAGAGGTTAATACCCAACATGAGGTGAGGCAGCTGGAGTCAGCCTCCAAGAAGAAGACCCTCCATGACACTCCCATCAAGTGCCACGACATCTTTAAAGCCTCAGCTGACCAGCGGAGACGCATCAGAGTCGTTCTGACCAACGGCGTCGCTGGCGTTGGAAAAACCTTCTCGGTGCAGAAGTTCACTCTGGGCTGGGCCGAGGGTTTGGAGAACCAAGATGTCAGTCTGGTGGTTGTGCTTTCGTTCAGGGAGCTGAACTTGATCAAAGATGAGCAGTACAGTCTTCTCAAGCTGCTCCATGTTTTCCATCCAACATTACAGAAGGTCCCAGCAGAGAAGCTCTCTGTCTGGAAAGTTCTCTTCATCTTTGATGGTCTGGATGAAAGCAGACTTTCTCTGGATTTCATCAACAATGAGGTCGTGTGTGATGTCACACAGAAGGCATCGGTCAACGTGCTGCTGACCAACCTCATCGAGGGGAAGCTGCTTCCCTCGGCTCTCGTCTGGATAACTTCCAGACCTGCAGCAGCCAATCAGATCCCTCCTACACGTGTTGACAGGCTAACAGAAGTACGAGGCTTCACCGACCCCCAGAAGGACGAGTACTTCAGGAGGAGATTCAGTGATGAAGAGCTGTCCAGCACCATCATCTCACACATCAAGACATCCAGGAGCCTCCACATCATGTGTCTGATCCCAGTCTTCTGCTGGATCACTGCTACAGTTCTGGACCACATGTGGACCACAGACCAGAGAGGAGAGCTGCCCAAGACCCTAACCGACATGTACTCACACTTCCTGCTGGTCCAGACAAAGAGGAAGAAGCAGAAGTACCATGAGGGACATGAGACGAGTCCTCAGGAGCTGACGGAGGCTGACGGGGAAGTTCTTCTGAAGCTGGGGAGGCTGGCATTTGAACATCTGGAGAAAGGAAACATCATGTTCTACCAAGAAGACCTGGAGCAGTGTGGTCTTGATGTCACACATGCTTCGGTGTTCTCAGGAGTTTGTACAGAGATCTTCAGAAGAGAGAGTGTGATCTTCCAGAAAACAGTCTACTGCTTTGTTCATCTGAGTGTTCAAGAGTTTCTGGCTGCCGTCTACATGTTCCACTGTTTCACACACAGGAAGTTAAAGGTACTGAAGGACTTCATGGGAGAAGACTACAAGTATTCATCTCTGGATCACTTCCTGAAGAGAGCCATGGAGAAATCCCTCCAAAGTAAAAATGGCCACCTGGACCTGTTGGTCCGCTTCCTTCATGGCCTCTCTCTGGAGTCCAACCAGAGACTCTTAGGAGGCCTGCTGGGTCAGACAGACAACAGTCCAGAAACCATCCAGAGAGCCATCAACAACCTGAAGAAGATGAACAGTAAGAAGATCTCTCCTGACAGAAGCATCAACATCTTCCACTGTCTGATGGAGATGAAGGAGCTCTCAGTACATCAGGAGATCCAGGAGTTCATGAAGTCCGAGAGCAGATCAGAGAGACTCTCAAAGATCCACTGCTCAGCTCTGTGCTACATGCTGCAGATGTCAGAGGAGGTTCTGGAGGAGTTTAACCTGAAGAAGTACAACACAACACTGGAGGGACGATGGAGACTGATTCCAGCAGTGAGGAACTGCAGAAAGGCTGAGTGAGTCCAGATGTGATTAACTTCATGAATCATTGTAGATCAGTAGTTTAGTTCTTCAAATATAGATATTATGAAATTCATATTATTCTTAAAATAGTGTTCCAGTTGTTTAATACAAAGTTATGTCAGTTGTATTTTGTCCCAGATGTTCTTGTTTTAAAAGCTGTGAGTGAAAACATGTTGATGTTTCAGTTGGTTGTTTTCACTGTCAACTTAATGAAGTTATTCTATTTCTAATGATTGTTATATTTTATATTCATATAATTCTTCCTCTATTTCTCCATCCATGCTTCCATTTATCATCCATTCACCCTCAAATCACTAAATCTACCCCAGAAGAAATCACCCAGGTCGGGTGACTGGAGTCAGAAACTTTGGTGAAATCACTCAATGGAGGAGATTTCCAAAAAGTAATATTAGTCTCGTGTTTGGACATCAGCTCCACGTTAGAAAGTAAAGCGAGGATTTAGTTTGAGCAGGTAGTACTGCAACACCAGAGAAATACTTTTAGTGCAGGTAGTAGTTTATAAACTGGTCTGTACATTTGTTTTTTTAACAAATGTAGATAAAAGGTTATCATGATGATTATTTTTATTTAAAATGAGTATGTAACTGTTGCTGCACTGTGGCCACTAGTGAGCCTTCTGGGATGAAGTTGAATGCTGTCACAGTGATTTGTTGCACAAGAAGAGAAAAGTCATCACATCAGAGATCTGATTCAGTGACGTCACTTACACAACAATATTCATCTGATGACATATTTCTGAATATGTTGAACATGATTTAACCTCATTGGTTGGTTATTGTGTTGAATAACGACTGAACGTCATGCAGTCGTCTAAATATCTCATTATATTAATATTTAATCACGTACAGGTCTAATATCATCCAGCGGTTTGTTTCACTGAATTTTCCCGTTAATGGAGGTGAACCTGAAGGCAGCAGGAAGCTCGCAGAGAGACATCAGCTGTATACTGAGTCGTAAAGAGCTTTTAGTCATCAAGAAGGTCTCATGCTAACTTTGTGGAGACAGACTTGGGGTCATCATTTTTTATAATAAAATAAAGATTATTATAAAGTGAATAAATCCTCTCTAGGACTTCAAAAGAAAAGAAGAAATGTCAAAAACCTCCAAAGATGAAAAAGCCTTCAGAGCCAAAACTCTGATTCTTTGTTGTCTCTCCCTGTTTCTACATTTCACTTGGAGCATCTTTGACCTCCTGGTCCGTATATTGTAGACAACTAAACATGGCCGTCATTGAAGCTGTTTATGTCCTCTTACAACTCATGACAGACTTGTTGAAGTGAACTCCTGATTCTTAGCCCCCTGAAGGTTCCTGTCTGGTCTTCCTGAGAGGAGAACGGAACGTAGATAAGACTTCCTGTGTTGTTCTGTGGTGAACCTCGGTGGTCTCAGTCTACGGCTGAAGCTGCTCTGAAGTGACTTCAGTAGACCACTAGACCTAAAGCCAGAGAACCAAAACCTGTATCATCCCTGTAGAGGATTCAGAACTTAGGACTGCTGGAGTGTGAGCTGATGAGCAGCTTCTTTGACAAACACTATGGCTGAGCGGCTCAATGATGCACCAGGAACATCCACTTCAACAGCTCTATTGTAGAAGCTGCAGAACAGATGAGGCTGAACAACCTCTGCTGGGTTTCATAGATCTACTCAGACCAGGACTGAGTCCAGTAAAGAGTCCAGGGTTCTGCTGCATGTTCGGGCTAAAAGGGCTCACATCTGAACTCAATCCCCTTTATAGGCTCACATGGAGCCAGGCTCCTCCCACTTCCTGCTCCTCCTCAGACAGCTCCGCCTCCAGACCTGCTCTTCACCACAACCACCATCAACTGTTTACTGTGACTTTGTTTAAGTCCTTTATAGTAGTGATTTAAATTATAACACGATGCAAATGATCAGGAAACAAAAGGTTGTATTTTTATTGATGAATAAATATCTTCATTCTTGGTGTTAATGAAGTCTAATAATAAGCTGAGAACGTGTTAGGAAGTTAAACAGATCATAATTCATTCAGTTGAATTTGAAAACTAATGATGAATATTGTTGAGATATTATTCAATTGAATTTTCTATATTTGATGACAGTCCGTTATTGATTACATCCAAACGTTGATTCAACTGTTGGCTACCTCAATATGGGACTAAATCATAGAACAATTAGACATTATTGTGATGCTGTGACCTTTAATGAGGACATTCTCTCTAACTGGACCTCCTTGATTTTTACTTGAATCCCTCTAATCAATATAGTGTTGATCCTCTAGTTCCAGACCTGAGTGAGACCAGCAGCATGGTCTTCATCTGTGTGGACATCAATAGGTGTATGAATGTTGTGCTGACATGTGGATGATGTCTGTAGAAGGCTGACATGATGATGAGCCAGAAGAACACAATGACAAAGAGAAAAGCTCATTGATGAGGACATAGTCATGTTGAGCTACACATTTAAACCGCAACACATCTGATTGGGTTATAAATGGATTATAATCTTCATCTTGTATTCTTTATTCAGGTTGAGGTACTGCAGTTTGTCAGAGATCAGCTGTTCTTCTCTGGCCTCAGCTCTGAAGTCCAACCCCTCCAGTCTGAGAGAACTGGATCTGAGTTACAACGACCTGAAGGATTCAGGAGTGAAGCTGCTGTCTGCTGGACTGGAGAGTCCACACTGTAGACTGCAGACTCTGAGGTCAGTTCACTGACTCTCTGTTACTATTATAGATCTAATATGTTTATTTAGTAATTTAACCTAATTTATGTACAAAAATAATTTACATCCATGAAGTAAAAACTGTCCTTTTGTTCATATTTTCATGTTGCATGAACTAAATTTAATCTTCAGTCACAAAGACTTGTTTTTCTCAAAGAAACTGTAGAAAATGTCCCGTTAGTTGTTAAAATAAATTCATATTTATAAATTTCTCATATGTTCAGAGACCATAAGGATTATTAAAACCAGTAAATTGAAGCTCCACTACGAGACAAAGAACAACTCTGAACGACTCTTCTGATCTTCATTTTTATTCTTTATTCAGGTTGAGGGGCTGCAGTTTGTCAGAGATCAGCTGTTCTTCTCTGGCCTCAGCTCTGAAGTCCAACCCCTCCAGTCTGAGAGAACTGGATCTGAGAGGAAACAACCTGCAGGATTCAGATGTGAAGCTGCTGTCTACTGGACTGGAGAGTCCACAATGGAGACTGGAGACTCTGAGGTCAGTAGAGGGTTGGAGTGGGTCCATGCTGGTTCCGGCAGTATTGAACTAAACACAGATCCAGTATTTCCTGTAAACCTTCTCAGAGAAGCTGTGAGAGGATAAGGCTGACAGGATTGGAAAGAAAGTCAGCCAATCAGATGAGCCAAAAGCTTGTTGTGATCACGTGTTTGAGTTGATGTGAAGACGGCTGTTATTGTTGTGTTCAAGTGTGCAGGAAATAGCGCTATTTACCAGCTGACAGCATCTCAACATGTTCAGAGACAGAAGTCCTCATTCATCAATCTGATCTGATCTGTTCTCTCTCAGTGGAATCTTTCCAAGGAGATGAGACATTCACATGTCACTGAGACTGTGGTTTTTATCAGCTCTGAACCCTGATTCATCTCTTCTTCTTCTTCTCTCCTCAGATGGGAGTGATCCACCATCATCTCTGAGTTCCTCTGGAAACTGATCAGAGGATCCTCAATGGATCTGGACTCCACCAGGACCTGGATTTACTTTAGTCCTGTGGTTCCTTCATGTGTTCCGACCCTAAAGTTTCTCTGCAGATGAGTTGTGTTCATGACATCATCACAGGAGATGAACACATTTAAATGTTCCTGCTTTGCTTCCTGCTGCAGCTCCTCCCTGTGGATCGATGGAGTTCTGCTCTTCATTGACTCATATTTCTCAATAACAGTGGGAGTTGATATCACATGTATAAAGTTACCTTATTACCAGCAGCACCCGCCTTTTCTCATGTTATAACAGATGCATATTAGCTTGTAACAAACAGAAAGAGAAGATAGAACCTGAACCTGAATCCAATCAAGGCTTCACTTTAGTTCCTCAACTGACAAACAGATTAATATTTACAGTTAATATTCATCATGTAAGCAGGAGAATAATAAGCTGAGTCTCTGCTTGTTCTTTAGTTTATTACAGTTTCATGTGAGACCCTGCTAGTCGTCACGTTTCATGTCTGAACTCAGACACAAAGTCACTGAGGAGCTTTTTCCCTCATAAATCAATGTTGAATCAGTCGTTATCACCAACGTCCATGTTTTGGTTCCACATGATGGAGCTGGAGTCAGTTTAGTTTTAATGTCTGTTCTAACAGGGTGAGAAATGATTTACTAGTATGCCATCAAACTATTAAATGTTCAAGTTCTTTATCATTAAGGTTTTTATGTCTTTATGTATTTTATGTTCAAAGCTCTTTTTCCTTCTGGAATCATGAAGTTGGTGTCAAATGAATCTCAAATAGAGCCGTGATCTATTTAGAAGTTATTGATGATGATGATAATAATGTAACTTGAGTGTAACATCAACACTCAATGGTTAAGGATTTAAACTTGAAGCCTCAAACTTTGAACTACATTTCCAGAGTTTTGGTCCAAACCTGCAGACAGCAGCTTCACTGCAAAGTTGTTTTAAATGAAAACTTCACCTCATTTTATTCAGCAAAAAACATTTGACTTGTTCCAGTCTGTGTTTGACTTTTGTCTTCTGATTTTGTCTGCACTCACACTGCCTCTAACTTAGCTCCACTTTCATCGTCTGGATGAGGCTCAGTGTTTATTCACTATAAGTAGAACAATAAATAGAAGAAGAATAAAAATAACTTGTCTCCAGTGTTTCCTGTTTGTTCAGATGCAGATCTGTAAAGTAAAAAAAGGTAATATAATGTCATGTTATAATATATCATGAAAAGTAAAATAAAGTCATATTATAATGTCATGAAAAGTAAAAAAAAAAAAAAAAAAGTAATATTATAATGTCATGAAAATTAAAAATGATTATAATATGTCATGAAAAGTAAAAATGAATATTATGATATGTCATGAAAAGTAAAAAAAAAAGTAATTATAATATGTCATGAAAAATAAAAATGTCAAAAAAAAGTAATAAAAAGTAATAAAAAGTCATAGTATAGTCCAGTGTTTCTCAAACTGTGGGGCGCGCCCCTCTATTGGGTTGCAGTGGTATGACAGGTGGGGCGCAGGGGGAAATGCAGAATATTTTTATTTCAAGAACTTTATAGAGAACTTCACATATTACAAAAGTACAAAGTACACGGACATAAAAACTTCCTGTGTTCACACCAAAATATGAATATTCGCACCACTTTACTCGCATGAGTTTACTCGCCGGACTATTTGTGGCTAGACGCGCCGGAGAGGGGGCGTGGCTTATCTCCGTAAAAATAGTTAATTTCCGCCATCCGAATGAGGCGAATTGTTCGCGTTGCGTCAGTTGCGCCGCCCGGCGGAAATTCGCATCTGTGCAGTGACTTTGTGTGTAATCTACTCACGCGAAGAATTCGCAGCGCTTTCGGTATGAACACAGCAGTCATTAATAAATACATGGCGAAATGCCTGTACTTTCGTGTAAATGTTTACGTTACGCCGTTAACAGGTTACGGTTGTGCATGCGCGACGGCCAAGCTCCTTGGCGACTCACACGGGCGTTCTGCTTCCCTTCGCCACATCCTACCTCTGTGAGATTGGCTGCTCTGCTGTTGCCTCTCTCCAAAGAAAGTACAGATCTGAGCTCTACATGGAGCATGGATTTAGATTGGCCGTATCAAGTCTGACACCCCGTTTTAAAAAGATTTGTAGTGGAAAGCAGGCTCACTGCTCCACTAATACTGATACAATTTGATGGCTCACACATATCTGACCTCATTTGGTTTTGTTTTGCACAGGTTGCACGTTATTGTTGTTTTGAAAAGATATGCAGTGAAAAACTCAGTAAAACTCTTTATTGTCAAATATTTGAACTTGTTTTGTTTAGTTTTTCACAGGTTGCACTTTATTGTTATCTTGAAAATATAATCAGTGCAAAACAGGTTAATTGCAGCCACAATAAGCTATGTTTTGCCAAATATTAGTTATTTTTGCATTGTTCTAACAAAGTGATTGCACATTTTGTTTTTGTCTGATGGAGCAATCTGGTTTAATTGAAAGTGATTGCAATTTTCTTTATCTATGAGTTGAAAAAGCACAGATGGAGGAGTCACAGAATGTTGCTATTTCAATAAAAATTGGACCATTTTGTGACAATTTTGTTGGGGTGGGGCATGAACATTTTTCTTCCTCCAAAGTGGGGCGTGACAGAAAAAGTTTGATATATACCACTGGTATAGTCTGTCAAAAAAAAGTAAAAAATCTCATAGTATTGTAACGTCCCGTTAGCTCCTTGTGTGTGACTCCTGATTGTTCATGCCCTTCACCTGCTTTCAATCACCTGACCCTGGTTTTTTCAACCCCACACTTATATATTATATCATATATTTCCCTGTTCCGGTTATCTTTGTTTCTACTCGTGTGTGCATCGCTTTCCAGCCTTTTTGTCCCCAGTCCGCGAATATGGTTTTTGACCCAGCATTCCTCTGTTTTTTTATACTTGCCTGACGGATTTGTTGCCTCTCTGGTTTGAACCCCCATGATTGACCTTTTTCTGAGTAAAGTAACTTACCCTCTACCTAACCTTGTCTACTGTGTCTCCTCTGCTTCTGAGTCTCTGCTATATATATATATATATATATATATATATATAGCAGAGACTCATAGTATAGTATAGTATAGTATGTATAAAAAAAGTCATGTATCATGTAATCAGTATCATGAAATAAAAACACAATGAACTCTCAGCAATTAATGGGAAAATACTACTGAAGACAAAACAGAATAAAAAGACAGGCAGCTTTTTATAAACCTCTTTTATTAGTGCTATGCATTTAATTTCCAAAAAGAATGATTCAATTCCATTGATGAGACCGTTTTACAGTGATTGGGCTCCACATCGAGTATATGACATGCAATTAAGGAACAGATATCACAATAACTCATATTCTACATTCTTAACCTCTGCACCCTGAAATGATTTCACCCTGAATTATAAAGATTCAAATATAGGAACTTCAAGAAAAATCCATTCCTTTTTTTCAGTTCTCCATCCCTTTTTAATCCTCTCCACGATATGTCATTGTCAGGACTCCAGTAAACACAACGACAGCAGCGACCACAACAACGTCATATCGTCTGCAAACATTTGAATATCGCCGATCGCGTTGGTTGGCATGGAAGGCCAAACTACAGGGAATGCTGCCCAGTGTTGAACCGAAGCTCGTACATTTCAACTCCACCGTTCAGAGGGCTGAAGGACAGTAAAAAAATACAGGTAGTTGGTAGTGTGACTCCTCAGAGACCATCACTGTTGTTAGTGTAACATTCCAACGCATTCTAGTGCAAATGCCCAAAAGACTGGAATGTATTTAAACAGTCTGTCTTCACAGCACGGGACCTCGGCGTCCACCGGAGGAAACGTCCACCGAGGGAACGTCCACCGGAGGGATCATCCACCAGAGGGAACGTCCACTGGAGGGAAAGTCCACCGAGGGAACGGAAACGTGGCGACGAGTGGAGCTTCTCAACGTGAAACAGTGCGACGCGTTAACTGGATTTACTGGCAGGAATCAGCAGGGCAATTCTCAGGAGATTCAGAAGAAGTTTTTACCAAAAAGTAAAATGTCATGACATCATTACAGTGTTCAACAGTTCAGCCGTGTTACGGCCAACAATAAAGTTCAAAGGAAAGTTTTCAATCTCCGTCTCAAGCGCTCTTTGCATTTCATAAAGTTACATTGAAGAAGTAAACATGTGCTGCACACTGCCAGAATACATTGGTTTGTTGATGCTATAGTCATGAGAAATATCACGGAGAGGGGCGGGGGGATGAACTGTGGTTTTGAATGGCAGGCGAGTTCCTCTGAATCTTTGTGGGCTCCGGACAACAGAAGCTGCTTTAATGACTCAGTGTTTCAGCTGTGGTCTATGGATCTCGTCCGTCATCAGGAACCTTTGAGCCAACAGGTTTAATGTGTTGGAGCCTCTCATGTCGAGATCTACTCTCATCCAGTCACATCGACCTCAGGTGAGGAACATGTATCCTTGTTGTTAATAACCTTCTACTCAACCATCGTCTATCAAACCACCATCAGTTTGAGACACAACCAGAAGGAACTAAAGCGATGAGTCAGCAGTAAGCTCACACACAGATAATGTACATAATAATAGTAATAGCCCTTTTTAAAGGCAGGTCACATGACGTGACGCCTGCAGACGAGTCCCGCTGAGAGACTATTCTACTCACAGACGATGTGTGAATGGAGTTTCAATGAACCGGTTCCGCCCAGTGCAGGATTCATGTTAACTCTTTACGCTCCACCCGGAGATACAAGGCTAGGAGGAACCAAAAGGAGGTGAGACTGAGGGGATCCCTCAAACCCAAAGGACGTGAGACTGTGAGGGGATCCCTCAAACCTAAAGGAGGTGAGACTCTGAGGGGATCCCTCAAACCTTCTGATCCTCATGTCTTCAACAGTAAATATAACCATAAGTCCACTGAACTATGCCTGTGTTGTCAAAAAAAGCAAATGTTAAAGTTACAGTATCGATTCTTTTTTTTTAATTGCACATTCCCCATCTTCTTTCTGGAAGTGTTAATCTCAGAGTAATATTAATATTGAAGCCGTCGCCTAAAGACGACGTGACTGAAACGTGAAAAACGTTCCAGGGAAACGTTTGTTTTTCGACGTCCAAAAAAAACGTGACGGCGGACGCTGAGCCGGGAGACGAGCTTTAGTCCAACGTGAGACCAAACCATAACATGCACCGATTCTAATTATAGATCTAATAATCCAGAACCTTCAGAATGTAACAAACAACGAGGCTTTTGTTTCATTTAACGCCGCTTTTAAAACTGTTCTCGACCGTAATCCAGAAGAACAAACGTTCCCCTCAAACAAGATCGAAAACGCGGTTTAAATGTAATAGAACGTCATTTTCAGACAAGGTTGAATATTGATGATTTATTATTCATCTGTATTCCAAACATGAACTCATCCAGATGTTTTACATCAACACAAACAAACCTTTGAACACGTTTAAAAGTCTTTCTAACGATTTGACACAAAGCAACAGAACTGACACCTTTCAGTACTTTGTCAAATGTCTCGTGTGAACGCAGTACTAGCTACTACTACTACTACTACTACTACAGACTTGTGGTACAGATGGAATAAGAACGCTCCTGTGTGACCGCGGCCTTCAGCGTAATCCGACTACGAGAAACCTCCGATCGCTCTGGATCCAAATCATATGATTCTGTTGCCTGGAGACGCAGAAACAGGAAACAGGAAACAGTGGAATGTTTTTGTCTTTTGACATTTGGTGTCTTCTCTTCTCTACCAAACGTTTGCATGCTCAACATTAAAGGAATGTGTTAAGTATCATTCTTTGAAGACGTGGCAGCTTCTGCCTGTGCCCATAACAGTTATAGTTATAGAAACCACTATATAAGTCAAGGACACACACACACACACACACACTCACACACTAACAGTACACACGTAGTACACTCAGACAAACGTTCAATGGAATGTTCTCTTTTATCATTTGAAGTAATTATTGCGATCTAAACAATATGGCTTCCTCTAGTGAAAAGTCCTATCTGACCTAGAAAAGGAAACAAAGGAAATGTTTCTATGGTGCTTATGATAATTTCATCCTTATTCTTATTAATCCTTGAAGTTAGGAACTGGTGGAAACAAAGATCCTTCAGGAATAACCCACATGCTTTGTTCTATGAATCCATAAATGCATCTCTATGTAGGGAGCTCCACCATGTAGAGGTGTTCTCTGTCTACAGAACATGAGATGCTTGGTGAGAAGTCAAGAGGTTGTGTGGTTGGTTTCCAGATCAACTGTTCGACTAGTTTGAGGTGACATCACCACTTTGATGCTTCATCCTTTGAGTCTCAGGTCTTTGGGTTTCGTGTTTGGCCATGAGTGTCTACGTGAGGAAAGAAACCCCAAGATGTCGCCAGCATCTCTTTGGTCCCCATGTTGATGAACTCCAGCTGTAAAGGGTGGAGGAAACGTTCAGCCGGGAGGAGAGTGGAGTTGGCCGGAGGAAAGCCTGACGTCTGTGTTGATGCGAAACGGAGAAACAACGACAAGAAGAGTTTCAACCAAGAGACACCAATCAGAGAGGGTGTGACATGAAGTAGCTCCTCCCACTGTCCTCCAGCTGTCCATGCATTGATTGTCTTCACGGGGACGCTGACTAACAACTCATCAGGACTCTGTACTTCTTTATTGTTAACAATGGGATTCAAACACGGAGAGAAGACTTTTGTTTGTTTGATGAAATCTTGATGATAATAAAAATCTTTGACAGAAAATCCAAAGTTCTTGACACGTTCAAGACCTTCAGACGTCTCAAGCACGGCGGTCGAGGAAATAAAACCTTTTCTTCCTCCGAGCCCTGAAGGCAACACGGACTTCTACTTCTAAATAGTCGCATGTTTGATTTGATGACTGGATGAATAACCGTGTGTCTCAGAGACCTGGACGCCGTCCCGTGTGGGGCCTTCGGACTCTCAGTAAACCCTCGTGGACGTTTCCTCTGCTGGAGGACAACGCATGAAGGCACATGTCCTACAAACAATTCATGTATTAATATTAATATAAAGACCAAGGTTCATAAAAGTAGAAAACACAACATGCTCTCTGTCGGTCCCCGTTGCCTGGCAACAGAGACGGCCAACCAAGCCCTGAATGGCAGCCTGAAGCAATAGCTCCTCCGGGAAAAGAACTATTATGCTCTGATAAACAATCAAGTATAAAAAATGACGAGAATAATCCAGCGGGTAAGTGGGGCAACAATGGGAAAGAAAGGACACAAACAAAAAAAGCACGATTGGAGAGCCCGTAAATGAAGAAAATTCAAAGAACAGCTCTCCGGCACACGTACAAGATGGCGGAGCTAATGCTAACTCTCAGCCAGACGACACAGCAAGTTTAATGAAAGTTCTAGAAGAATTACGGGACTTTCGCAAAGACACAAAAACTCAGCTAAATGATATTTCTTGCGAGCTGGCCAACGTTAACCAAAAAATAGCAGAGGCAGAGACATGAATCAAAAGTGTGGAAGATCGAGTTCAAAACTTGGAACAGGTGCTCGGCAAGATGATAAAAGTGATGGATCAACAGGAAAACAAATTACTCGACCAAAAAGGGAGATTGCGTCAGGTGAATTTAAAGATATATAATGTTCCCGAAGGAGCGTAGGGGTCGTCTATACATAACTACACCTAGATTTCTGGCTTGGTTTGTGGTTTTTAACATCAGTGATTGAAGCTGAGCACTGACTTTCAATCGTTCATCCTTGCTACCAAAAACAATTACTTCTGTTTATCTTTATTTAATTGAAGAAAATTCTGGCACATCCAGTTGTTGATTTGTACACATGACATTTATTGTACTTCTGTCCATCCTGATATAGGATCCTCCTCTGTGTCTCTCCTGAAGGTTTCTTCCCTTTTTCTCCCCGTTAAAAGTTTTTTTTAGGGGATCTTTTCCTGATCCTATGAGAGGTCCCGGGACAGAGGATGTCGTATGTGTACAGATTGTAAAGCCCTCCGAGGTAAATATGTAATTTGAGATTCTGGGCTATACAAAATAAATTGAATTGAATTGAATTGAATTATCTCTCGGACCTAACCACAGACACTCTGTCAGGTCTCATCCTATCCCCCCACCTTTGTTCACTAACCCGTGTCACAAACAGGATTTCTTGAAAGAAGGGAGTCAACAGTGGACAGTGACTTGATCATCCAGGAGGAAAACTCCTCCTGCCTCTACCTCCATAAAAGATATTGAGAGATGAGAGGGACGATCCCAGGCGGCTCCTAATCGTCTTCACTGGAATCCTGACGGACCTGTTTTTGGGCCCAATAAACGAAAAACATTTAAACTCAGTGAGTCGCTGAAATTTAGAAAATCAATCCAGAACAACTACATTGTATTCTTAATATTGTGTAATATTGTTTTGTGGGCATTGTATGGATATTGGTTGATTTTAAAAAGAGTATTTGTTTCTGAACGGAGACCGGGTCATTAGAAGTAGACACATAAAAAATAAAGAAAATGATAAATAAAATAGAAAGAAATTCATAAAAAAAAGAATAGAGCCGGGAAAAAAAGGGTGGATGTTTGACACTGACAGTCGTTACACAATGGAGTCCCTTGACCTAAAGAGATGAAGGATAACTTTGTCTCAGTGTACGGCTTTGATTCTGATTGTGCCATAAACAAACATAGAAACTCACAGTGACGACTGTGTTTAACCCTTGTGTTTTCCTCGGGTCACTCTGACTCGGCGGTTGTGTTTTATCCGAGATATAACCCCACCCGTTTTCCTCGGGTCACTCTGACCCGCGTGCATATGTGTTTGTATATCACCTGCAAATGTGTATGTATATTTCTATTATATATTAAATTTGTAAATTGTGAGTTCGGGCTATAGAAAATTAATTGCATTGAATTGAATAGACATGAATATATTGATGAATGAAGAGCAAAACCTCCTAACTGAAAAATGCACTTTTTTGAGAATACTAAAAAAAACTTGTTGTTTTCCTTGCAGAATGCTATTACCCAATATGTGCTATACCCAATACATAATACAAAATACCAAAAAAAAGAAAAAAATACCCCAAAAAAAGAAAAATATACAAAGTGCAGATGGAAGGTTATTTCCCACTTTCCTGGATCATCTTGCAGATAGGAGGTTTTGCACTTTGGCCATAGATATATCCCTCCCGCTGTCCTAGGGTTACTCTGACCCGCATGCATATGTGTGTTTATATCTCCAAGCCTCCGTTTTTTTTCCTCGGGTCACTCTGACCCACGTGCATATGTGTGTGTATATCCCCAAGCCTCCCTTTTTTTACCTTGGGTCAAAGTGACCCGCGTGCATATGTGTGTGTATCCCCAAGCCTCCCGTTGAACTCAGGTCACAATGACCCGCAGCATGCAAATGTGTATGTATGTTTCTATTATATATTAAATTTGTAAGTTGTGAGTTCGGGCAATACAAAATTGCAGAATTGCATTAAATTGACTAGGCTTGAATATATCGATGGCCAAAAAGCAAAACATCCTATCTTTTTTTGGAGTCCTGCATGTGCGTGCTAAGGGGGGCGGGAAGGTATACACACATATGCATGCGGGTCAGAGTGACCCGTGGAAAAAGGGAGGGATACGTGGGATGAGGACAACACAAGACTTAACTTATTCTACCCTAACCTATTTTTGAGGCCTCCGCATGAAAAAAGCATGCCCATACTAAAAAGAGTATATATCTGCAACCACAAGGTCTATTTGAATAATTGTGGTGTTATTATAAAAGTAATAATTGTGAGATTTGTCTAGATGTGTAAATATCAGTATATATGTTACTGGTTAAAACTAAATTAAGATGAAACACAGAAAGTATGAAAAGATTTCAGGTTTGCCTAAAAAAAAAAAAGCACTTTCAGGATTATCATCACTTTAGAATAATTCAGTTGAAGGTTTAAAACTCTTCTAAATAATTGCACAATATGTGAACACTCTCTCTGCACAGTTTGATTTTGATAAAGTGAAGCAGAAAAAAATATGAGATTGTTTTTAGTAGAGTACCGACATATGGTCAGCGAGTCCAGTGGCTGGCAAGTGTACCCCGAAGCCCCCAGCTCAGGGGGCTCCCGGGGAGATGGGGTGTAAACAGGGCAGAGAAAGTACTGAAGATACATCAGAAAAAGAATCATAAAAAATATGTTCTGTAATACCCTGGGCTTCACCGATCAATGGTTTATAACGGTGTCGGAACAAAAAGTTCTGTAGGGAAGTTTATTGATCACCACCATCAACAAACACTACTCTTTAAACAGAATTTTAGTTTTTAAAGATAAGAAATTATATTAATTAAATGGAAGGAAATAATGTTTTCTTCAATCTGTAGTAATTCAAACACATCTGATGAAAAACATTTTAAGCTATAAAAGACTTGATTCATGTGCTATAATTCCACATTTACAGTGTAATTTATATTCATCCCATTTACTTCCAAAGGAGAGAAACCACAACACTGATCCAGAGATAGTGGGACAAGGAAAGTTGCTTGTGAGAAATCAAAAGTATCCTACGCTTTTTTGTCTTTAAGTATTTATTGCAGAATAAGATATGAAAAATTATAAAGAGTACAAGTCATCAAACATGAACCAATGAGCACAGACCAAAGTCATCAGCAAGAAGATCTGCTGCTCTTCTCTGTGTTGAGTTGAGCTTTAAATGCACTTGTCCAGCAACAAATAGATAATGTGTCCATAACAGAAGTGGAATGCACCCCGTCCCCAAATAGGAGAAACATAAACGAACAGGAGCTGAACCCAAAAAGAACCCCCCACGCCCCCATGCAGGGCAAAGTTCAACAGATGAGCTATGGGATATGTGCTCTGGAAATACAACCACCACAATAAGTTCAGCTAGAGAGAAGTTACACAGAGTTCACTAATCCATTTCCCCCCAACCCCCTTTAGTGGACGTCATGTTCAGACAAGCATAGCCTGTCCCACACATGTCCTCACATTACCTACTCTGTCCACAGCAACCAGCTCTACCTTCGGTGAACAGCAGGAGGCGCTGTAGGTAACCACTGTAATGTTCTCACCCCCTGCTCCAGCCACTGTGCTGGTATTCAGGGTACCGGTCCCGTGGCGGATGGTGACGCTCTCAATGCCGGTCCCATTGATGCCATCGGTGAGATAAGCCATGAAGTCCCACTGGGTGACAGCACAGAGCCATGAAGAGGATAGACAAAAGGAGGATGAACTATCTACCTGGCACACTGGGCGGGTAATATCTGTCACCTGGAGACACAGAAACAGGAAGTAGGAGAGATGAACAAATAAGACAGGAATGGGACATCATCTTTATCATTAACAAAAAGGAAAAGAACCAAAACAAAATGGATATTTCTTTTGATCAACCTTTTGACACATTAGTTTAAATATTGACACCAAAAAGCACCAATAACACCATCAAATTAAAGAAAAGAGATGAAACACAAATCAAACACATGAATGTATTATGTATTTGACCATTACTCAATATAAGTGATTTAACTGTGATATGTTTATGTTTATTTTTATGGTCTCGGATACAAGCGGCCGAAATGAGTTTCCTCTGTAGGGTGGCCGGGCTCAGCCTTCGAGATAGGGTAAGGAGATGAGTTTCCTCTGTAGTGTGGCCGGGCTCAGCCTTAGAGACAGGGTAAGGAGATAAGTTTCCTCTGTAGGGTGGCTGGGCTCAGCCTTAGAGATAGGGTAAGAAGATGAGTTTCCTCTGTAGGGTGGCCGGGCTCAGCCTTTGAGATAGGGTAAGGAGATGAGTTTCCTCTGTAGGGCGACTGGGCTCAGCCTTAGAGATAGGGTAAGGAGATGAGTTTCCTGTGTAGTGTGACCAGGCTCAGCCTTAGAGATAGGGTAAGGAGATGAATATCCTCCGTAGGGTGGCCGGGCTCAGCCTTAGAGATAGGGTAAGGAGATGAGTTTCCTCTGTAGTGTTTCCTCTTACCTTGCCAACAACAGAGAATCTGAGGACAGTGTAGTTGATGTCGTTGTCAGCTGTATTTTTTGCCTCGATGATAAGGGTCACGCCTGTTCCTGATGCAGCGCTGGCTGGTGCTGTTAAGGTGACGGTGCCGGTGGCTTTGCCTGCATTGCCAGCCGCTATGGTGACGGTGCTGGGCGAGGTTGAAGTGTAGCCGCGGTTATTGTTTGCTCGAACTATGAATGTCCCGGTTGCAGAGTCATCAACAACTCCATTGGTGGTTGTGGCGACTGTGAAAGGGATGGAGATGGTGGAGCCTGGTTCAATGTCAGTGTCGTTGGCTTGGGCCTGAACAAGTGAGGGGAAAGTAAGTACATTAGTCCTACATATCTTGTTCTAATGTATGGAATAACAGTATATGTTGTATGCCTTTAGGTTGGACCTTGATATAATGAGGATAGAGAAATAATGGCAGACCCAGACAAGCTTGAGTCATTGGATTCATGCAAAATCCTGTGTTTGGTCAAGTTGTCTTTAAATTTCCAATCAACCAACAATAATCTATTAATATCCCATTATTAGATGTGATAGCAAATGTCCAAAGATGGAAGAAGGAGGGAGAAGAAGGTGCAGATAAAAACTATAAGTCATTCTATGTTGTAAATATGATATTAGCAAGGCAACTGGGATGCTTTTTGTCAGACACGCTAGCAGTTCTAGGGATATTTTCTAACTATTGGGTGGATTTTCAACTCCTTTTGTGAGGACATTCATGGTCCCATGAGGATGAAGCCTTGTAACTAAGGTGACTTTTCCCTCTAGCACCACCATGAGATAGACATTTCTGGTTTTGAGTGTAACGTCTCGAACAACCATTAGATACATTGCCATGAAATAATGTACAAATGTTTACAGATTATTTCCTCTATAAATGCTGAGGCAAAGTGAATGTGATTGAGCTCACTGTAACAGAGATGCTGGAGGTCTTGATCCGTGTGGAGGCTTGTCTCTGGAAGAGGGTCTGTGTTGACCCGGAGGGGGAGCTGCTGACCTCGCCTCTTAGGCGAACCACAAACTCACCTGCCGGGACTCCACTGAATGTCACCAGGAAGTTACCACTTCCCAGCGACTAACAGATAGAGAAAGTAAGAGCATGAGACAGTCATAATGACAGGATTTTGTCTATTGTTGACTATTAGCTGCAGTTTTTAGTACCATTTGCCTGAGATGTCATTGCTTTGCATAAAATATTAAAGAAATCTAGACTACAGTGGAACTTTTGTCTGTCAGGACATTCTAGCATTCAAGATGTGAGGGTCAGCTACCAGAAAGAGTCGTGACATTAACTACAATTACTTCAAAGCAGAAAATATAACATATTTTTATATGGAAAATCAATTGGTATGCAGAAAAGTAAAGTATACTAGCTGTTTGGGTATAGCCCTTTAAGTTCATCAAGTGTAATTATGTGACATGCCTGCAGTGATCCGTTGACCTCTGTTGGCCCTGAGCTGTCAAACAGAGTGACCTCTGTGACCTTTATTGTGTCACTTCCTGTCACAGAGACCAAGAGGCTGGCATTGCCACCTGAGAGTTGAGACAAGAGAGAAGGGGAAACCAGACGAGTGTGACTACTCGATCATTATATATATATATATATATATTTTGTGAGGCTATATATATTTTGTGAGGCTCCCCTATATATATATTTATATATATATATATATTTATATATATATATATATTTATATATATATATATATATTCATCAACCAACAATATATACATGTATATATTGTTGGTTGATGTATACATATATATATATATATATATATATATAAATATATATATATATATATATATATATATATATATATATATACATATATATATATATATATTGTTGGTTGATGAATATATATAGGGGAGCCTTTCAGTCCTCTTTAGGACTGAGAGGCTCCCCTGCTGAGTACAATCGTTTGAAAATATATAAATATATATATATATATATATATATATATATACACACGCACACACGAGGATTGTACAAACTGTGAAAAATAATTCTCAAAGTGGTCTGACCTGAAAGAGGGCGTCCCTCCTTTAGACTGAAGTCGCCGTGGGCTCCCTCATGAGTTTCCACAAGATTATATATGAAGTTCACCGAGCTTTGACCTAATGTGCATATACACAGTATTTAAACACAGCTGTAAACAAAGACCTGCTGAGTATAATCGTTTGAAAATGTTCTCTCATATAACTCTCACAGGTTAAAAAGTGATCTCTATCCTACTACTGACCTGTGACCTTGACAGAGTAGGGGTTATTAGAGTTAACTCTAATTTCCCATAATCCGGTTTGATAGTCATGGAGGCTTAAACGATACAGGTGTCCTGCTACGGTGATGGATGCCAGAGGACCACAGGACTCACTGGAGCTCTGAGATACACCTGGAAGAAAAGAATATGTTGAAATAACACTAAGCCAAACTAAAGACTTTCTAATGGCAGTCAATGCAAATGGAACAACCAGAACAAGACTTCATTTGAAGCACGATAGCAATAACAACACCTGTTGAGCTGGTGAGAACAAAAGTGAGAGGTGATATTCCCGTGATGTAGACATTCATGTTGCTTATTGATCCATCAACAGGAAACGTAAAAGTATCAAGCTGTCCTTGATTCCGCACTATCTGAAAAACTGTCACCTGAAACGAAGAAGGGACATGAACAGCTAGTTTACATACTGTACAGTAGCATCTTTAATCAGGTTTGATTCTCTTGTTCAATGTCTTACCACAGCACCGGCTGATGAATCCTTTATTATACTTGTAGCCAGAAAGAGGTCTGACTTGGAGACCTCAATGACCTGACCTCCAGAGGCTCGGGCGATGTCGCGGTACAGCTGTAGATCTGAGTTGCTCATTGAACGTGAACTCACACCCTCAGCACTTCTGCGGCGCCGTCGCCCATTCAGGGAGTCGGTCAAAAAGAAATTAACCTAAAGTATACGGATAGAAAAAAAAGTACTTGTAAAGGCTATATTAGACCCATACATGTCCACAATTGTGTGCATACTATTTAATAGTTTCTTTATGGAATGTGTGGACATTTAGAGAGCAAAGATGGTTAAAAAGTGAGCTCTTACCACAGACTTGGAGATCTCTATGAGGGCTTCGACGGTGCTTTTCAGGTGAGCATCTTTAGCTGCCGCGTCAGTGAAGACAAAAATCTCAGTGTAGGGTGGAGCAGCAATCAGGGCGAGCTGACGGAGACAAGAAAAACTATTATTTGTCAATAAAAAAGTGTCTTTATTGTCAGGTTCTCCCAAGGAAGGGAGCAGGATAAGAACCCAAATGCCCTCAAGGGATGACGGAGCTGAGGAGTGGTGCAAAATGTGATTTATTTCGTAAAATCTTCAAAAACACAGGAACAGGACCAACGGGAAAAACAGTCAAAGAAAACAGACAAACGGACAACGAGGGACAAGACCAACAGGGTTTAAATACACAGGGGAGGTGCAGGTGATCAGACACGGGAGGATGCAATTTAGAACAGCAGACAATCACGAAGACAGGAAGTGAAGTGACACGAGGAAACACGAGACAGGGAACCTTTCAAAATAAAACAGGAAACCCACACTTAAAACCCAAAACCATGCCATTTATTATTAAACAAAAACAAACAAACAACATGACAAACAAAGATTTTATGTAAAAATAAATGGGTTAATATTGCATTCAAGGCTGGGCAATAATTCAATTTTTATCATTCATCACACCTGCAGCCCAGACAAGCTCATCTCTGGGGCGTCTCCTCCTCCGATCGCAGACAGCTCGTTGATCCTGTCTTTGAAGACGTCTGCATTGGTTGTCATAGTCAGAGGTCCAAAATCTGGATATAGAATAGATAACCGTTACCACTTACAATCACTCACATAACCAGATATTTTATTTTGACGAGGGCTAAAGTACACACACAGTTTACGATGGCAGAAAAAATTGCAGTTTTAGAAAACTTTCTTAATGTTCACAGTAGAGCAACATCTTTACTTTATGTGAAGCAGCATCAGCTAGATAGATAGATAGATAGATAGATAGATAGATAGATAGATAGATAGATAGATAGATAGATACTTTCTTAATCCTCCTGTCGTGTTCGTTTCTCCCCCTTACTTTAGTGTTCCCGGTCAAATTTGACCGGTCTGTTTTAACTGCTCTTACACTAACACAAAAAAACATTAATCATCACCAAATTTTATTTAACACCTTTTTAAGCTGTAAACAATGTCTCAGACTAGTGGTTTACATGAATAACTGCTGTGAATATACAAAGAATAGACACTGAAAATGTAGCGCTAAATACGGTCCAGAGCCTCTCTGACAGAAAATCTAGTCAAATCAAATAATCTAGTGTTTCCCATTCATTTCCTATGGCGGTCACTTTTGACCGGGAACACCATGGGTGTTACAAAGTTGACTAAACCACTAAAAATTCAATGAATGTGGTGATCAGCAAATTTATATGTTCAAATGCCTAGTGTGGAGGATATCATAAGGCCTTGAGGCAATCAGATGTAAAACACAATATTTATGATTGATTAAAGTTGTAAATCGGTCAGATTTGACCCGAACACCACAGGAGGGTTAATGTTCACAGTAGAGCAACATCTTTACTTTATGTGCAGCAGCATCAGCTAGTAAATTCTACTTAAGAATCCAGCTTCACTCGTGAGCTCCAGACAGACGTCTGTACCTGGGTCGTTGAAGGGGACCAGGATGTAGTCAGAGGGCTCCTCCTTGGTTCCCCTCGCACTGTCAATGATCTCGAAGGAAACTCTCTTAGCCTCGGCGATGTCATCGCTCATACTGCCTGTGGTGTCGATGACAAAACACAGCGCAGAGGACTGGGAGACGCCCATCAGTCTGTGTGAACACAGGAGGGACAGAACAGCATTAATACAGCTGATCAAGAGGATTTCATCTGTCAGGAATCAATGATTTCTCAAGAAGACAAAAGACTCCAACCGTCCTGATTAAAGCTGAGATAGATTGTTTGAAAAGTGCAACCTTTCCAGAAATCTGGGAGACATATAATATAATTAATTTTATTTCAATGTGAAGCATTTTCTTTGCTTTAATTTGGTGTTACAGCTCCCTCCACCCTCCATGCATGTGTTTTCTTTGCGGTTGTGTTGTCGGCCCATACCGCAGGAAGTCCTTGTCTCCGACAGCCAGTCTGATGTCCTCCAGCAGCTCCATAGTGGCATCCACAGCCAAATCCGCTGCTTGGTGGTGAAGTGAGCCGTGACTGGACCCGACCTCATCCTTACTGATGCCTCCCACCGGGGCACTTGTGTCAAATGATCCACCGTGGCTGCATTTACCTTCCAGCGGAGATAATGTGTTTGTTACGTACATACGTCTCTTCACAAGATCGTATGGTGGAACAGAACAAAGATGTGGATGGTTCCTTAAAGTCACCTGCAGGTTTCCCTGTGTGGAAGATGTTGAAGTACCCTGAGGTGAGAAGCCCATGCTCCAGGAGGGCAGGCAGGAGGTTGTTATCACAGTTTCCTCCTGTACAGGCTATACATGTTGGTGTACTGAGATCTGCAGCAGATTCAAGAACAAAACAATCAAACGTTGAACTCATCTGAAAATATGGGATAACAAATTCAAAACAATACAGGTTACAAACACATTATTTTCCACGTTACACGAGATAAATATACCTACGTATGTTGATGATTGTATTCAAATGTAAGTGTGTTAACTGGTATGAATAATTATAATTTCTATTACTGATTAAATTGGGGATTGCTGATTTTTATCAGTCAGCGAGAGAAAATGTGGAAATCCCTCTTGAATTGTGAGTAAAGGGTTCTTTGTGACAGTTTCATTCAGTTCAGTTAAAATAATTGTAATTTCTCACTCAAGCATATGTAACGAGTTAAAAATGCACTTCATCATTTCTTATTTTCAATTTGTAATATTTTAATTTTGTTTATCATTTAACGATCCTGTTGAGTATGTGTGAATTTTATCTTAATGAGTTATTTTTATTAAGCTTTATTTTGTAAATCTGTTTTATGCGGAAATTACGTCTCATCTCTTCTAAGCCTCCTTAGCTTCCGTAGTCCCATCTTCCTCCCAACGGCCTTTTGCATTGTGAGGGGAAGTCGTGTGGAAAATGCTATCGCACTATTTTGTTGTGTTCTTAAGAAATGTAACCATTTATGACTGTTAATGCGATCACGGTATCCAGCTGTTAATGAGATCACGGTATCCAGCTGTTAATGAGATCACGGTATCCAGCTGTTAATGAGATCACGGTATCCAGCTGTTAATGAGATCACGGTATCCAGCTGTTAATGAGATCACGGTATCCAGCTGTTAATGAGATCACGGTATCCAGCTGTTAATGAGATCACGGTATCCAGCTGTTAATGAGATCACGGTATCCAGCTGTTAATGAGATCACGGTATCCAGCTGTTAATGAGATCACGGTATCCAGCTGTTAATGAGATCACGGTATCCAGCTGTTAATGAGATCACGGTATCCAGCTGTTAATGAGATCACGGTATCCAGCTGTTAATGAGATCACGGTATCCAGCTGTTAATGAGATCACGGTATCCAGCTGTTAATGAGATCACGGTATCCAGCTGTTACGTGTCATGTAGACCGTTAAAATATATGTTTTTGTGGCTGTTTCATTTAGCCTCTTTGGTGCCATTTGTGTTATGATATATGATATATATTTTCCGTGTAAATCCCATTGTTTTGCATGTTTAGGAAGCAGATGCAGAAGGAGAGAGACCGAAGGACAATTTGTGTTTTATATTGTCCTCTACAGGAGCAAATAAATGCTGAAAACCCAATCGTTGAGTCAACTACTTTATTGCCCGATCCATATCCGTTACACATATCAGTAAACAGTAACCAGGCAAGAGTTGCTGAAATCAGACTCTATATTTAAGCACATTTCCTACCTGCCAAGTTCTGGAGCGGTTGGTCTGGTTGGATCAGAGTGCTGTAAGGAGCGTTGTTCCCCAGCTCCACCCAGTTACTGTGGCTGTAGAAGTCCTGGACACACAGAACCAGAAGCATCATGCATCACATCACGACTGCTTGTTGTTTTGATCATTCCCCACAACAATCTGTAATAACCATGTTAAATCTCACCTGTAGGGTGTGACTGACTCTTCCAAGAGTCCGCCTCCCTGCGGCAAAGTCGGCCCGCATCACGCCGTCCTTCACGCCGGCCTTTATGCCGGCCTTCACGCCAGCCTTCACGGCCGCCACGCCTCAGAACACAGAGCAGAGAGAGTTAGCTGAACCTGCACTTTACAAGAAGTAAAACATTATTTATGTTTCATGGATGTCTTGAGTGGGAAAGCAATGTTTGATGTGTACCTGTTGATATGATGTCCCGTCCTCCCTGGAAGGTCTCATCATGAAAATGGTGCTCCTTGCTAAACAAAAATATCAGATCCACGTATGCGTTGCTGAAGTACATTCTGCGGATGGAATTTGTGAACATGACAGTCGACTGTGGATCGGTGGAGTTAGGGTTAGGGCAACAGGCCCTTTGCACCATGTCAATGGACAGGCTGTCATCAATCTGGAGACAAAGACATGACACATTACTGAGTGCACTTTGTAAAAATCCATCCTTGACACACCGGACTCCTTCCTTCCAGGCCTCGATCACTAATAGAGACGCATGTATCTCCATCTTCCTGTTGTTTTTCTGAGGAAAAACTACGTGAGTGATCCAGGCACAGAGCTCAACAAGGCAGCAGGGATGTCTACCGACATCTTAAGTTACTGCAAGAGCAAACTATGCACTTGGTGTAGCTGTAATTAATTAATTAATTACAGCTAAACCAAGTGCATAGTATAATTATTAATTAATTAATTACAGCTAAACCAAGTGCACAGTATAATTAATTAATTAATGATTTGTGTCCAAAGGGTTGGCCCTAACTTCCTTCAGTCAAACTGCATGTTTGATTGCCCTAACCCTCGGGGAAACATTTTTCTAAAAAACACCACCACAAGATTATATGTGAAAAACTTTTCCCCATATCACGTAATAGAAATAATAATAAAGAAAATACATATAATACATAATTTCAGTGTGGCTTTTCCGACTCACAGTCAGGCTGAAGTCCCGTCCCGCCAAGGCAGCAACATCTCGGCAGACCTCAGCCGTCTTTCTGAGGACGGCCTTCTGTGTGATGTCTCGGTGAGTTATGGACCCATCAGACGACCAGATCGGTTTGAAGCCGTGAACGAGGGCCGGCGGGGAGATGACCACCATGACCACCATGACCACCGTGACCTCCATGACCCCGGCGAGCCAGACTCCCATGATGGGCAACCAAGTTGGAGAGGGAGAAATCTGAATTGTACTTTCTCTAAACCTCTACCTGTTTTCTTTAATACACTT
The DNA here is from genome assembly GCA_016806645.1 of Ophiodon elongatus. Taxonomy (NCBI): domain Eukaryota; kingdom Metazoa; phylum Chordata; class Actinopteri; order Perciformes; family Hexagrammidae; genus Ophiodon; species Ophiodon elongatus. The sequence continues at coordinate 382,454 of JACSYO010001270.1, read as the reverse complement.
ATTTGCCCAAAAACCAACACGGCCTGAGCAGAAGGAGGTTTTGGGAGGTCACCGGTGCTCCGAGACGATCCGGAGGAAGGAATGTGACCGTCACGACTGAAAGACGGGAAATAAAATAGTTTTAAACACTTGGCATCGGTGTAACGCGATATCACGAGATTACATTAAAACATTCATAAGAGAGGAGAATCTCTTCTTCGATAGCTTCAACTTCGCGAGAAAATACGACGTACAGCATCTCATGTGATATTTAAATATATATTTGAATCATGGTTTGACCTAATCTGAAAGACAGCAATCTCATATTTTAAATAGAAAAAAATAGAAAATAGAAAAATGCCAATATTACTAATAATAATAATTAAAGTAACAAAATAATTGAAACTATAATATATGTAAGATTACCAAAGATTACTACCAATTAATGCACACACTTAACAATACACAAATGTCACATACTCTTACCCGTGTCCAGCCTTATTCAGACGTCTTCCTTTGTCGGCGTCACCTGTTTACTGAGCAAACTTTAGACTTATATGCGTTTCCTGTGTTCTCTGGAATTATTAAGAGTGTGTGGGAGTGTGTGTGAGAGTGTGTGAGTGTCAGTGTGTGTGTGTCCCTCATTCTTCCCTCTTATAGTTGCATGTGTCTTCAGTGACTGAGCTGAGGAATGGACCTCCAACACACCTCACATTTTTTCTGCAGGTGTGTGCCTGTGTTTACTTTGTATGTAATACATCTAATTGTGCATTATTAATTGTTTTAATAACCCCAGATCCTGATCGACAACATCCATTAATTACTCCACCTTTATCCATTAATTACTCCACCTTTATCCATTAATTACTCCACCTGTTACGAGCAGCAGCACCCGATCACACGGTGGAGACACGGAGACAAACGCTGAAGGAAAACATAAACATGTCTGTGTGTCGAGTACAGCGCTGGTCATGTTAGCCTAGCTTAGCATAAAGACTGGAAGCAGGAGAAAGAGCTAGCCGGGCCTTCTCAAAAGTTTAAACACACATCTAATAACACCTCTAAAGCTCACAAACTCCTTCATTAGACCAAGTTCATCAACTGAGACCCATTTGGAGATGCTTCCTTGTAGAGTTCATCAGACCAGAAGAGGACAGAAGGACACATCATTGTAAGATTACATCATTCAGTAGATTGTCTTCCCCCTAAACTCTTCCAAGCCCCTCCCCTCTGACATTGAGATGGAGATTGACCCATGTGACCTGAGTTCCTGATGCCACCATGAGGACATCCACCATGAGGACATCCACCATGAGTACATCCACATGAGGACATCCACCATGAGTACATCCACATGAGTACATCCACATGAGGACATCCACCATGAGTACATCCACATGAGGACATCCACCATGAGTACATCCACATGAGGACATTCACCATGAGGACATCCACCTTGAGGACATCCACATGAGGACATCCACCATGAGGACATCCACATGAGGACATCCACCATGAGGACATCCACATGAGGACATCCACATGAGGACATTCACCATGAGGACATCCACCATGAGTACATCCACATGAGGACATCCACCTTGAGGACATCCACATGAGGACATCCACCATGAGGACATCCACATGAGGACATCCACCATGAGGACATCCACATGAGGACATCCACATGAGGACATTCACCATGAGGACATCCACCATGAGTACATCCACATGAGGACATCCACCTTGAGGACATCCACATGAGGACATCCACCATGAGGACATCCACATGAGGACATCCACCATGAGGACATCCACATGAGGACATCCACATGAGGACATTCACCATGAGGACATCCACCATGAGTACATCCACATGAGGACATCCACCTTGAGGACATCCACATGAGGACATCCACCATGAGGACATCCACATGAGGACATCCACCATGAGGACATCCACATGAGGACATCCACATGAGGACATTCACCATGAGGACATCCACCATGAGTACATCCACATGAGGACATCCACCTTGAGGACATCCACATGAGGACATCCACCATGAGGACATCCACATGAGGACATCCACCATGAGGACATCCACATGAGGACATCCACATGAGACATCCACATGAGGACATCCACCATGAGGACATCCACATGAGGACATCCACGGTCATGAGGCATCCACATGAGACATCCACATGAGGACATCCACATGAGGACATCCACCATGAGGACATTCACCATGAGGATATTCACCATGATGACATCCACCATGAGTACATCCACATGAGGACATCCACCTTGAGGACATCCACCATGAGGACATCCACATGAGGACATTCACCATGAGGACATCCACCATGAGTACATCCACATGAGGACATCCACCTTGAGGACATCCACCATGAGGACATCCACATGAGGACATCCACCATGAGGACATCCACATGAGGACATCCACATGAGGACATCCACCATGAGGACATCCACATGAGGACATCCACCATGAGGACATCCACCTTGAGGACATCCACCATGAATACATCCACATGAGGACATCCACATGAGGACATCCACCTTGAGGACATCCACCTTGAGGACATCCACCATGAATACATCCACATGAGGACATCCACCTTGAGGACATCCACATGAGGTCATCCACATGAGGACATCCACCATGAGGACATCCACATGAGGACATCTACCATGAGGACATTCACCATGAGGACATCCACCATGAGGACATCCACCATGAGGACATTCACCTTGAGGACATCCACCATGAGGACATCCACATGAGGACATCCACCTTGAGGACATCCACCATGAGGACATCCACATGAGGACATCCACCATGAGGACATCCACATGAGGACATCCACATGAGGACATCCACCATGAGGACATCCACATGAGGACATCCACCATGAGGACATCCACCTTGAGGACATCCACCATGAATACATCCACATGAGGACATCCACATGAGGACATCCACCTTGAGGACATCCACCTTGAGGACATCCACCATGAATACATCCACATGAGGACATCCACCTTGAGGACATCCACATGAGGTCATCCACATGAGGACATCCACCATGAGGACATCCACATGAGGACATCCACATGAGGACATCTACCATGAGGACATTCACCATGAGGACATCTACCATGAGGACATTCACCATGAGGACATCTACCATGAGGACATTCACCATGAGGACATCCACCATGAGGACATCCACCATGAGGACATTCACCTTGAGGACATCCACCATGAGGACTTCCACATGAGGACATCCACATGAGGACATCCACATGAGGACATCCACCATGAGGACATTAAAATCACATAACTTTTTAATAATGGTCTTTGTATGCTTCGTGACTTGGACTGGGGAACAAACCATAAACCACAAAGTGGCATCCAACCCACCACACCCCACATTCATGAATATATATATATATATATATATATATATATATATATATATATATAGGTGTGAACCACACACCGGCCCATTTTGCAATTAGAAAGGCCTCATTTTTGCCATTTTGACCTTAGAGCATTACTTTGACCTTGGAGCATTACTTTGACCTTGGAGCATTACTTTGACGTTGGAGCATTACTTTGACCATGGAGCATTACTTTGACCATGGAGCATTACTTTGACCTTGGAGCATTACTTTGACCATGGAGCATTACTTTGACCTTAGAGCATTACTTTGACCATGGAGCATTACTTTGACCATGGAGCATTACTTTGACCTTGGAGCATTACTTTGACCATGGAGCATTACTTTGACCATGGAGCATTACTTTGACCTTGGAGCATTACTTTGACCATGGAGCATTACTTTGACCATGGAGCATTACTTTGACCATGGAGCATTACTTTGACCTTGGAGCATTACTTTGACCTTGGAGCATTACATTGACCTTGGAGCATTACTTTGACCTTGGAGCATTACATTGACTGATGCTAGTAACAAAAGATGAGAATGAATGTGAGTACCTCAAATATATTTACCAACCTTGACAGTGTGGCTGGTGTTGTTTTCACCTTGTGAGTCTGTGTGTGCGTCGTCATGGCAACATGTGGTCCTGGAGACACCGACTAGGAACTACCACAGAAGCAGTCTTGAACACTTTGCCAGGTGTTCATGTGTTTGTCTGTCTGCGGACATATTTTGTTACAGTGATAGCATCACACCCGTACAGGGCGCAGTCACGCAACTTTACGGGTGTTTAGTTGAGACTAAAATGAAGATGGGTGTGGTCCGAGCAAGGGCGCCAGAAGTAGGTGGGTAGGAAGTCATGAAGGGGCCATCAATTTTGTTCTGATCATACATTTTGGTTGTGACATCTACTATACCAGGGGTGTCTCATCTTCACCGTGGGCCACATCACCATCATGGTTGCCCTCAAAGGGCCGGTTGTAACTGTAAGACTATATAAATGTAACTACTCCCTAACATATTGTTAAATAACTGTCTCTTTTGATTATTGTTTCTTCAAGTGTACAAATATAGTACATGCATTTATATAAATGTATGTAAGCAAATTTATTTTCTATTATAACATAAATCCTTTTAATTTAGGTTTAAGAAACCCACATTAATCTATCAAAGATCAAACTTTTAAAGAAAATAACAGACAATATTACATTAACTTTGTTCAAAGCTTTTTTTGTCACAGTTGAGAGGAACATAACTCCGGTACAGCAAATAATTGTGAGCTGCTAAAAACATGTTTGACAGATGTGGTCTGGGGCTCACCTGCTCACATACCTTTATGCTGCGTTCACACCAAACGTGTTGCGAATTTTTTGCATGAGTAGATTACAAACAAAATCAATGCACAGGCGCGAATGGATGTGAATAACGCAAATTTCCGCTGGGCAGCGAGAATGAAGCGAATGGCGCAACGTCAACAATTGGCATTAAGCTGTGTCTGTAAAGCCAATCAGCGTTGAGAAGCTCCGCCCGTCATCACTGACGTCCTGCCGCTGTTGAATCAGAAACTATGGAGGAGAAGTTGATAGACTGGAAGCGGCTTCATCCAGACGCAGCTCCTGGAGAAGCTGTGTGCGGCAACGGATAATATTATGAACCCAGACCCGAGGGCGTTTGATGTTTCCACGTTTGTGGGACTTCCACAACACGTACAAAGCAGAAATAGTGGTTATTTCTTCAATGGTGGATGGCGGAAATGAACTATTTCCACGGAGATAAGCCACGCCCCCTCTCAGGCGCGTCTAGCGCGAATTTTTGGACAACTTTCTGTTTTTCTTGGAGGCTAAATTTAGCATACTTGGCTCTGTGTTTGGTGTCAAAATGCCAGCATACATTGTGTTCCTTCAACACCGACACTTCCTCATAACACAGACCGGTTCTTCTCCTTGAAGCACAAACATGTATTCGCTTTCCCTCAATCAATCTTTCTCTTCTTGGATATTTTAGGATTATTTGATCTTTTTCAACTCAAATCGCTTTAGTTAAACGTCGATATGGAAACACTGCTTTCTAGCGGCAGGAAGCCGTTCATTCGCGGGTCACAAAATTAACCTGCATTGTGGGAGATGTAGTTTATGGTCACTGTACATTGTAAAGCAGCATAGAGTTTAATTTTAAGACAATCATATATTCCTTTTCGAGCTCTCGCGGGCCACATAAAATTACGTGGCGGGCCGAATTCGGCCCGCGAGCCTTGTGTTTAACACCTATGTACTATACTAATAATATTGCATTTTATGGAGAGCCCAAAATTGACAAAATGTAGTCAGAGAAGAGGAAGAGACTGGAGATCATCTTCCGATGGTAAATGGTAAATGGACTGTACTCGTATAGATCTTTTCTAGTCTTCCGACCACTCAAAGCTCTTTAACACTACATGACATCATTCACCCATTCACACACTGGTGGGAGGGGCTAAGGTCACCTGCCCATTAGGAGTAGCTAACATTCACACACCGTAGAACAGCTCCGGGAGACATCAGGGTTAAGTGTCTTGTCCAAGGACGCGTCGACATGGACTAGTGGAGCCGGGGATCTCCCTGTAGAGTCCAAGCGCCAAAGACTCAGTCAACACGTTATCATCACATGTCATCTGTTCACAATAAACAATTATCTTTTCTTTATCCGACTGGTCTCTCCTGATTTACATGACATTTACATGACGTGGTCTACACTTCACATAGAGAAACATGATGCATGTTGTTGAGCGAGTCGTCTAGCGCCACACAGTGCATACAAGAACTGTATGCAAAGATAAATTATGTGAAAGAACAACACAAGAGATATATACTATGTATTTAATATATTTGTACCATCTCAACACAGAATACCCATAAAACAACTGACACTATCAGAATAATTAGGAATAAATTAGCTGCAAGTAACACTGTTCCTAAACTAGATATCAAAGGTAAATCAAGGGAATGAAGGTTTATGTGAAATAAAACACGGATTCTGATTCCGGTATTTAAAATAATCACATAAAATACATTAATCCTCATTAATCAATAAACATTCTGATTGAAAACACCGTTTGTTTTCATTATAAAGTTCAGAAACAGCACACAGCTGTAAAGAACTACAACTCCCAGCAGCGCCACCGCGCTCTGTCTCCGCGCAGGCGCAGTAGCAGCAAGAAGACATTGCCCGTCGAGATGTGGACGGCCGTGCTCCTGAGCGCGTTCTGCGGCCTGGTGTCGTCCGTGTTCCTCCACGTGGGAGAGTCGGAGCGAAGCTGCTTCACGCGGGACGTCCCGGACCGGACGAGGCTCGTGGGTCAGTGTTTACCGGGATAACGGTTCCTGTCGGTAACTTTAACGGGACGGGTAACTTCCGCTCGCGAGCTAAACAACAAGCTCACTAAGAGGAAGTTCCTCCTCAATAAAATATTAGAACTTTAAAACATTAAAACTTTAAAACGTTAAAACATCAGATAGATAGATACTTTTCACGACAGCAGTATTTATACATACAGGTAAGCAATAAAATATAAAAAAAATGCACAATGTATATATATAAGAAGAAGAAAAATGCACAATGTTTACAAAAGAATAGAATAGAAGAAGAAGAAAAATGCACAATATATACAAAAAATATAATAATAAGAAAAATGCACAATAAATATAAAAATATAATATAACAGAAATGCACAATAAATATAAAAAAATATAATAATAACAAAAATGGACAATATATGTGAAAATCTCAAACCTACTCATGATAATAATGTATTTATATATATATATATATATTTATATATATATATATATATATATTTTTCTCTCTCTCTCAGGTGTCTTTTGGACTCGGCTGTACGATGAACAGAGAGACGAGTACCTGCCGGTGCATCAGGACCTCCAGATGAACGTTGTAACCACAGATCCTGATGAGCAGGTTTGTCCTGATTCACTTTACGGTAGAGCGGAGCAGGTAACACAGCCCC
>JACSYO010001270.1:337500-370000 GCA_016806645.1 Ophiodon elongatus | reverse complement strand
ACTAATACCAGTTCTACTACAAGTACTACTACTACTACTACTACTAATACCAGTTCTACTACAAGTACTACTACTACTACCAGTTCTTCTACTACTACTACTACTACTACTACTACCAGTTCTACTATTTATATATACTGCAGACAGCATGCAGGATTTAATTAGTGACAGTGTATAACATTATGTATATGTAAAAATATATATATATATTTACTTCACCAGAAGTTCAAAAGTACTAGCATCATCATATAAATATATAAGTACCAGAAGTAAAAGTACTATACAGAATAATACATATTGTATTATTGTATTCTAATTATTGATGCAGATGTTCATCACTTTGATGCAGGGAGTGCAGGGAACACTCCTGAAGACCTTCTTCTCTGTGGTGGCATCAGCCATCTTTTATGGAGTGGTCTGCTGGAGCAGCAGCATCTCTGCAGCTGACAGGAAGAGACTTAATAAACTCACAAAGAAGGCCAGCAGTGTGCTGGGGTGTCCTCTGTATTTGGTGGAGGTGGTGGGAGACAGGAGGGTGATGGCAAAGCTCTCATCCCTGATGGACTACACCTCCCACCCCATGAGGACACTCTGCAGCTCTGTGCAGCTCCTTCAGCCACCGGCTGCTTCACCCCGGGGTGTGAAGGAGAGGAACTGCAAGTCCTTCCTTCCTGCTGCTGTCAGATTGCACAACAAGCTGAGCTCCATTAGACCACAAAAAGACCACAAAAACACTTAAAACCTGTGCAATATAATTACACTGTGCAATAACAGTTATTCTGTCTGAATATAATTATTTCATTTCAGTTATTATGGATTCTGTACTGTCGTTTTTTTACTACTGTTTTGATGCATATTAGCTTATTTATATCTAGATCTTGTTTCTTTCATTATGCATCTTGTTTGCACTTTACTTCTGCTGCTGTGATCCTGTAAATTTCCCCTTGCGGGACTAATAAAGGAATATCTAATCTAATCTAATCTAATGTAGCAGCTGGTAAAGGTAGCGTGGTTGCTGAGGAACAAAGTTAGTGCAAATATAAACAGTGAAAATGATCTATTGAAAGTCATATTGACATTATGCAAGCAAAATAAGAATCAGCCACATTGATACACCACTAATAGAATTACACCTCAAATTGTACATAGACTACAGTACTTCAATAAATGTAAGTAGTTGTATTCCACCAAGGGAGGACTTCAACTTTCATTCGAGTAAATAAATGACTTAATGCATAGTTAAAATGTTTTAATTCTTATAGTATTGGGATGTAATCAAATATGTAAATAAATGAACACAAAAATAAGTAATTTGTCGAATAGGTAAATGTTATTTCTGTGCATATTTATTCACTTACAATTTACCCTGAACATTTATTTGAAAGTTGAGGTTTTATTTATTTACTTATTTATTTAAATGGGAGCTCAATCCTTCATATTATTTATTTATTTGATTGTTTATTTGTTTATTTATTTTTTAAATGGGAGCTCAAGTCCTCCATATTATTATTATTTTTTTATTCGTATATTTTTAAATGTTAAAATAAAAATAAAAAATATTATGTTTTCTTTTTTTTCTTTTTTTTCCTTTTTTTAAATTGGAGCTCAATTCCTCCATATTATTTGTTTATTTGTTTATTTAAATGTGAGCTCAAGTCCTCCATATTATTATTTTTTAAATCTTTCTATTTATTTCTTTGTTTATTTATTTAAATGTGTTTTTTTTATTTATTTTTAAATGGGAGCTAAATTCCTCCATATTATTATTATTTATTTTTATTTATTTTTATTCACCATTGTGTAAATGTAACTTAAACGTATTTCCACGATGCAAAGCGTTGAGAACTTCAACCCCCAGCATGCTCTCGCTGCACGCTGATTGGCCAGAGTCCATCGATGGTTTACGTGGCATTGCCGTGTCCGCGCAGACTCAGTGCGTCGCTTGGCTCGCTCTCTACCCCGGCAGGAAGAAGATGGTGTCTCCTGTCAGGATGCGGTCGTGCGTGTTGTCGGTTCTGCTCCTTAACGTCTTCTGCGGCGTCGCGTCCTCGTTGTACTTCCACATCGGGGAGACGGAGAAGAAGTGCTTCATAGAGGAGATCCCGGACGAGACGATGATTATCGGTGAGTGGGAGGGAGGGGGGGAAGTCAGCCGGCTAATGCGGCTAATGCTAGCTGTTAGCTCACCAACTTGAGCTAATCGGCTAATCGGCTAACTGAGCTCAAGTTGTAGTGCTGAGGTGTTGGTCTACGTCATAGCTTAGTAAACACACAGATGCACACTCAGACGCATACACACGCACACACACACACAGACGTATAGACACACACGTACACACTCACGCACACGGACACGCACACACCCACACACTCACTCACTCACTCACTGACACATACACACACACACACACACTCACTCACTCACTGACACACATACACACACACACACACACTCACTCACTGACACACATATAGACACTCACACGGACATATACACTCACTCACGCACACACACATTTAATAAACTAACAAAAAAGGAAAGAAGAACAAACTAAAACTGTCAAACAAATGTATTAAAATTAAAACGTACAATAGTTACCTCTGAGATGTAGTAAAGTACAATAGTTACTTCTGAGATGTAGTAAAAAGTACATTAGTTACCTGAGATGTAGTAAAAAGTACAATAGTTACCTGAGATGTAGTAAAAAGTACAATAGTTACTTCTGAGATGTAGTAAAAAGTACAATAGTTACTTCTGAGATGTAGTAAAAAGTACAATAGTTACCTCTGAGATGTAGGAAAAAGTACAATAGTTACCTCTGAGATGTAGTAAAAAGTACAATAGTTACCTGAGATAACGTGGAGAAGTCGAATGTAGCAGAATAAGGAAGTACAAGCGCCTCAAACTCTTACAAGTACATAGATTGAGTAAACGTACTTGTACCTCTGGTGTTTGTATTCCTGACTGTCCTTGAACGCCTCACCTGAAGCAGAGGGTGAACTCTGTCACATGACCTCAGAAATACTTTAATATTTTTGAGTATGTTACAGTTGCACTTGTATATAAGTATAAATATATATAAGAAAAATAGAAACACAAGACTACGTAAGATAAAAATGTAAATTCTGTACATAATGATACAACTATATATATATATATATATATATATATATATATATATATATATATATATATATAAAATAAGCATAAAGATATGAATGAAATAAGAATATTTGTTGAAGTATAAATACAGTATTAAAAGCAGAGTAGTACACAGAGAAAAGTTCTATGAAGTGGATTCAGAGATTAATAACTTCAATAAGTTCACCTGAGAATGAAGAAGTCTCACCTCAACACACCTTTCTCTCTCCTTCTCTCCTTCCCTCTCTCCTTCCCTCTCTCCTTCCCTCTTTCCTTCCCTCCTTCTCTCCTTCCCTCTCTCCTTACCCCCCCTGCAGGAAACTACCGCACTCAGCTGTACGATAAACAGAGAGAAGAGTACATGCCGGCCACTCAGGGTCTGGGGATGTTTGTGGAGGTCAAAGATCCTGATGACAAGGTGAACAAACAGCTTCCTCTTCATCTTCATCTTCATCATCCTCGTCTTCCTCAGTGTCTAACCGGTCTGCGTGTCTCCTACAGGTGATCCTGTCTCGGCAGTACGGCTCAGAGGGGAGGTTCACCTTCACGTCGCACACACCTGGAGAGCACCAGATCTGTCTGCACTCCAACTCCTCCAAGTTCGCCCTGTTCGCCGGAGGCATGCTGGTAAAGGAGACACCTCACGAGTGGAAAGGAGACAGGGTGGAAAGGAGACAGGGTGTAAAGGGGACAAGGGTGTAAAGGGGACAAGGGTGTAAAGGGGACAAGGGTGTAAAGGGGACAAGGGTGGAAAGGGGACATGGGTGGAAAGGAGACAGGGGTGGAAAGGAGACAGGGGTGTAAAGGGGACAGGGTGGAAAGGGGACAGGAGTGTAAAGGAGACAGGAGTGTAAAGGAGACAGGAGTGTAAAGGAGACAGGGTGGAAAGGGGACAGGAGTGTAAAGGAGACAGGGGTGGAAATGAGACAGGGGTGGAAATGAGACAGGTGTCTAAAGGAGACAGGTGTCTAAAGGAGACAGGTGTCTAAAGGAGACAGGAGTGTAAAGGAGACAGGAGTGTAAAGAAGACAGGAGTGTAAAGGAGACAGGAGTGTAAAGGAGACAGGTGTCTAAAGGAGACAGGAGTGTAAAGGAGACAGGAGTGTAAAGGAGACAGGAGTGTAAAGAAGACAGGAGTGTAAAGGAGACATGTGTCTAAAGGAGACAGGAGTGTAAAGGAGACATGTGTCTGAAGGAGACATGTGTCTGAAGGAGACAGGAGTGTAAAGGAGACATGTGTCTAAACCCTTGAAATTCCACCCATGTCTCCTTTACACTCCTGTCCCGTTCAAAGTGTTCACATTGAAATGTTTCCAACAGGAACTCACATTTTGCCCGAAGCCAGTTTTCTTCTGTTTGTTCAAATGTTTCCGTTGACTTTGACTTTGTGCTGCTTTCAACTGTGACGATCATAATATTAATATGTTAATATTAATATTATAATATTAATATTAATGTGAATATTCATGTGGATGAGCCGCAGGTCATCGAACTCACGGGTCGGATCAGCACTAGAGAAAATACAACTTTTTTTAAATTTATTTTTGCCAACGCTCCAAAAATAATTTCAACACTCTGAATTCACTAAATCATCAAAAATACTAAATGTTGTACTTTTACTTTGTTATAGTAATTTCTAGTATTTTTTTTCTTCACAAAAACACACAATTTAAATGATAAAGGAAATAAAATATATTTTTATATTCGTTCTTTGTGTTAATGAAGTCTAATAGTTCATCACCAACACTACATTTTACTGGATTACATTGAACGCATCATGAGAACGTTATCATTTACCTTCAGCCAGTACTCATGTTCACTGAGCAGAGCCTGAACGCACCATGAGAACGTTATCATTTACCTTCAGCCAGTACTCATGTTCACTGAGCAGAGCCTGAACGCATCGTGAGAACGTTATTTACCTTCAGTGAGTACTCATGTTCACTGAGCAGAGCCTGAAGGCATCATGAGAACGTTATCATCTACCTTCAGCCAGTACTCATGTTCACTGAGCAGAGCCTGAAGGCACCATGAGAACGTTATCATTTACCTTCAGCCAGTACTCATGTTCACTGAGCAGAGCCTGAAGGCATCATGAGAACGTTATCATTTACCTTCAGCCAGTACTCATGTTCACTGAGCAGAGCCTGAACGCATCATGAGAACGTTATTTACCTTCAGCGAGTACTCATGTTCACTGAGCAGAGCCTGAACGCATCGTGAGAACGTTATTTACCTTCAGTGAGTACTCGTGTTCACTGAGCAGAGCCTGAGCACCATGAGAACGTTATCATTTACCTTCAGCCAGTACTCATGTTCACTGAGCAGAGCCTGAAGGCACCATGAGAACGTTATCATTTACCTTCAGCCAGTTCTCATGTTCACTGAGCAGAGCCTGAAGGCACCATGAGAACGTTATCATCTACCTTCAGCCAGTTCTCATGTTCACTGAGCAGAGCCTGAACGCATCATGATGAGGTCATCGTCTAACGAGCTGGTCTCCGTTGTGTTGCAGAGGGTTCACCTGGACATCCAGGTGGGGGAACACGCCAACAACTACGCCGAGATCGCCGCCAAAGACAAGCTGACGGAGCTGCAGCTGAGGGTCCGGCAGCTGGTGGAGCAGGTGGACCAGATCCAGAAGGAGCAGAACTACCAGAGGGTCAGTCCGCTACTCAGAGGTCACGGGGCGGCGTCTGAAGGTCGAACGCAACCGCTTAATAATCACACGAGTCGGGAGCGCTTCAAACACACTTTCCCACAATGCAACAGGTCACACGACAGGCTGCACGGCACTGAGATGAGATCAAATGTCTGACGCAACGACGCGCATGAGAGCTAATTAAGTTAATAAATATAGTTAGAATTCACAGGTCAGAGCAAGAAAACCAAAACATTATCGTTTCTGTTTTAAATATTCACCCAAAAGCTCGTCAACGGGACGTTAAAGGGAAGCGAGCGTAGCTCCAGCTCGGCCTCAGGGCTACAAATGTAACGTCTTTAAACACACAGGTCTGAACATGAAAGTCTATTTTTACTCAAAGTCCATGAAACCTTCTGCTGATCGTTGGTCAGACTTCCTGTTTCTATTTATTCTCGTCGCTCGCTGTGGAACAATCGAAAAGAGAAGTTCTCGATGTGATAACTTCTCTTTTCACTTTAACAAAGAGCCGATGTTTCTCTCTTCGTTCCATCTTCAGGATCAGAACGTTGACTCGGTGAATCACAATAAACATAAACATAGAATAAAACAATAACAACAATAAACATAGTACAATAATCAAGACCTAATTCAAAGATAAATATGGTGAACAACAACCAGATAACTACTTTAAAACAAGTTTATATTTCACGCTTTCTCGTGAATTTCTTCCTCCTTCAGCTTCAGTCACATTTAGTTTATAATCAGTTAAGAAGTGGAGTTTTTTTTACTATTTGAAAATATATTTGGATTCAGAATCTTTTGTCACTCGGTGAATTTTGTTAAAACAAATGTGTGAAAAAAGGTGTGACGTCAGTCTGTCTGTCTCTCTGTCTGTCTCTCTCTGCCTGTCTCTCTCTCATCTGTCCGCCTGTCTGTCCTCCCTCAGTACCGTGAGGAGCGTTTCCGTCAGACCAGCGAGAGCACCAACCAGCGGGTCCTCTGGTGGTCCATCGTCCAGACCCTCATCCTGGTGGCCATCGGCATCTGGCAGATGAGACACCTCAAGAGCTTCTTCGAGGCCAAGAAGCTGGTGTAACCTGGGAGAGTGTGTGAGTGTGAGTGTGTGTGTGTGTGTGTGTGTGTGTGACTGTATGTGAGTGAGTGAGAGAGAGAGAGAGTGTGTGAGAGAGTGAATGTGTGTTTCTGCTGATTGGCGGCGGTCGCTGCTGTCGGGAGGAAACAGAACTGCTGAGGAGACGGGACTTGGAGGAAAGCCGCTGCGAGGTTCGGCCTGAAGGCATCTTTAGTTCTGATGTTCTCATTGGTTCCCCGTCTCTCGTCACGAGCCCCTCCCCTCTGCAGTCGGCCATCGGGGGAGATGTGACGACTGTATTTATTACACAGAGGTTTTCGCACCGCGGTGAGCTCCTGGCATGTTACTGGCCACTAGAGATGTTTGGATGACGGGAAATATCAGTTTTTAAGCAAAAAATGCAGAAATTTATAATCTGGATTCGACTTTGTGGAACATTTTCTAAACGTGGAGATTCTGCAACAAAAAGTAAAACAAATATTGAGACTCGAGGACGTTACAGCGCCGTCGGTGTCGAGAAGACGGCGTTCCTCCATCGTTGTACAAGTACGACTGAGTACAAGTACGACTGAGTACAAGTATCATGATCCACTGCCTCTTCTCGGGGTCACATGACCTTGTAGTTTGATCGTAAACGTCATCGGCGATCAGACTCCCTGACCTCTGACCTCTACTCGTTTTCTCACGTTGACGTAATTTGGGCTCAAACACCGACGACGACCTGAAGCGCTCGACGACAACACACTTCATGTGTGATGTCGTGATGTCCAGAGGGGTGTGTGTGTGTGTGTGTGTGTGTGTGTGTGTGTGTGTGTGTGTGTGTGTGTGTGTCACACAGTCACAGTTTCACTACAGTGGATAAAGTAACGCTCTGCTGTGGACGTATTTTAGATCCTAAAGGATCTACATCAGTCTAAGTGAAGACTGTATTAATAATATCTTCACCTCTTCACCGTGACGTCAGAGAGCTTGAGCTGTGATCTGTAATCTCTCCAAACACACCAGACTCCATTCACAAAACACTCATCTAAGCTAGAAATGAGTGTTTTATGAATGGAGTCTGGTGTGTTTGGGGGGAGAGACAACAGGTCACGGCTTCAGCTCTCTGACATCACGGTGAAGAGGTGAAGATATTATTCTAAAGGTAGTATATCTATAAGTCTTTGATTGTCTAAAATACGTCCACAGCAGTACATTTCTCTGCGTCTCCTGTAGTAATACACTGAGAAGTACTTCATACAACCTCTCTGCATCGTGCATAATGTTATGATTCAGTCTGCATCATGCATAATGTTATGATTCAGTCTGCATCGTGCATAATGTTATGATTCAGTCTGCATCATGCATAATGTTATGATTCAGTCTGCATCGTGCATACGTTATGATTCAGTCTGCATCGTGCATATGTTATGGTTCAGTCTGCATCGTGCGTATGTTGTCTATCATGCATTTGTGATTAGTCTGAGTGCATATGTTATGATTCAGTCTGCATCGTGCAATGTTATGATTCAGTCTGCATCGTGCATATGTTATGATTCAGTCTGCATCGTGCATATGTTATGATTCAGTCTGCATCGTGCATAATGTTATGATTCAGTCTGCATCGTGCATACGTTATGATTCAGTCTGCATCGTGCATATGTTATGATTCAGTCTGCATCGTGCATAAGTTATGATTCAGTCTGCATCGTGCATATGTTATGATTCAGTCTGCATCGTGCATATGTTATGATTCAGTCTGCATCGTGCATATGTTATGATTCAGTCTGCATCGTGCATACGTTATGATTCAGTCTGCATCGTGCATACGTTATGATTCAGTCTGCATCGTGCATAATGTTATGATTCAGTCTGCATCGTGCATACGTTATGATTCAGTCTGCATCGTGCATACGTTATGATTCAGTCTGCATCATGCATATGTTATGATTCAGTCTGCATCGTGCATATGTTATGATTCAGTCTGCATCGTGCATATGTTATGATTCAGTCTGCATCGTGCATACGTTATGATTCAGTCTGCATCGTGCATAATGTTATGATTCAGTCTGCATCGTGCATAATGTTATGATTCAGTCTGCATCGTGCATAATGTTATGATTCAGTCTGCATCGTGCATAATGTTATGATTCAGTCTGCATCGTGCATAATGTTATGATTCAGTCTGCATCATGCATAATGTTATGATTCAGTCTGCATCGTGCATGACGTCATCGTTTAGTCTCGTGGACGAGGTGGAAGGTTTTCTGGAGGTTGATCAGCTGTGTGGCTCCGTCAGAGGGAACCTTTAGAACCTTCTGGTGTTCAGTGAATGAGCAACAAGCTGCTTTAGCTGTGGGGAGATGCTAACGGCTACATTCGTTATGTCTCCTGGAGCGTCGCGGTGGAAGAGCAGCTTCGGGTCTCGAGGCGTCCGTTGACCTTTTTAAAATGGGAGAACCGGTTTGAAGGAGAAGCTTCACGCCGCTCGCGTCGTTTATTTCTCTTTTCAGGGACGAAAACATCCAAATCGCAAACTGTCAAAAGTTAAATATAGTTTTTCCTGAATAATCTGAATAATCATCTTCCACCTGGTTTTAGTTTGAAATCCTCCTGAAGCTCAGTGGAATAAATGAAAAGCTCTCGTTCTTCACCTGTAAAGATCCGCTTCCTTTTTCTTTCTTCCTCTCCGCTGGGTTTATGTTGCTGCAATGTTTCAGAAGAAGTTTTTTTTGGGGTTAGAATTCGAACCGGTTGGTTCTGAGGCTGGAAGAGGGGTTTTGATTTGATTTGTTTTAATTTAATTTTTCGGAGCGATTCTGTCCGTGTGAAATCTGTCTGGAATTGCACTCAGAATAAAGTTTGTCACATTTGGTTTGAAGTTTCTTTTGTTCTTGTGATGTTCTCCGCTGGTGAAGGTTTTTATAGGCTGTAACTATGTTGTATTATAAGGAAAAGATATATCGAGCAAAGAAATGTAATAAAGTTAAGACTAAAATAATGACGCCTGTTGGTTTTGTAGTGAATTGATTTATTTTTATACTCTTACATAAAAGTGAAAGCAGTATTACCACAGCGTAGAAGTACTCTGCTACTTCCTGCAGTCAAAGATTACCAAGTAAAAGTACACAAGTATTAGCATCAAAATATGCATAGGAGTACCAGAAATGTCAGAATAATATATATTATATTATAATTATTGATGCAATAATGTGTTCCTCACTTTAATGTTTCAGCTGGTAAAGATGGAGCTCATTTTATTCACTTTATTTACTGCTGGTAGTTTAATCTGTGATAATATATCACTTATTGGTTGATTATATTTAGTTTTCATCTGAATCTGTAAAGAGAGTTATCTATTAAATGTCCAGTAAAAGGTACAATATATTCCTTATGGAGGAGAAAGTAGCATAAAGTGGAAATACTAAGTAAAGTACAAGTACCTCAAAGTTCCACTAAAGTACAGTACTTGAGTAAACACAGTAAATACGTTAGTGTAGAGTCAGAAGCTAAAGTGATAATTAAGAGACACGTCAAAAAGTTATGGCAGAACAAATAGAATAAAGGGAGTAAAAAGAAAAAGAAATATATATATATATTTAAATAAATTGGTTGGGAATGCAGGATCTACTGGAAGAAATAGGAAAGTATATATGTGTGTATATGTATATATGTATGTATATATCTGTGTATATATATATGTGTATATGTATGTATGTATATATATATATATATATGTGTATATATATATATATGTATGTTTGTATATGTATGTGTATATATGTGTGTATATATATATGTGTATATATGTATGTATATATGTGTATATATATATGTATATATGTGTATATATATATGTATATATGTGTATATATATATATATATATGTATATGTATATGTATGTATATATATACATATACACACATATATACTTTCCTATTAGAGTAAAAGTACTACAAAAACACTGAATGTATTCCACTAAGATCTCACTTCAGTTGAATTATGAATATGGTATTCTGCATAATGAGTATTTTTACATATATAAATGTATATATATATACGTATATATATATATATGTGTATACGTATATACGTATACGTATATATATATATACGTACATATGTATATATATACGTATACGTATATATATGTATATGTATATATATATACGTATATATGTACTTCTGCAATGTAGTACAGTAAAAAGTACAATATATACCTCTGAGATGTAGTACTTTAAAAATATATATATATATGTAAAGAATATATATATATGTATATATATATATATATATATATATATATAAGAATATAATTAGATTGGTCGTACTGGTCTTCACAGTTCCCTTTATATTATTAGAAAGCATAATAGTGGAAAGCGTGAATTCTGTGAAGAAGAAATTTTATATTTATATTTTACATTTTATATTATTGCGCAATAATAGTTTACAGTAGTTATTCTGTACATATACTATTTCAGTTATTGTGGATTCTTCATTGTTTTGTATTACTTTTATACGTTTTTTATAGCTTATTTGCTCATTTATAATACTTGTTTTGATCTTGTTTCTTTTTACTACGTCTCCTGTTTGCACCAATAAAGGATTATCTTATCTTATTTTATCTTATCTTGTTTTATTTTATCTTATCTTATTTTATCTTATTTTATTTTACCTTATGTTATCTTATTTTTTTTAATCTTTTTTTATTTTTTATCTTATTCTATCTTATTTTATTCCATCTTATTTTATTTCATCTTATTTTATTTCATCTTATTTTATTTGATCCTTTTTTATCTTTTTTTATTTTATCTTATCTTTACCGTTTTTTTCGGAAGTAAAATGAAGCGAGAACACGGAACCTTTTTAGTCGTGACACCCGGAACTGTTTCCCCTCGGACTCCCAAAGCGGTCGGACAACAACCCGATGGCAGGTTTTCTCGCACCGTGCGTGTGAACAGCGGCATGCTACGTGTACAGTTTTAACCGGGAGCCCGCGGGAGGCTGTCAACCGGACGATCCGGTTACTATTATGCATTATTATTATTATATTATCATTATAAACGGGTCTGAGTGTAAGGAGCCGATGTGGACAGGAAGTAGGAGCGGAGAGGAGGACAGTTAGAGGAGATGAGACTATAATAAACCTCGGTTGTGTTTTTGTACATCAAACTGGAGCTGTGAGGGTGTGAAGATGATGTACTCTTCGAGGAGGAAGCCCGTCCTCTACTTCAAAGAGGAGAGGAGGTGAGATGCTTATTCATGCTTTTATTGTTGTGTTATTGTTGTGCCTTCAAAGGCTACGTCACGTTTCGTGTGTATTCTTCTTAATTTCACAATAAAAGCACCAGAGGGGGAGGAAGTATTCAGGTCCTTCACTGGAGTAAAATTACTACAAAAATACTGTGAATGTATTCCACTAAGATCTCACTTCAGTTGAATTATGAATATGGTATTCTGCATAATGAGTACTTTTACTTTGGGTACTTTTAGTATATTTTGATGTCAATGCTTTTGTACTTTTACTTGAATGAGTAAATACTATGTTTACTTAAAGTTACTGTGAGGAACTTTAAACTGGTTGTGAATCAGTACAAAGTACAATATGTACCTCTGAGATGTAGTACAGTATAAAGTACAATATTTACTTCTGAGATGTAGTACAATAAAAAGTACAATATGTACCTCTGAGATGTAGTACAGCAAAAAGTACAATATCTACCTCCTGAGATGTAGTACAGTAAAAAGTACAATATGTACCTCTGAGATGTAGTACAGTAAAAAGTACATGTACCTCTGAGATGTAGTACAGTAAAAAGTACAATATGTACCTCTGAGATGTAGTACACTAAAAAAGTACAATATCTACCTCTGAGATGTAGTACAGTAAAAAGTACAATATGTACCTCTGAGATGTACCTCTGAGATGTAGTACAGTAAAAAGTACATGTACCTCTGAGATGTACCTCTGAGATGTAGTACAGTAAAAAGTACATGTACCTCTGAGATGTACCTCTGAGATGTACCTCTGAGATGTAGTACAGTAAAAAGTACATGTACCTCTGGTCATAAGAAAAAGGGAAAACTAATTCTGAAACATCCGATTGGTCGGTTTAACAAAGACGAGCAGTCGGGGCGGCCATCTTGAAATAAACACGACCAAATGGGATGTTTGTTGTTTTCCCACCTGACTGCTGCATGTTTGTTGTTGTTTTCCCACCTGACTGCTGCCTGTTTGTTGTTGTTTTCCCACCTGACTGTTGTTGTTGTTGTTGTTGTTGTCCCACCTGACCTTAGCTCCGCCCCCTGTCCCCAGGTTCCTGTCTGGTAAATGTACGATCTACAAGCTGTTCGGGCTGTGCATGGTGCTGCTGCTCGTGTCTCTGCTGTGGCTGCAGCTCAGCTGTTCCGGTGAAATGTCGACCGCCGTGCACGGAGACCGCGCCCCCCCCCAGCAGCAGCCGCCCCCCCCGCCGCCGCCCTGCCCCCCCGCCGCCCCCGCTCAGGCGTCTGCAGCGGACGACCCCTCCTGGGGTCCTCACAAGCTGGCCCTCATCGTGCCCTTCAGGGAGCGCTTCGACGAGCTGCTGGTGTTCGTGCCCTTCATGCACACGTTCCTCAACAAGAAGAAGATCCGCCACAAGATCGTCGTCATCAACCAGGTGGATCACTACAGGTGAGGGGGCGGAGCCTCTGCTCACCTGCGTGAATGAGGTTAAACTAGTCTTTAGGAAACCTCCTTTAATATTTAATATTCACTACATTCATAAACATGTTGCATCATATTTTAATATAAATTAAGATCAGTTTAATAATGACGATGAGACAAAAGAATAAAAGCTTTATTATGACTTGATTCACTTAAATATGACTTATTTATTATTATTATTATTAAGTAATAATGTATTAAATAATAATGTATTTATTTATGTCGGGGTGCAGGTTTTGCTGTCCTTATTTTTTCATGTTTTAAAGTGGAAACCAGAAGACAAGAAAATAATCCACATTTATTTATTATTCTTGTATGTAAACAAATATTCTTTCTAGAGTTCTAAAATCTTGAAACTACATTCATCAATGATCAGAGAGAGAGAGAGAGAGAGAGAGAGAGAGAGAGAGAGAGAGAGAGAGAGAGAGAGAGAGAGAGAACTCACTCTGACTCGCTGCAGGTTCAACCGAGCGTCCCTGATCAACGTGGGCTACCTGGAGAGCGGCAACGACACGGACTACCTGGCGATGCACGACGTGGACCTGCTGCCCCTGAACGAGGCTCTGGACTACGGCTTCCCCGTGGAGGGCCCCTTCCACGTGGCATCGCCCGAGCTGCACCCGCTCTACCACTACAAGACCTACGTGGGAGGCATCCTGCTGCTCACCAAGAAGCATTACCACGCGGTACGCAGACACTCGTTGTTTATACACCGTCGGAGGTCAGGGGTCAGGGCTCAGAGGCCAACATACAGCGGGATAATATTAAACTACTGTTACTGAACTGGGTTAATTTAGAGCTTTTAGAATGTTATGTAGCTGAAGCTTTGACTTCTATACTACCAGAGGAGTCGCCCCCTGGTGGTCAGGAGAGAGAATGCAGCTTTAACACATGAAGCTTTGACTTCTATACAACCAATGGAGCTTGGCAATATTTCAATATTATATCGATTTTATCTTAATTAATTTAGTAATAGGACATAAGTGTTGTCTTCTCCTGGCTTTAAAGGCTTCATGACAGCAGAGTGATGATTCTTTTCTAAACTTTTCTCACTTAGTTTTCATATCCAGGGTGAAAAGCAACTGACAATATGTTTGCTTTTATTTAACGTGTTCTGGAGCTCCGGTTCCTCTTCGGCCCCGAGGTTCTGAGAGACGAGTCGTTTCCCCTCCGACTCAATCACTCAACGCAATAAATATTAAACATGTATTTATTTTGTGGTGCAGGTTTTGCTGTTTGCTGTTCCCATTTTTGTTTTCATAAGTAAAAAAGAAAACGCCAGTGGCATCGTGGCAACCTAGCAACCTGGCAACCGTTACTGTCGAGCAACTGAAACCGCTGCAGGACCAAAGGCCCAGACTTTCTGACTCCTCAGTTTGATCCGAACCAAAATGAACCAGTTGAATCTTCATAAAGAGTCAGTTATAGAAACACTTTGTATGTAAAGTCAAGCACAGAAACACAAAGCTCCTCTCTTTTGTCTTTTTAATGACGTATATCTGAAATCTTAAAGATGGCGGTTCGTGGTTGAAGTTCCTGCAGATAAAAAGAAAAAGCAGCATGTTGATGTAATGAGTGAAAGCGTCCACCAGGTGGAGCTGTTTGACCCGGTCAGGCTCCGCTCATCTTTACTTTGCTCCTCAGTGCAACGGCATGTCGAACCGGTTCTGGGGTTGGGGCCGCGAGGACGACGAGTTCTACCGGAGGCTGAGGAAGGCCGAGCTGCAGGTAGGCACACCTGAGAGAGACCAGGACCCTGTGGGACCTGGTCTCTGACTCCTGTTGAGAGAGAAACCAGGACCCTGTGGGACCTGGTCTCTGACTCCTGTTGTGGTTTCTGGGTCTCCGCAGCTCTTCAGACCGAGCGGCATCACTACGGGATACAAAACCTTCCTCCACATCCACGACTCGGCCTGGAGGAAGAGGGACCAGAAGAGGGTCGCTTCTCAGAAACAGGTACGGGAGGTCACCTGGGGGAGGGAGGGGTCAGAGGTCAATCCAGGAGGAGCCGAGTTGTTTATCTTTTATTACAATTTGAGAATAAAATTTGTATTTAAAATGCTTTGAAGAGGTTTTATGAACCACAGACGGGCCGTCTCACTCTCAGGAGGACGGGATAGTGATAATAATCACAATAAATCCAGGTCTGTTCATGCAGCCTGCAGAGAGGACATATATATATATATATATATATATATATATATATATATATATATATATATATATATATATATATATATATATATGATCCTCACAAGCCAAGCTGAAGGGATTCAGGATCACTTCCTTCAGCTCTGACAAAGTAACGAAAAAAATCAATGATGAATACTAAATGAAAATCTCCTTCCCTCGTTTCCTCCCTCCCTCCCTCATTCCCTCGTTCCCTCCCTCGTTCCCCCCATAGGAGCAGTTTAAGGTGGACCCTGAGGGGGGGCTGTCTAACCTCCGTTACCAGGTGGAGTCCAGACAGGAGCTGAGCATCAGCGGAGCTCCCTGCACCGTCATCAACACCAAGCTGGAGTGTGACCAGGACCTCACGCCCTGGTGTCTGCTGGCCTAGAGGCCCCCCCCCCCCTGGCCTAGAGGACCCCCCCCCCCTGGCCTAGAGGACCCCCCCCCCCTCCCCCTGGAGCTAGAGGACCCCACCCTGGCCTAGAGGACCCCCCCGAGAGACCTCTTCTGCAGCCGGGTCGATGAAACCAAATGCGGCTGTGCAGGAAAAAGAGATAATGGTACAAACAGAAATATTAATTTAACCCCCGACGGATCAGCTGCGTCTCCCCGTGTCACGTAACTTCTCCCCGTGTCACGTAACTTCTCCCCGTGTCACGTAACTTCAACATGCGGCGGCGTTCAGCCTGAGACTCACACGAGCACGGCTGTTTTAAACCGGTTCATCTGCAACACGTACTACTATTATAGTCTATTTTTGTTTTTGTTCTACTGGGATTGTGCAAAAGGAGCCGAGGAGGAGGAGGAGGAGGAGGAGGAGGAGGAAGAGGAGGAGGAGGGACTGCGTTCCAGTTTAAATACGTCAGAGGGTCAAAAGAGGAATAAGAGACTTTATTTCAAGGATTTGTTTTCTCATATTTATGAGGAAATCTGGATTTCTTAATTATCCCCAAATGTATTTCAGAACTATATATAATATATATAATAATATTATTAAAATATAATAATAATAATATATTATTATTCTATATAATAATATATATATATTATTATTATTATTATTATTATTATTATTATTATTACTAACAGACAACAAGCCCGTCAGTGTTTAGGTCTCCAACGTTAATCCGTTAGCTTTCCATCACGTCGCATGAACTTCCTCAGCTGGTTTTTGAGCAGTTTGAGGACTTTTATCCTTCGTCACGGTGTGAAAATAATATGATTAAAAATCTTTATTTCTATTGTCTGCAAGTAGAACTTTGACCTCCTGATCGTTTCCTGTGAGAGAGAAGCTGGTGATGATGATGATGATGATGATGATGATGATGATGATGAGTGACCTCAAATGCAGAGAGAAACCAGATGAGATTCGGGTGTGTTTATTTGGGAGAAATATTGTTTTATTTGTATTTTTGTTTCATTTTTTTTCCGTTGAAAACATACATTTTTTTATTATTTTCTTTTTATAATTGAACTGATCTGAGAAGCAGATGAGATTTATACTTTATTCTCTTACTTCGGTTTCATTTTGTTGTCGTTAATAATTTTGATTAATATCTTTAAATTCTGTCAAATGAAATCTGAAATCTAGTTTTAAAGACAAAAGCTAAAATCTAGAGAAGCAGTTTGGGGTTTAAAGTTATTTAGTCATAAAACTGACTTTAAAATAACCTTTTAAAACATCTTTAAAAGGTTATTTCAAAACAAAATATCCAATATACAAAAAATCTTCATCTTTCTGGTTTATTTTCTGCGTTTTATCGCCACTAAAATCTGCTCAAAAATTTCTAAAATCTGAGGTCACTTCTTTCATAACTGTTTTTTGGCGATTAATAGTTTAAACCTGCAGAAAGTTTCATCCTGAGGAAAAACTGGAACATGTTTTGTATAATTTATCAGTATTTTTACCTTTTTTAAAATGCAGAATTTAACTCGTTTGATTATGCAGAAGGCCGTGAGAGTCCCAGAAAAGCCCCCTGAGTTCTCCTGGCCCCCCAAGATCCTGGTCCTGGTCCCGTTTTATATCCGGATGTGCTGTTATGTGCCGGTCGGCCTCCAGGGGGCGCTCTGAGGTGTCACACTAACACGGTACCGTGTATTTGTACAATATTAAGTATTTATAAAAAGCTGAGTCTTCAAAACTGAATCTAAAGGGTGGCTGTTTCTTTTCCATGACTGAGCTTTGTCGCCCCCTTCTGGCGGCGAGAGGAATTACACCACCGGACCTGCAGGCGGAGGCCGTCGGGCTGTTGAGTCTCCTTTTTCTTTATTTTTCTTTTTATATCCAGATTCACCTTTTAAAAAAACAAACATTAGTTCCAGACGTCTTTTTCTCAGCGTGAGTCTTCGGGGGAAGTCTCCTCATCGCGTCACATGACGGACCAGGAAGTGGAATTCATCTCAAAGAATCTAACAAGAATACAGAGATCAGCTCAAAGGAATATTCGACCCGTAAAAGTATAATTTAGTACTTCAGTTACTCACCAAATGTTACCTTGAATTCTGGAGGAACCCTAGAATCTAAAGTATTTAGTAAAAGAGTAAAACTATAAAGTCCTTCGTCTCCTTCAAGGTCACACGGGGTTATAGTCGAGAAACGCATTACATTTTCCTCTTAATCAGTATTCTGTTAACTTGTTACGCAGAACTTGTTCGTTAATTTACGTAAACAAAACACTGTACTTCAACTTTATGAATTCATATGAATCATTAAAAAGATAAAAACGCATGTTGAATTTCTTTAATTTCTTTTACAAAAATTGACAAACAATGGAATCTAAATATGAAGTTTACAGGTGTTAGAAACAACATGGAGGCTCCTTGTTCTTTATATTGTAAACTATTTACATTTTCCAGCCTCTCCTCTCTCCTCTCTCCTCTCCTCTCGCAACCTCCTCTCCTCTCCTCTCCTCTCCTCTCCTCTCCTCTCCTCTCCTCTCTCCTCTCTCCTCTCCTCTCCTCTCCTCTCTTCTCCTCTCCTCTCCTCTCTCCTCTCCTCTCGCAACCTCCTCTCCTCTCTCCTCTCCTCTCCTCTCCTCTCCTCTCCTCTCTCCTCTCCTCTCGCAACCTCCTCTCCTCTCTTCTCCTCTCCTCTCTTCTCCTCTCCTCTCCTCTCCTCTTCTCTCCTCTCTCCTTTCCTCTCCTCTCCTCTCTTCTCTTCTCTTCTCTTCTCTTCTCTTCTCTCCTCTCTTCTGTCCTCTCCTCTCTCCTCTCTCCTCTCCTCTCCTCTCCTCTCCCCTCCTCTGTCCTCTCTCCTCTCCTCTCCTCTCCTCTCCTCTCCTCCTTCACTTCCTCTCCTTCAGTCCTAGTTCCTCTGATTTGTTGTCACATGACTGTTGGTCTGAGATGAATCCATCATGACGTCATAGTTTCTCTGAGGAGCTCAGAATTTAATGTTTTTTACAGAATCTATTTAAAGTAAACTGTTTATTTGGGGTAAAACTTTAAATGAGACATCAGCTTAGTTTTGACTTCTTTTTCTAACAGAAGTGTTTTTCACGCGTGATGCATTCAAGGACCGTCAGAAAGATGAAAACCTGACGATAAAGCTGTTTTTTTCCAGCTTCTGTCTGATAAACGATGACGTTTTGGAGATTGTTGAAAGAAAAACATGCTTTTCCATCCGGCCGTGGTTCAGAGGGTTAGCAAGGTGATCAATAACTCCGTGTGTTATTGGACCCATACTTATTTATTTTGTACAACAAATTGTGTGTGTGTGTGTGTGTGTGTGTGTGTGTGTGTGTGTGTGTGTGTGTGTGTGTGTGTGTGTGTGAGATTTCATCATCTCTTGTTCCCTATTGACGATACAGTTGTGGATTTTTGGGGACGATCCAAAGATGAAGACAAAGAGAGGGTTGACCCCCCTCTGCCCCCCTCCCCCCCTCCCCCCTCCTCTCATAGCTGTTACCCCCCAGGGTGCAATTTTCACCTTTTAGTTGGAGGTGACTGATGTAAATCTAAAAGAGGAAACACCAGCAGATGAACCCTCTCGTGGTTCTGATCTTTAATATCCGATAATAAGTAATAATAACGAAGGAGCCGGTTCACACGTACTTACAGACGGAGCAGATGTGGTGCCAACACTTTTAATTTCATCCTCCGTTAATGAACCTAAAGAGGGGGGGGGGGAAAGGGGGGGCAAGGGGGGGGGTCTGCTTTTATTATGGAGCAATTAGCAAACAATAAGAGAGAAGCAGGAGGCATGAAGTCGCGTTCATGTTGATGAAAAAAGACGAAGTCGCGTTCATGTTGATGAAAAAAGACACGAAGTCGCGTTCATGTTGATGAAAAAAGACTCGAAGTCGCGTTCATGCTGATGAAAAAAGACGCGAAGTCGCGTTCATGCTGATGAAAAAAGACGCGAAGTCGCGTTCATGCTGATGATAAAAGACAAAAGACGCGAAGTCACGTTCGTGCTGATGATAAAAGACGCGAAGTCGCGTTCGTGCTGATGATAAAAGACGCGAAGTCGCGTTCGTGCTGATGATAAAAGGCGCGAAGTCGCGTTCGTGCTGATGATAAAAGGCGCGAAGTCGCGTTCGTGCTGATGATAAAAGGCGCGAAGTCGCGTTCGTGCTGATGATAAAAGGCGCGAAGTCGCGTTCGTGCTGATGATAAAAGGCGCGAAGTCGCGTTCGTGCTGATGATAAAAGGCGCGAAGTCGCGTTCGTGCTGATGATAAAAGGCGCGAAGTCGCGTTCGTGCTGATGATAAAAGGCGCGAAGTCGCGTTCGTGCTGATGATAAAAGGCGCGAAGTCGCGTTCGTGCTGATGATAAAAAAAGGCGCGAAGTCGCGTTCGTGCTGATGATAAAAGGCGCGAAGTCGCGTTCGTGCTGATGATAAAAGGCGCGAAGTCGCGTTCGTGCTGATGATAAAAGGCGCGAAGTCGCGTTCGTGCTGATGATAAAAGGCGCGAAGTCGCGTTCGTGCTGATGATAAAAGGCGCGAAGTCGCGTTCGTGCTGATGATAAAAGGCGCGAAGTCGCGTTCGTGCTGATGATAAAAGGCGTGAAGTCGCGTTCGTGCTGATGATAAAAGGCGTGAAGTCGCGTTCGTGCTGATGATAAAAGGCGTGAAGTCGTGTTCGTGCTGATGATAAAAGTCTGAGAGGAAACAGAAAACCTTGTTTCCTTCCCTGAAATCAACACATCAGGAGACGTTTTGTGTTGTTCTATCCTCAGACGACTTTATTGATTGACTGACTTCATCTGATTATTATCAGATGTCTGACCACTGGGGGCGCTGTGGAGCAACGTTTCTAAGATCAAGAGCCTCATTTAGCTTTTTATTTAGGATTCTTTCAGTAATGTGCAAAGAAATGTAGCAAAAGAGAAGAAGAAGAACACAGACGGACAAAGGAGGTTTAAAAATATTAATATAATATTATTATAATTTGTAAACTTGATTACTTCAAAGGGAACAGTTACAGTTACAGGACCAGATGTAATCGATTACTTCCACATTTCTATAATCTGTGAGTGTGTGTGTGTGTGTGTGTGTGTGTGTGTGTGTGTGTGTGTGTGTGTGTCGGCATCAGTCCACCTACAGATGGTCGGACTCTCTCTCGTCTGTCACACTCTGATTGGCTGCTGCTGCTGGAAGCTTCTGACTCAAACCTGACAGACATTTCACAGGACAACACACACACACACACACACACACACACACACACACACACACACACACAGGACTGTATGGCACATATAGGAAGAACAGTATAGCAATAATATGTGAGGAGAAATACCAGGGAAGATTATATTTGATGAATTTCCCGTGAATACATTAAAAACAGTTATAAGAATATTGTGGAAATAATGTAAAATGTTTCATCGTGTTTGATTCCAATTCAAACTTGATTTATTTTAAGTTTGAAGACGATTTAATTTAATTTGATCAGATAAACTAAATCAACATATCCATCTAATATCAGATATCTCTGGTATTAAATGTATCAAGTATCAAGTATATCTAGTATCAAGTACGTCTAGTATCAAATATCTCTAGTATTAAATGTATCAAGTATATCAAGTATCAAGTAGATCTAGTATCAAATATCTCTAGTATTAAATGTATCAAGTAGCAAAAGTATCAAAAGTATCAAATATATCAAGTAGCAAATGTATCTCGTATAAAATGTATCAAGTATCAAATATATCAAATATCAATATCAAGTGTTTCAAGTATCTCACGTATCTCACGTATCAAGTATCTCACGTATCAAGTATCTCAAGTATCAAGTATATCTAGTTTCAAGTATATCAAGTATCTAGTATCAAGTATATCATGTATATCTAGTATCAAGTATCAAGTATATCTAGTATCAAGTATCAAGTATATCTAGTATCAAGTATCTAGTATATCTAGTATCAAGTATATCTAGTATCTAGTATCAAGTATATCTAGTATCAAGTATATCTAGTATCAAGTATCAAGTATATCTAGTATCAAGTATATCTAGTATCTAGTATCAAGTATATCTAGTATCAAGTATCTAGTATATCTAGTATCAAGTATCTAGTATATCTAGTATCAAGTATCTAGTATATCTAGTATCAAGTATATCTAGTATCTGTATCAAGTATATCTAGTATCAAGTATCTAGTATATCTAGTATCAAATATCTAGTATCAAATATCTAGTGTAGCTAGTATCAAGTATCTAGTATATCTAGTATCTAGTATCAAGTATCTAGTATATCTAGTATCAAGTATCTAGTATATCTAGTATCTAGTATATCTAGTATCAAGTATCTAGTATATCTAGTATCAAGTATCTAGTATATCTAGTATCAAGTATCTAGTATATCTAGTATATCTAGTATCTAGTATATCTAGTATCTAGTATATCTAGTATATCTAGTATCCTCAGCATCGAGACTTTAAAGACACACTGATGGCTGATTCAGAGGAAAAACAACCTGCTGATTTGAGTTTTTTTATTCTCATAAATTTAGCATTTTATTCTCATAAATTTAGCATTTTATTCTCATAAATTTAGCATTTTATTCTCAAAGTATTTACGTTTTTATTCTTGTAAACTTACGACTCTAATCTTGTTAATTCTCTGAACATTACCTCCAGCATCTAGACTGTAAAGACACATTGCCGTGAATTCAGCTGATAAAAAAAATACAAATCGTACTAATTCGATTTATTTTCTCATATTTTGTGAGTTTTTTTCTCATATATTCTACGTTTTAATCTAAAGATTATTAATAATAATATTTATGTATTTGTTCTGTAAACTTGCGGCTTTAATTTCGTTTTGTCTCTGAATACCACCTCCCTCCTCCCTTTAGTTTTTTACTGCGGTGGCCCCAATATGCCGTTTACTTAACAATATATAATACAAAATAATATAGATGAATAAAAACAAGCACAGGGTTTTATTTTTTATTATTACACTGAGATTTTAGATATTTTACTACTTTTACTTAATTAAAGTGAATTCTTCTCCTCTGTTGTTGATCTTAATGACAAACCCCGACCACTGGAGGGCGCTGTGCTGTTTGTTATGAGCTTTATTGATCACAAACCTCATGTTCATGAATCTCTTCAATTTAAATGAGCAGAAAAACAATCCACTTCAACAATAACAGTAAATATTAATCTTTGTCTGTAATCAGTCGTCATAATTAACTGAAGTTCACATGATTTAACTTCTGTTTTACAGGTTTACCAAATGTCACAATTCTATTCATTTATAAAAGTTATTGAAAAATGTCAGAAAGATTTCTGAAAATTATTCGTAAAATATGCGGAAAGTTATTCATTTTAATTAAACATTAAAATGTCTATAAATCCCCCCCCCCCCCCCACCCCCCCATAAATACAGTGTTTCTCCCTCTCTCTCCCCCCTATAAATACAGTGTCCCCCATCTCCCCTCTTTATAAATCCCCCCCACCCCCTATAAATACAGTGTCTCTCCCTCTCCCCACTCTTGTCCTCCCCCATAAATCTAGTATCTCCCCTCTCCCCTATAAATCCAGTGCACCCCCCCCACAACCAGTGTTTTTCTCCCCCATAAATCCAGCCCCCCCTATAAATCCATTGTCCCCCCCCCATAAATCCAGTGTCCTTCCCCCCATAAATCCAGTGTCTTTCCCCTCCCCCCATAAATCCAGCGCCTCACTATAAATCCAGTGTCCCCCCCCACACACACACATAAATCCAGCGTCCCCCCTCTCCCTCCCATAAATCCAGTGTCTTTCTCTCCCTCCCATAAATCCAGTGTCTCCCCCCCCTATAAATCCAGTGCCCCCCATCAATCCAGTGTCTTCCCCCTCTCCCTATAAATCCAGCGCCCCCTGAGGACATTCCCCTCATAGCTGCTGCAGGTGCGGACCTGTCTGAGAGCGTTTAGCTGATGTTTCTCTTCTGCAGCAATTTGTCGTCCACAACAACACAAATGACCGTTTAGAGGCGCGCGGGCCGCCGGCTCCCCGCGGAGGGACGCCCGGGGCTCAAGCCGAGGTCCGGGGCTCCCCGAGGGTCCTCCGGGGCTCAAGCCGATGCCCGGGGCTCCCCGAGGGTCCTTCGGGGCTCAAGCCGAGGTCCGGGGCTCCCCGAGGGACTCCCCATTTAAACTTTGATTCACAAGAATTTAAATTAGAGTCTGAGGAGCTTCTTTATATTTCTCATCCATCAGCAGCTGATCGGTGAAGCTCTCATTGTTCACACTGTGAGACAGTTTCACTTCAATGTGAAATATTCAGAGAACATGTTGTAATATTGTGATTAGTAAGTCGTAATATTTGGGGAATAAAGTCATTTTATGAAATAACATTTTTTTTTTTGTAAGAAAAAATATTTTATAAGGAAATATATAATATCAAATATTTAAAGAGTTAATTCAAAGGGAAAAAATTAAGATTTTGAGAAAAAGGTTTTACAAAAAGGGTGTAAATATACGCAAAAAAAGTGAATTACCAAAAAGAAAAAATATTTTTACGGGGAAAACGTGAAATTAAATGTTTAGGATACATTTTTAGTTCACAATAAAAATATTAAAAAAATTCGGTTCAGTTCCGATTAGAAGTGACAGGAGGAAGTGACAGGAGGAAGTGACCAGAGGAAGTGACAGGAGGAAGTGACCAGAAGAAGTGACAGGAGGAAGTGACCAGAGGAAGTGACCGGAGGAAGTGACCGGAGGAAGTGACCGGAGGAAGTGACAGGAGGAAGTGACAGGAAGTGAAGTGTGTTTCACTGTAACAATAATAACAGTAATACATTTAATTAAATGTAAGGCCTTGTAGTCATTCCTTTCTTTCCTTCATTAGTTCCTTTCCTTCCTAAAGGGAAGGTCCTTTAGTCATTCCTTTCTTTCCTTCATTAGTTCCTTTCCTTCCTAAAGGGAAGGTCCTTTAGTCATTCCTTTCTTTCCTTCTTTCTTTCCTTTCCTTCCTAAAGGGAAGGTCCTTTAGTCATTCATTTCTTTCCTTCATTAGTTCCTTTCCTTCTTAAAGAGAAGGCCGTGTAGTCCTTCTTTCTTTCCTTATTTAGTTCCTTTCCTTCCTAAAGAGAAGGTTCTTTATTCCTTCTTTCCTTCCAGACTTATTTCATCTTATTTCGATCGTTTATTTTTGGTTTTAAAAGCTTAATTGTTTGTGTCCTTTCTTCTTTCCTTTTTCCAGCCTTATTACCTTCCTTTTTATAAATCTCTCCTTTATCCAGTTCTTTGGTTTGTTTATTGCTCTCTTGGTTCCTTCCTTCCTTCCTTCCTTCCTTCCTTCTCTGTTTCTGTCTTCTTTCTCCTCTAAGCGATCTAAAACCATTTAAATCATCAGAAATGGAGAAACCACGTATTCTTTCAAACTTCTCCTTCCCTGCGGACACTTCGTCTCCTTCCCTCCAAACCCTTCTCTCGTGTCCTCGTTCTGCTGTGTCCTCGTTCCACCGCTGGACTCCGAGTGTAAAGTTCTGGTTTCAGAACCGACTCCCCGTTAAATCAGAGATCTGACTCGATTATAGAATAACACCTCTGATATCCATGTGAGCCACGCGGCGGTCGGAGGCCAGCGGGTGTTGGTGAGGAGACGAGGACGCACGATGTGTCTCGGCACGACCTCCGACCGTCACACCGGCTCTCGTGAAAATGCACATCCTCGTCCGGGCGCTAAAAAAAATGACCGTTTCCATAATTATGCAGCGGAGACAAGTCCACAGACGTCCAAGTCCCAGAAGAGACGATCAGAGAGTTTCTTTCTTTTGTTCTCTTTGTCCTGCAGACTAAACAGGAAAGGAACTAACAAAGGAAAGAAAGAAGGACTACAGGACCTTCCCTTAGGAAGGAAAGGAACTAACAAAGGAAAGAAAGAAGGACTACAGGACCTTCCCTTAGGAAGGAAAGGAACTAACAAAGGAAAGAAAGAAAGACTAAAGGACCTTCCCTTTAGGAAGGAAAGGAACTAATGAAGGAAAGAAAAAGGACTAAAGGACCTTCCCTTTAGGAAGGAAAGGAACTAATGAAGGAAATAAAGAATGACTAAAGGACCTTCCCTTTAGGAAGGAAAGGAACTAATGAAGGAAAGAAAGGAATGACTAAAGGACCTTCCCTTTAGGAAGGAAAGGAACTAATGAAGGAAATAAAGAATGACTACAGGGCCTTACATTTAATTAAATGTATTACTGTTATAATTGTTGCAGTGGAACACACTACCTGACACTTCCTCCGGTCACTTCCTCCAGTCACTTCCTCCTGTCACTTCCTCCTGTCACTTCCTGTCACTTCCTATCACTTCCTCCTATCACTTCCTCCTGTCACTTCCTCCTGTCACTTCCTCCTATCACTTCCTCTTGTCACTTCCTGTCACTTCCTCCTATCACTTCCTCCTATCACTTCCTCCTATCACTTCCTCTTGTCACTTCCTGTCACTTCCTCCTATCACTTCCTCCTGTCTTCTTTAAGTTGATGTTTGGTGAACGGTGTTAAGTCTTTGTTGATGAATCTTTAGAAGCATCATCGACCCTTTACGGATCCCCGCGGGGGAACGTGGCTCCTCTAAATGTGGCTCCTCTGAACGTGGCTCCTCTTATCGTGGCTCCTGTGAACATTTACTCCAGGAAACACAACTACAGGTTCCCGTTTTGTGCAAATACTACTAAATACATGGTACTAATACACCCTGTTGACCATGCATTATTATATAAATGGGTAAATAAAAATACTTGAATGAGTTTAAAGACGGATGAATCACAAAAAAACGTGTCAGAGATTTAATTTATCACTTTGTGTCCTTCTGTTCTTCTACTAACGTACATGCATATATAGTACATGCATATATAGTACATGCATATATAGTTTCCCTCCTGTGTGTTATTTTGGGAAAAATATTTAAGCAGATCTAAAATATGCCCAACTTTTACTTTTATTACCTTTATTGTGAAAACAGGAAGCAGAACAACAGGCCGTGTTATCAGAGGTCATGTGACCCAGATGCGTTAAGTGAAACCAGACGGATGTGTTTGGTGTCGTCAACAAAACTTGTGTTTGTTTTTGTTTAGTTTTTGCCTCTCTCCTCCTGCTGCTCTCCGGACGTTCCTGTCGGCTACACGGTGAAACACCAACGAGGACAAAAAGCCAACATGGCCGACGGTAAACAAACAGCGGCGAGCAGGGAGGCGTTTAGCCGCTAATCGTCTGCTCTGGGGAGCTGTTATGGTCTCAGGTAAAGGCCCCGGGCCTGGGGGTGGAAACATACGCTGCTACAGGAAGAGCCCAGGGGCACAGAGGAGGACTCACACACACACACACACACACACACACACACACACACACACACACACACACACACACACACACACAGGTTTGGGCAGAGAAACATCAGCACACACACACTGATGCATAAATGAGAAGAAATGCATGAGTGTCCCTGAGCGACACACACACCTGGAGACAAAGGGAGTGTCTATCATCATCACACACACACACACACATACACACACACACACACACACACACACGCACACACACGCACACACACGCACACACACATAGACTCACCTGATCAGCCCCCCCCCCTCCCTCCTCATGACACCTGTCAACACTTGAGGTGAGGAATAAACATCCTCTGAGCTCGTCCAGCAGTAAGATCCTGAGATCAAAGAGAAACAGAGACAGATCTCAGATCAGCTTCCAGACCGATCGATACTGATACTATATATCTATAACCACACAATGAGCAGAGGAGGAGGAAGTATTCACATCCTTTACCACAGTGAAAGTACTAATGTCACACAGTAAAACACCTTTTTAAAAGTAAAAGTACTAATGCCACACTGTAGAAATATTCTGTTACAGTAAAAGTACTAATACCACACAATATAAATGCTCTGTCATAGGAAAAAGTACTAATACCACATAGTTATAATACTATGAGATAGAAAAAGTATTAATACCACACAGTAGAAAATACTTTGACACAGTAAATGTATGAACACTACACAGTAAAAATACTCTGTTATAGTAAAAGTACAAATACCACACAGTTCAAACGCTGCATTACAGCTGTTATTGGTGATTTAAATATATGTTCATTATTGAAGAAGCTTTTACTTTGACGTGACAAGAAGGAAGTAAAATGTGACTAAACCAGCCAGAATGCATTGTGGGTAAATTCGGTTGTGCAACAGAGCTAAAAGCTGGACAGGAATACTTTTAAAATCAAAGTGATTGATGAGAATTAGCAGGAAGAAGCTGTGAAATCTAAACTTGATTAGATTTGGTAACTCTGTGCAGTTGTTTTTACTTCCTCTGGTCTTTTCTTCTTCTCTCATCTTTCTTGATTCTGAACCGGATCACCTTCGCCGTCTGATGCTCCTTCTCGTTAAATCTCCTCGTTTCACCGCTCCATAAATACGAGGCGTTCCCGCCTGTCGTCTTTACTTCCTGCCTGCAGCTGTCTGACGGCTCCACCCACCCTCAACACTAAACCTGAGTTGGGGGGGTTACGGCTACTTAGGTGATAATATATCGTCCTGGATACCACAGGTGTCTTCCTAAAGTGGTCTGGATCAGATAAGAACCGACCCTCCTCCCCTTTCCCGCCTCCCACACTTCAGCCTGCCCTCATCCCCCCTCGCACACTCTGAGAAAGTCAAAGAGCTTCAGGTGTTCATGCATCGGACGACCATCCCTGATTAAATTATAACGAAACTAGTGACAATGATCCATCTCAATGCTCATAGAGGCGATACAGCTACAGGTCATAGGTCAACAGGGAGAAACGTTTTGTGATGTGATATACATTTATAATTGATGGACGTCCTGAGCAGGTGCCCTGATGAACACCTGATTCTGACATTTTTAAACGTCTCAGAGTAATCATGAAAGCAGCTGCAGGATGCTCCGGACAAAACTAAAAAGTTTGCAACGCAACAATACATCGTCCGGCAAGGCAACGTTGTTGACCAATCACATACATGCAGGCAAACATTCCTAGTGGATTATTTTGTAACCTGAAATTCGTATTTCTACTGTTCATCTCGCAATATTAAAATGTGTACTGTTGCACTGTGTAAATTTAAACAAACACAGAGGACCTAAACAGGTTCCCTGATGAACTCCACTAATACATTATTAGTTTTCCTGCAACTCTTAGGCTTAGTCACAGGTATTTTTTTTTTTTTAATTTACGTTAAACACACACGCAAACTGTGTTTTAGCTCAATGAAAACAGACAGGGAGAAGATATTCAGTTTATTTTAGGCTTGTGATGCGAGAGTGTGCGTCATTATCTCCTTTGGGAGGCGTCACTAATGAGGTGACTGAGGAATATCAGGTCACACATATGATTCCCGCCTTCCTCAATGTGCCGCTGCAGCCAGGTGGCCTCCCAGTAACAGACTTACTCTTACTGATTAGCCAACGTCTTCTTCTTCGGGTTCTATCTTGGCCCATTAGTTTGGCGTGTTCTTGACAGCCTTTTAATTGTGTTGTGAGTTGAGGTGTTTATTAGACACAAGATACCACTAAACTGTGTTCATATCAGTGAGGTTTGTCACAAACGTGTTTTCAGGCCTCAAGATGATTTGTTTAAACATTTGCACTTTCCTCTACTGGACCAAATCCAAAAACCCTTTGTTGTTGCATTTATTCTGGTGAAACGTTGCTTTTATTAACATCAATTCATCAATTATTGCCAAATGCATTAAAGGTATCCTCCACCGTGTGCATCGGCACGCAGCAGATCCTCCTGGATCAACCTTTATTCTTCAGAGTGTAGCGCAGACCCCTTCAGGAAGGAAATGTGAACATAATGATATATTAAAGCAGACAGACGAAGTCTGGTAGTAAATTTCCAGACAGACAGATGGACAGAGAGACAGTCGGTGCACCTCGAGCGAGTACAGCACGGTGGTATGTTTGCTTCTCCTTTGAAAAGATGGAAGCCTGGAAATTAGGTAACATGTGAGCGCGGAGGGGAACTGGGTTGTAGGTCTTCATACCTGCCGAGGATAATAACAGGTATTTTAGCAGCAAGATGAGTCGATGATTGTACACAGAAGGCATTTTCTTTTTCAGACGGAGCGAGGGAGGGAGGGAAGCTTTGGCATTTTGGAAGTGTAAACTAGTCGTGACAAGTGGCCATAAATTACTCTTTGAAACATCCATTAAAACTCATCTGACACAAATAGTCACTGATGCCATCCATCAACATACCTGAGTGACAGTGACGGCCTGATTGGCTGCCAAGATTAATATGGCATTTGTTGGACTGCAAAAAACATGTGGCAGAGTCGGAGAAAACAGGTGAGTCAGTGATACGATCAGACATAAATGTTGTAAATACAGCACAGATTATAAAACACACCTATGTTGTAAACCTGCCATGATGGAGGAGCGATTAGATACAGTAGATAGATGCTGCGTTCCATTTAATCTGCAAAATCGGAATTTCCAAGTTCCCAATCGGAAATTTCAACTGGACCTTAAAACAACGTCGTAATATTTATCTTTATTTTAGTTTATTTGCACTTCTGTCAAACTTGTGTCTTATTACATCAGTCATGCATAAAGTACTGTCCAACTCATATCTGTGGACATGTTACTACAATGTTTTTATGCGCAAAATACCGGCATAATGTGTTGTTATGAAACGGTGTTGCTAATAGTAGCTGACCTGGGTCACTTGATGTACAGGAACTCGGATGTGACCTCATTCCCAGCTCCAACTTCCCCTTTCCGAGTTAAATGGAATGCAGAAATATTTTCTGTAACCAGTGTAGCATCAAAGCATGGTGGATCATGGAGGATGGCTAGCTACTTAGCTAGCCTGCTAATTCCGCTTTGTTATAAGCTAGCTCTAGAGAAGGACAAGCTAGCTCTGGAGAAGGACAAGCTAGCTCTGGAGAAGGACAAGCTAGCTCTGGAGAAGTACAAGCTAGCTCTAGAGAAGGACAAGCTAGCTCTGGAGAAGGACAAGCTAGCTCTAGAGAAGGACAAGCTAGCTCTGGAGAAGGACAAGCTAGCTCGCTCCCTTCTGCCAGCGTTAACTGACGTGTTCAGAGAATTATTCTGCCTCCACCTAAGCACCGCCCACAAAACTACCTTCATGTTTACTAAAAGTAAAGAAGTATGTTGGTCGGCAGATGGGTGCAGGAAGCTTGCATGGCTAGTTGGAGAGCTACTGTAGCTGGCAAGCTAACGGGGAGATTAGGTGTAGCCGGCCTTGCATGAGGCAGCAAGTTTCCTCTTTGTCCGTCACATGAAGTGCATTCTCTTTGTCACTTGACGTTACAACTGTGAATGTGTGTGTAATCCTTTTAGCTGCAGGCCAAATGCCTATCATGTATCTGTGTGTGTAAACACTGACAGCGCACCTCGTTTGTTCTGGACTCGACCCAGAAATCTGTGTGTGTGAATGTGGATTACAATGAACCAGGGCGTGACTTTTCATTACACGCCTGTCCATCAGTGCGCATTTTAATTGCATGCCAGGCTAACCCTCAATTTCACCGACTGCTGGATTGATTCTTTTTAAAAGAGAAACATGCAACTCGTCTGTAAAGTTTTGTAGTTCTCTGGGAAAAGTCAGGGCGCAGCACTTTCTTCCAACAACAAAAGGACCTTTCATGACTTCATCGCTGGTGCAGCCACAAGTTTTAAAGGTTGCATAAGTCTAAAGAAGCTGTAACTACAATGGGACAAGCGGTTTTAGGTTTATTTATTTATTTTGAAGGTCCAACAGCTGATGAACAGCTACATTATTAGATCAGATAAATACGACTTTATCATTCCTCCGGGTTCTAATGTAAATTAACTATTTATTTATTTATTCATCACTATGAGATTTTGCCATTTACAATGATCTACTTGCATAATGTGCCTTTTTGTGTCATGCGTGTGTATAAACTTAATAATTGCATGTTTTTGTGTGACTTAATGCATATTTTGCTCAGCCAATAAATCCATAACTTGTCTATGTGGAACTACAGTGTATATTAGTCACTGGTAGAAGAAGTATTCAGATCCTCTACTGCAGTATAAGTACTAATACCACACTGTGAAAATACTTCACGACAAGTAAAAGTCCTGCATTCAAATGAAGTCGATGAAAAACTGACGTCTGAAAAGTAAGTAAAGCTGTTCGACCGTTAAGGCGAAGTAGAAAGTAGCAGAACACGAAAATACTCAAAGTACAAGTACCTTGAATATAAAAAGAGTACTTGAGTAAATGTACAGGTATTCGTTTGTGCTTCAGAACCAGACAAAATACAGATTTTCACATCAACACATTTCATTTACATGATGAGGATCCT
>JACSYO010001270.1:292500-332500 GCA_016806645.1 Ophiodon elongatus | reverse complement strand
TTTGCTTATGAATACGCTGCACACCGAGCAGGCTGCATGCACAATAATATAACTAAAGTACAGCAGACGATAAATAGTTTAAAACGGGGAGACGGTTGTATCGACGAGTTGCTGCAGCAGACAGGACGGCAACATGTTGACTGTAACCCCGAGCAACACAACAGAACGTTGCCATAGAAAATAGTGAGAAAGGAAGCAGAGATCCCCGCTGACGCGTCTCCAGGCAACGAGGAGCCGGTCGACCCGCTCCGACCGCGAGGCTGTTTGTGTGAGCTGTTAACACCCACTTCAACTCCTTTCAGAGGAGGCGGCTCCCAACCACAGGCTGAAGGGATCTGTGGAGATCACCGCGGCGACGGACGGAGCCTCGTGTGAGCGATCCGTAAACCGGAGGAACCCGTGTCTGGGTTCTGGGTTCTGGGTTCTGGGTTTGGGCTCTAGGAATCTAGGTTCTAGGTTCTGGGTTCTATCTCCTTTCCCCACTGTGTGTTACAAACCAGAGCCTTCTTGATGAACGTCAATGTCATTATTTATGGGCCGCCGTTGTGAGACGGACAACAATGGAA
This sequence comes from Ophiodon elongatus, assembly GCA_016806645.1. Classification (NCBI taxonomy): domain Eukaryota; kingdom Metazoa; phylum Chordata; class Actinopteri; order Perciformes; family Hexagrammidae; genus Ophiodon; species Ophiodon elongatus. Next base: position 331,934 of record JACSYO010001270.1, on the reverse strand, counting down.
AAAGTCCATTAAAAATAAATTTAAAGGTTTCTCCCCTTTTTCTCCCCTTTTTCTCCCCCTTTTATTCCCTTTTTCTCCCCCTTTTTCTCCCCCTTTTTCTCCCCTTTTTTCCCCTTTTTCTCCCCCTTTTCTCCCCCTTTTCTCCCCTTAAAGGTTATTTTTGGGGGAGTTTCTCGTGATCCGTTGTTCGGTCCCGGGTCAGAGGAGCTCGTATGTTTACAGATTGTAAAACCTTCTGAGGAGAATTTGTAATTTGTGATCTCGGGCTATACAAAATAAATTGAATTGAATTGAATTGAAAATGTAAAAAAGTACGAGCATCAAAACCTACGTAAAGTACCAAAAAGCAAAAGTACTCATTATGCAGAATAATGTATATATGATATTATTGTATTATCATTATTGATGCATTAATGTGTTTGTCACTTTAATGTTGCTGTTAATGGCGGACCTCATTTTAATGGCTTCATATGCTGCTGGTAGTTTAATCTATAATAATATGTCTTCATTTATTAGTTGATTATATTTAGTTTTAATAATCTGAATCTGTAAAAAAACTTCATCTCTCAGATAAATGTAGTGAAGTAAAAAGTACAATATTTCCCTCTGAGAAGTAGTAAAAGAAATAAAAAAATAGTCAGGAAAAGTATCTCAAAATATATTCAAAGGAATATTTCACCCCAAAAATGACCATTTGTTCATTGATTACTCCCCACCTTAAATTATTGAAGAAAATTTAGGAATAAAAAAAGACTTTACATAGTCAGGTTTTAGTGAAGTCGTGAGCATACGACTGAATAATCCAGACTTTTCTCTGTTTCTGGATTCTTCCTTCACAGACTTGAGAGAAAAACAAAGTTTTTTTTACTTTTATTACACGAGGTGAGTAGTTGTTATGCAGATGGTCGTTTCATAGGCAGAGTATTCCTTTAAGTACAGTATTTGAGTAAATGTACATTCCATCACTGTCTCTTGGTTTAGTGCTCCTCCGTTATTATTTATGTTCTAGCAGCATTCTTTGGACATTCATACCGCACATATATATAAATATATATATATATATGCGTCTCAATCTTGTGTTTTTACTGCAGTTTATGACACATGGTTTCTTCAAGCGGCTCTTAGCGTTGAACACAAACATGCTCGAGAGAAAAGACGTAGAAACACACCTGCTTTAGACGTTGTGAAAGACTTTGACACATCAACAGCTTCGCTGCAGGAATGTGCACGATGGCATGCAAACAGTAATGTTAGTGGCATGTTCATTTTCATTATCCATGTAATCTAAGTTAAGTAGGAATATTTATTACATTTCTTTTAGGAATAAGGAAAATAATTTGTGAATGTAAACGTAGTTCAAAGCCGATCTAACGGCTTGCAGCGACTCCATTAAAGTTAAATTCAGCTCAACGTGTCTCACGTGTTACGAATCAGAATCAGGACTTTTTCCTTGCAAGGCCCAACGAGGAATCCGACAACAAAAATTAAGCCGGAAAGTGGTTTGAAGTTTAAGTAAAGAAGTATTTACTTTGATCGAAAGCAATTACACGTTAAACACACGAGATGAAAACAATAAAAACTAGAGATCTGAGATAGGACTCCGGTACGATCCTCCGTCCACGAGAAGCCTCGTCACGTTGGAAACGTCCCGTCTTCATCTCGCTTCGAGCTCCTCCCACTCTCAGTACGCCATCAAGCTGCGACCTCGCTCTGCTCCGCCTCCAGGTCGAGAGCAAAGGTCAGTTTAGGGACCTCCCACTATTGCGCAATACATGTAACAGTACTTTTTCATAACTAACTGCTTTGGCATAATTTGTACACAAGGTAATTATAAAATAGTTTAGGCTGTATGGCAATAGTTCACATTAGGAGAGCTTTTTCTATTTAACCTTAACACTCCTGATGATAAACGTCTGTTAGAGCGTCTTTATCTTCGGTTCTCTTCCCCATGAAACTGAATATTTGAGCAGCGAACAGTTAAGAGACGGATTTAAATCAAATTCTTTGCATCTGATTGGATTGCATGATACGGAGCTACAGACACACCTCATGTTACTAGACGTGACGGATTAATTGATGGATGGATGATATTGTTGGTTGGTACTAACTTAACTTAGAACACGTATTTTGTTTTACAGGAAGAAAAAAGTTTGGGATGTAAAAAAAGTCAGATGAAATTGATTATTTTGAAAATTGTTTTGCATGTATTGTTGAATCAGAGTATCCTCATTCAACGGTTTGATTACAAACTCTAGTTAGGTTGAGACAACTAAACTACTCAGTTAGGTTGAGACAACTAAACTACTGAGTTAGGTTGAGACAACTAAACTACTCAGTTAGGTTGAGACAACTAAACTACTGAGTTAGGTTGAGACAACTAAACTACTGAGTTAGGTTGAGACAACTAAACTACTGAGTTAGGTTGAGACAACTAAACTACTGAGTTAGGTTGAGACAACTAAACTACTGAGTTAGGTTGAGACAACTAAACTACTGAGTTAGGTTGAGACAACTAAACTACTGAGTTAGGTTGAGACAACTAAACTACTGAGTTAGGTTGAGACAACTAAACTACTGAGTTAGGTTGAGACAACTCAACTACTGAGTTAGGTTGAGACAACTAAACTACTGAGTTAGGTTGAGACAACTCAACTACTCAGTTAGGTTGAGACAACTAAACTACTCAGTTAGGTTGAGACAACGTGACAGAAACATCAACATTGACTTCCAGTTTCACACGAGGAACAAACTCCGGTCTTCTGGATGAAAGATCGCTGGTTGCCACCGTGTGTGTGATTTAGTTTTCTGTATCCTTCTCGTTCATGATTATTAAAAATACGGAACAAAGTCAATTGAGCTATTAGGAGGATTTAAAAAGCGTTGCATGTGTTTGTGAGCGTATGTCATGTGTGACACGCGTGTGATGTATCGATGCTGTCGCTGTTACCGTCTCATATGTGAAGCTGCAGCAAAAAAAAAAAAAAAAAACAAGTTGTTGATTGTAATTGGACCTAAATATGACAGCGAGTGTGACAGCATGTGTGTTTTAGCATATCTGTGTGTGTGCGTGTGTGTGTGTGTGTGTGTGTGTGTGTGTGCGTGTGTGTGACTACCTCTCTGTGGTTGTGAGTTGAAGACATTTTGTGGTATCACTTGTGATTCATTTGCAGTTTACTCTCTCACTGTGAGAACCGGAGGCGTCGGCTTCACTTCCACTCGACATATTTCACGGCGCAGTCGAGCCAAACTCGCCGAGACACACAAGGCGGCCATTGTTTTCACAGCGATGTTGTTGTTGTTGTTGTTGTTGTTGTCGTCGTCGGGAAGTTATTTGCAGGGCGGCTCGTGTTTAACGGGACATATGTTTGTGTCTGAGGCTTCAGGCTGTTGAAAGGAGGTCAAAGGTCACGAAGCAGCTGATAGTTCGGCTTCATTTATCTCTGCTGAGTTAGGGACTTCCAACATTTATGAATCGTCTGGCTAAAAACTGTCGTGAAAAGATACTTAAAGCAAGAAAAAAGGAAGCGAGGAAGAAGAAATAGTTTATTTTCCCCGTATAAACATAAACATCTGTTTGACTTTAAACTGCTGTATTTGTACCCCAGTTGTGCTTGGAGGTTATAATATTGAGGTATTACCACCAGACTTACTGGTAATACCTGTTACCTGTGTGAGCGTCTGATCAATACATTTATTTAAATTTTTTTAAGAGCAAAACCTCCTATTGGAAAAATGCACTTTTTTGAGAATACAAAAAAAAAACGTGTTGTTTTCTTGCAGAATGCTATTTGTTAAGAATACCCAATACATACTATAAAATACTAAAATATTCCCACTTTTCCTGGATTATTTTGCAGAGAGGAGGTTTTGCACTTTGGCCTTGAAAACAATATTCCACATGTAAGAGTTTGGCTTGTAAACACTGAAACAGATTTTAGTTTCAGATTTAATTTATGCGCAACGTGATCAGTGCTCAACAACTCCTTGTGACTCGTCCTTGCTAAGCCCCGCCCCCAGCTGTCAGAGCCACGTTGCCATGGAGCCCACACGCTGTCTGGTTTGTGTTTTAGGGAAATATCAGAATTAAAACAAGAAGAAGAAAAAAGATAAAGATAGAAGCTAAAGTGTAAACGTGAACGAATCAAAAAATAATATTCAAAACAGAAGACAAAGAAATGAAGGACTTAGAAGTAAATGTACTCGATTCAACAAATACATCATGACGTATTATTGTATATTAAGATACTTTATCAATCATAAATTCACAAGCCACCCAGCTGCAACATTAACGGGATGAACACATAATTATAATTCAATGATAATATATCATTCTGCATAATGGGCACTTTTACTTTTGGTACTTTATATTTTGTTGCTAATATAGTTGTATTTTTATTAGTACAATTCTGAATGGATTACTTGCGTGTGAGAGAGTATTTCTACAGTATAGTATTACTACTTTTACTTAAGTAAGAGATCTAGTACTTCTTCCACCACCGTTTACAGAATCAGCTTGAAAATATCTGCTGGAGGTCTTTTTATAGTAAAAGCTAATTCATGAACTCTGATTTGTCTTCTTTTTGTCTCGTTACTCCCCAAAACGTGTCCCCACCGCTTTGAAACTTCACTGTGATTTCAAATCAACGTCCCAAACTACAGAAACAGAACCCTGTTTTTTAAATAAATCCCCAGAATGTTCCTTTAAGAGCGAGTTGGAGCGTTTTGAGGCCGCGGCGTCGTCACGATGCCAGTCGGACGTTTAGTTGGCCGTCACGTTCCACGCTAATGAGTCTCCATATCACCTAATTGTCCCACAAACTGTTCCTTTAATATCCGCCAGTGTGTGTGTGTGTGTGTGTGTGTGTGTGTGTGTGTGTGTGTGTGTGTTTCTTTAATTTATGCAGGATAATACAAGACGCCTTCTGCTGAGCTGCTTCATCCCTCCACAATAACACACATCGGCCCTCCTCCTCCTCTTTCTTTCGCTTCAACCTTCTGTTCTCCTCCTCCTCATTTCCTCTCACTTTTCCTCCTCCCACCCCCCCCCCTCCCCCCCTCCCCCCTCCCTCTCTCTCGTCTCTCCCAGACAACTGTGACTGTTTTAATTCTGACCGCTGATTAGCCCGAATCAATTAAGTCCTCCACGCTGTGTCCAACAGCAGAGCAGCGGGGGGTATTTAGACTATTTAGGCTCCCATTCATCAAGCTCCAGCCTCTTAATCACCCTTTAATTACAGAGCAGCCCGACTACGGGGGCTCGAGTGGGACACGAGGCCCGAGGTCTGAAACGAGCGTTGGAGTGGACGCGGGAACCAATCAGGCGGTCGCTCTGGAGTCGCGGCCTCGGCGGCGTCCTGACGGCTGATTGCACACGAAATGTCTCCGTGTCGCGAAGCACTCACGGAACAATTATTGTAATTGCTGAGACACAAACAGGGGCGTTTAGATTTACATTAATTTAATAATAATCTTTATTTATGTAGCACATTACAGACTATGTAGTTCATTTACAAATAAATAAAAACAGAAAACCTTCCTTTTACCTATAAAATAAATAAAAGTGGTGGGAAGGAAGCTTCTTTTTGCACTTACATTAAAGTGTAACTGAAAACATTCAACAGATTAATAAAAACTGGAAAACATTTTACATTTAAAATGACAAAAAAGTGACATAAAAGTGTTTTAATTACATAAAATATGATTTAAAAGAAGGATTTGGGACTCACATAAAGTGCTGTTAAAAAAGAAAGGCTTTTCAAAATAGATGCATCTCCATCTAACTACAAGTTAAACGATTAGATTGATTTAGAATAAATGCACCTTTATAGACATTAAAGAGGAAAAATAAAGGGTTGAAAACAATGCACTCAAACGTAGCACATCCTCCACGGATGTTTCAAAGTAAAAGCCTTCTAAAAGTACTTAATTCCTAACAGGCTTTTAATGTGAAACAACTGCAGGAAGTGTGAAGCTTAGTCGAGCTTCAAAGAGACGGAGACATCAAAGTGGAGTTTAATTAGTGGATGTAAATAGTGCTGAGAGACGCAGAGCTGTGGATGCTTTAGGTCTCATAGAGGTTCCCAACCTGGGGGTCGAGGCCCCCGCGAGGGGTCAGGAGACACGTTTAAAGGGGTCGTAATAAACACACTTATAACTTACGTGACGTAACACAAAATAAAAGCTCTTCATCACTAAATGTGTCATTTGGGGAAAAAGACTTCTCTTTCTCACTGAGAGTCGGATGTTCAGGTTGATCCCTCCGTGTGACGAGGAGATCTCAGGATGTTTAGAGGTACTTTTACATAGTCTGGATGTTTAGAGGTACTTTTACATAGTCTGGATGTTTAGAGGTACTTTTACATAGTCTGGATGTTTAGAGGTACCTTTACATAGTCTGGATGTTTAGAGGTACTTTTACATAGTCTGGATGTTTAGAGGTACTTTTACATAGTCTGGATGTTTAGAGGTACCTTTACATAGTCTGGATGTTTAGAGGTACTTTTACATAGTCTGGATGTTTAGAGGTACTTTTACATAGTCTGGATGTTTAGAGGTACCTTTACGTAGTCTGGATGTTTAGAGGTACTTTTACATAGTCTGGATGTTTAGAGGTACTTTTACATAGTCTGGATGTTTAGAGGTACTTTTACGTAGTCTGGATGTTTAGAGGTACCTTTACGTAGTCTGGATGTTTAGAGGTACTTTTACGTAGTCTGGATGTTTAGAGGTACTTTTACATAGTCTGGATGTTTAGAGGTACCTTTACATAGTCTGGATGTTTAGAGGTACTTTTACATAGTCTGGATGTTTAGAGGTACTTTTACATAGTCTGGATGTTTAGAGGTACTTTTACATAGTCTGGATGTTTAGAGGTACTTTTACATAGTCTGGATGTTTAGAGGTACCTTTACATAGTCGGGTTTTGTTTCATGGGCTTCGTTTGGATTCACCAAAATCAAACGACAACAGAAACAAACTAACAGCTGGAGGCAGAAGTCCTGTTCTGAGAGGTTCAATTAGTGTGTTTGTCAAAGGAGTCCGGTGTATGAAGAGAGAATACACTGTAAAAACAAAACCGTGTAAAATACGGTAAATTACTGGCAGCTGTGGTTGCCAGAATTTCACCGTAAAAAATAAAGTGAGAATGTATAAGACATTACGGTATGACTTTTTGGCAACCGTAAAATTCACAGTTGAGAACTGTTTTTGGTTTACGGTAAATTACAATTAAAAAAACAGATATCACAGCTTCAGCTCTCAAAAGAGAACAAAGCAAAGCGGTGAAGATATTCTAAATATAGCGTTCACTCCGTTGGTTCTCCTGTACTCCATCTACTGTAGTAAAACACTGACTGTGTAAAAGTACCTCATACTACCACACTTCTAAACATCACTACTGTCACTTTAAATACGAAGGAGCAGCCTGTTAGCTTAGCTTAGCACAAAAACAAGGAAACAGACTTGTTCTGTCCCAGAAGTAAAAAAAAAAGCTCACTAGTTAAAATGTTACATCTCTTAAAGTATATATTAAAAGTATAAAAGTGACATATTGTGCATATATATAAGTGGATGTCTTAAAACGTCAACATGTTTTTATTAAAGTGAGGAAAAGAAGTTTCAGTTCAATGTGAATAAAGTTAACGTGTCCTTCACGCTGTCGTCGCTACGAGCCGACGTTGTGTTGTGAACTTTTGTAGAGAAATTAAATAAGTTGTCGGGAAACTTTTATGCAAATCCGTGAATGAACAAGCGTCCTCGTGGAGTTGGTTTATTATGTGATACTATTATGTGATACTAATACGTGATACTAATACGTGATACTAATACGTGATACTAATACGTGATACTAACATGTGATACTATTATGTGATACTATTATGTGATACTAATATGTGATACTAATACGTGATACTAATACGTGATACTAACATGTGATACTAATATGTGATACTAATAGTGATACTAATATGATACTAATACTGATACTAACGTGATACTAATAGTGATACTAATATGTGATACTAATATGTGATACTAATATGTGATACTATAGTGATACTAATAGTGATACTGTTAATATGTGATACTATAGTGATACTATAGTGATACTATATGTGATACTATTGTGATTATTATGTGATACTAATACGTGATACTATCGTGATACTAATATGTTAATTGTTTGTTTTTGTCGTGATACTAATAGTGATACTAAATGTGATACTAACATGTGATACTATTATGTGATACTATTATGTGATACTAATATGTGATACTAATACGTGATACTAATACGTGATACTAATATGTGATACTAATATGTGAGAGCATCGGTGTGAGTTTGTCTTCGGGCATGAAGACGTCCAGAGGGTCCCCGATCAGAGAGGTGATGGGGGACGGTCGCCTCCACAGAATCCCTGAGTCTCTTCTGAGGAGGAAGTTAAACTCGCAGCTATCAGCGTTACTAATCCGTCTTTGTGCGTCTCTTGTTCGGCCTTCAAAGCGACGGCGGGGATAACATCACTGGGTTTGTGAGCGGGACCTCGCGGAGGGTTAATCTCCTCCAGTCGTATGAAGGAGAGCCGAGCGGAGCGCTTTAATGCCTCCTAATGACGTTATGAGAGGAATAGCCCCATGCCGTTGGGAACCTGATAATCCCACTTTGTTCCTTTTGGATTCGTTCAAAAAAGCCCCCCCCCCCCCCCCCCCCCCCCCCCCCCCCCCCCCCCCCCCCCCTTCCACTCCCCTCCCCCCTCCCGGTGGCTGATCCCCTTCGTGTTGCGCCGACACAATGGGGCCCCCCGCCGTCGGGCCCCGTCCACCTCTTATTCTCTAAACACCTCTCTCATTTGTCGGGGGGGTGGGGGGGGGTAGAATGGGGGGGGGGTAGAATGGTGGGGGGCACCATATTATTTTCCCCTCAATTAGCAGAAAAGGCCTTGTGTTGATCACTTCCTCTGCGAAAGGTGAGCGAACATTCCCGGGGTCATTAGGGGGGTCATCAACGGCGAGGAGAAACACGGACGCCGTTCACGAGCAGGAAGTGGAGACGAGGAGACGAGGAGACGAGGAGACGAGGAGACGAGGAGATGAGGTTCCCCCGCTGACGGAAATAAAACTCACCGCCTCCAAACCTGCTCAGAGAAAAAGACCCGACGAGAGTTTCGGGTCACGTTTTTTGCGGCGGTGGGGACGCTCGGCCCTCCAGAGCTCCTCCCACTTCTTTCAGCCTCATTATGGTGTCTCCAGTTCAAAGGGGGGAGGGAGGGAGTGAGGGGGGGAGGGGGGAGGGAGACTTTGATGAACCTGTCCTCCCACTTCCGCTGGACTCTCAGAGACTCAACGCTGCCAAATCCTTCAATCCAGGAGCCTCCACTCCCCCTCTGAGGCGTCAGAGAGCGGGGGAGGAACGGGGGAGGAGGGAGTGGGGGGGTGAGAGCCGAGAACCGGATCAGGGACCGTCGAATACCGACAAAAGAAAATAATAGAGACAGAAAAACTCAGGAAACTTAAAGGGTCAGTTCAACTAATTTACAATTTAAAAAAAGGTGCTTTAAATTACGGGACTCAAATAAATCATAATTGCAGGCTATTGAATGACTAATTAGTTAGTCGTCAACATGTTGACCCCGACACCTTCTGGACTCTCATGAGGATAGATAGATATCTATGAAGTCACCATTAATGGAGGATTCTAGAAGAGAGAGCAGAAATATGAGTAGCTGAGAGAGAAAGTACTGAGGTAACGGTACTCAGAAGAGTACTGACCCAGTAGAAGTAATAATATCACGATCAAAGTCCTCCAGACAGATAAAAGCTGTTTGTGTTTTTATGTGTTTTTGTTTTTTTTTTTAAATCTAAGTTTATCAAACAAACAAAAAAAGAAAACCTCAACTCCACCAAAGTGGTTTTAAAGATAGAGTCCTCCTCCTCCTCCTCGTTTCAATCTCTTCTTCTTGTGTTTCCATCAGAGGGTTTGTTGGGTGAGCAGTTGTCCTTTTCTTTTGTCTCTTCGTGTCGAGGAGAGGGCGACTCCTCTGCCCCCCCCCCCCCACTACACCCCTCCCCCCCCCAGGCTGCACCCTTGGGTGCCAAGAAAAGCCCAGAGAAGGAGAGGACAGATGGCTGCTGGGTCTAGAAGCGGTCCTCTGCGGCTCGAGACCGCGTCGCCGAGCGTCCGCGGTTCTGCCGGAGTCACAGGAAGCAGATGCACCTACATATGTTTTTATGAGGAACCGGGACTCGGGGGTCGGTCCTGATCCCCGGTCCTGAACCCGGGTCCTGAACCCAGGTCCTGAACCCCGGTCCTGGTCCTGAACCCAGGTCCTGAACCCAGGTCCTGAACCCCGGTCCTGGTCCTGAACCCCGGTCCCGGTCCCGGTCCTGAACCCCGGTCCTGAGCCCAGGTCCTGGTACTGAACCCCGGTCCCGGTCCCGAACCCCGGTCCTGAACCAGCGGTCCTGAGCCCCGGTCAGGACCGCTGGTCGTTGATGATGCTCCACAGCAAAGGTGAGGAAGTCCAGTACAGTCCAGTACTTGGTGCAGTACTTGGTGCAGTACTTTGTGCAGTACTTTGTGCAGTACTTGGTGCAGTACTTGGTCCTGTATAGTCATGTACTCGGTCCAGTACAGTCCAGTACACAGTCCAGTACTTGATCCAGTACAGTCCAGTAAAGGCCCGCTCTTAGTCTAGTACTTGGTCCAATACAGTCCAGTGAGGGCCAGTACATGGTCCACTGCATGGTCCAGTATAGTCCTGTCTTGTCCAGTACATGGTCTAGTACATTTCAGTACAGTCCTGTACTTGGTCCAGTATTTGGTTCAGTACTTGGTCCTGTACTTGGTCCAGTACTTGGTCCAGTACTTGGTCCAGTAGCAGATAAACAGACAGATATTTTCCTCAGGAGGGAATACTTAACGTAAAGTACTTCTTCTTAAGTACTTCTTTGTGTGTATTCAGTGTAAGCGTCCTGTAGATTTACCCATGATGCAACAGAGACGAGTTCCTTTCTGGTGTCGAGAGGATTTTAAGGTCTTTTATCTCTTCACGTCTCTTTGACTCCCTCCTTCTCTTTCTCATCTCAGACACCTGCAGCGCCTCAGGGCCGATCTGTCGTCCACCGCTAACTCCAAACACACCGGCCTGTCACACACACACACACACACACACACACACACACACACACACACACACACACACACACACACACACACACACTCACTCAGCAGGAGGAAGTGAAGACGTGTGACACCTGAAGTATTTTTCCAAAGGCCAAAACATTTTAAAAAGATCATTCTCAGTCCCTCCAGGAATCCAGTGAGGGTTACCCATCAGCCCCAGGTTTACCCATCAGCCCCAGGTTTACCCATCAGCCCCAGGTTTACCCATCAGCCCCTGGTTTACCCATCAGCCCCAGGTTTACCCATCAGCCCCAGGTTTACCCATCAGCCCCAGGTTTACCTATCAGCCCCTGGTTTACCCATCAGCCCCTGGTTTACCCATCAGCCCCTGATTTACCCATCAGCCCCTGGTTTACCCATCAGCCCCTGGTTTACCCATCAGCCCCTGGGTTACCCATCAGCCCCTGGTTTACCCATCAGCCCCTGATTTACCCATCAGCCCCTGGGTTACCCATCAGCCCCTGGGTTACCCATCAGCCCCTGGTCACCTTCCCAACTGGTCTGGTGATGCTGGTGGTAACGGAACGCTGCCCAGTTACCCACAACACCCCACCTCCATCATCACCCCCCCCCCCCCACATCCTCCTCCTCATCCTCGCCTTGTTTAGCTTTGACACCTCAGCTGTTCAGCAGGCTGCTGAGAGGAAGGTGTGTGTGTGTGTGTGTGTGTGTGTGTGTGTGTGTGTGTGTGTGTGTGTGTGTGTGTTGGGGGGAGGGGGGGAAGGGGGAGACAGGGAGAGTTGATAATGAAGGTAGCATGTTGTCACCACAGATTGTTGCTGAGGGCCTTCCACGATTACGTGTGTGTGTGTGTGTGTGTGTGTGTGTGTGTGTGTGTGTGTGTGTGTGTGTGTGTGTGTGTGTATGTGTGTGTGTACTCCATTTACCCTCAATCACATCCTCCAAACACACACATCGCAAATTGAGGATCGTCAATTAGTAGTGGAAAGTACATCTAATGGTACAATATTGTGGTACTTAAACTTTACTTTATACTTTTACTTCGGCACATTTTAGAGGTACATTTAAATATAGTACTTTTTACTCACTACATTTATCTGATAACTTTAGTTGCAGATTCCGATTATTTAAACTAAATATATTCAACTAATAAATGATGATGTATTATTCAAAATGTAAAAAAAAAATTAAACTACCAGCAGTATATAACGTGATTAAAATTAATTAAAATTAGCTCCATTTAAAACTTTTGGTATTTTAAATGTAGTAAAATGGTAAAGTAAATAGTAATATAATAAGTAATAGAAATGAATGGTAAAGTTTACGGAGTTTGTACAATGTTATGTTATCTGTGTGTGTGTGTGTGTGTGTGTGTGTGTGTGTGTGTGTGTGTGTGTGTGTGTGTGTGTGTGTGTGTGTGTGTGTGTGTGTGTGTGTGTGTGTGTGTGTGTGTGTGTGTGTGTGTGTGTGTGTGTGTGTGTGTGTGTGTGTCACACTGCTGCAGTCAGCAGCTGAGGCTTCTCCAGAGAGAAGAGCAAGCTAACACTGCTGGGGTTGCTGGTTCAATTCCCTCAGGGGTCACCTGTCAGGGGTCACCTGTCTCATACATGTCTTAAAGGGCCGGAAGGTAAGTGTCACCAACTCTGCGGCTTCACGGAGCTTTTTAGCCTCTTTTAGCTCCCAGTTTCAGTACATTTCCTGTTTGGTTCCGTCTCAGTGATTTTCAGAATAAAAGCTCTGATAAACCTGCCGTACACAAATAGAATGAAGACACAGTTATGGACCTGCTGGTGGACACAGTGGAGCATTTAGCAGCTAAAGAGACAGATATCTTCCTCAGGAGCTGGTGGAGACCAAAAACAGAGCTAAAAGAGAGAGAGAGAGTATTGTTTACATTTATCGGGCGACTCCCCCATTCTTCCCACTCCCAATATGAATCAAAGTTTAAGCACTTCATAATAAGACCTCAACGAGAGGTATATATATATATATATATATATATATATATATATATATATATATTATATATATATAATAATATATATAATACTATATATAAATATGTCTATATATAATAATATATATAATACTATATATATATGTATATATATATATATATATATATATATATATTGTATTATTGGAAATGAAAGAATTGTATTGTATTGTTTTATTGGACATGAAAAAATCCTTTCCTGATCAGACATTAGTACAATTCTATTCAAAGTATTTTCCCAAATTAACAGGTTGAACAGAATCATTATTTTTGGACGATAGTGCATTATCATATTTATCTTTATAGACTACTGTTTCACTTTTATATTTCTATATATATTTATTACTTTGCATATAAATCCACTACATTCCTGTTTACACTAGTTTGCTTTACAATTACTATAAATAAATATATATTATTTATTTTATACATGCAACAGTTTAATTTCTGCACCATTTTATATCTTACATTCTTATTTATTTGCTTGCATGTTCTTTTTCTTTTCAATACATATTTAATGAGCTTCGTGAGCCTGAGACGCAATGACTGCTTCTCTGTAATTGTTACGCAACTTTTAACACATGCAAAGCGCTGATGAAATAATATCATATGATTTTTTTTCTGTTGTTACAATGCAAATGCAATGTGTTGCACCCATGTCCTACCAACCAGCGGCTCTCAGTTGTCTCAGCAGACAGAGCTGCACATTCATTAGTAAACAATGATTCATATGTTCATAAGTTGAGATGACAAATCATGTTAATATCCCTCCCTCCAAAGAGAAAAAAGAGACTTGCTAATGATAGCAAACAGGCTCTGCTGGCTGCAGATCTGCAGCCGTTTGCCACCATGGCTTCTCGCGGTACTCTCTGCACCGCTCTCCATCGCTCTATGCAAGTGAGAAGTTGATTGGCTGTCAACAACTTTCCACATTTCTCTCTTTCAACCATCCACACGGCCTAATTAACACTAAAATGTGCCACCGGGCAAATGCACGGCAATATTTGATTACATGAACAATAAATTACCATCAACAACACGCGCATGAAACACGTTGGAAAAATAGTGACAATGATAATTATGTACAGTCAAAACCACAGTGTGTTATGGGGGAGGGAGGGGGGGTAGGGGGGACAGGTAGAGCTGTAACACCGCGCTCTGTTATCGTAATCACCGATAACGAGGAATCAGAGCGGCTCTGCCGGGTCGTCCACCGGCCGATGACTCGAGTCAACACCCCGAGGAGGCGATCAGAGGACGAGCTGCTGACCTGCAGCGCTCGGATGAGCAGCTGATGCTCGGCACAGGATGTTCAGAGGACACGGGGTTTAATCAGGGTGAACAAAGGAGTGTGTTCTTAGTTGCAGTACTTTTCCTCAAGTGGAATACTGTCAATAGAAAAGTAAATGATGAGTTAAACTACAGGTTTCAGGTCCCAGACAGTGATGGAACGTAACTAAGTACATATACACAAGTACTGTACTTAAGTACAATTTTGAGGAACCTGTGCTTTACATAAGTATTTCTATTCTATGCTACTCTATACTTGGACTCCACTACATTTATGTTACAGATTCATAATATTCCTATAATGTAGTATATATGTATTATTATAGATTAATATAGTGTGTAAATTCAAATGAGCTCCACCTTTACCAGCTGCAACATTAAAGTGATGAACGCATGAATGCAACAATAATCATGATACAATAATATACTTGTTTTATCTCGTCTCTTATGCTCCTACTTTACCTAAAAGGAGTAATTCAACATTTTAGGAAATAGTCTCATACTCTTCATCTATGAGAGTGAGATGTTGAGCTGGTTTCAGGGCAGGGTTAGCTTAGCTTAGCATAAAGACTGGAAGCAGGGGGAAACTGTTAGCCTTGCGTTGTCCAAAACAACTTGTATCTTGTTGTGATGCTAGCAGCTAGACTTCTCAGGTCTCTAATAGTTTTATTTTATTTTATTGTTGAACCAGAAGTGGTGGAATGTAACTCACTTGTTACTCAAGTGAACTAAGGCCATAAAAAAATGTGTTTATTACTTCGGGTAAATTTATTTCTAGGGATTAAATCGAATTATTAATGTTAAATTAAGAAGAGTTATTTAATGTTGCCTGATGATATTGTGAAGGGAAACTTTAGACCGCTTTATTAATTAGCCTTTAAATAAAAGGGTATCATCTGCGTATAAACTGATGTTATGACAGAAATGACTGGTTTGGGGGTCTATAGTGGCACGATAGATAACTGGTAACCACAAAAGCAGATGGTGATTTGTAGTTTTGATCCATTCAATAAACAACTCTCAAAAAACAAATCTGAAAAGGGTGATGAAACGTGTGTCCAGTGAACGTAGTTTTCCAGCATTTAGTGATGTTATTGATTTTGTTGTGATATGTTAATTAGATTGAATATACAACGTTATAATATCTGAACGTTATAGAAAGAAACCTCTTTACTCTGGATGCAACTGATTCTGATCTTCTTCTTATCCTCAGTTTATCTTTTTATGTAGTCGTATCTTCGACGTCTTTCCTTCTTCTCCTGTTAGTGGCGATGAATCCACAGACTGTGACTCGTTGTAGACGCGACCAGCGACACGTTCTTGTGTTTTCATTCATTTTCTCTCTCTTTTTTTTGCTTTGTCAACATATTATCTTAATTTTTTATCTTTCAGTCGATCCTTATTTCTGCATTTTTTTCATCTCCTCCGTCTATTTTAGTTTTGTACAATCTTCCTCCTCTTTCAACATGCTCTCTCCTGTTCTCTTCTTCCTCACCTCTCATCCTATTTTTATCGTTCTTCCTCCACACTCTCACCCTCCCATCTCTCTCCAACGCTCTCTCTTTTCTTTTTGTGATCAACACATTTTATCTTCTATCTATATTTCTTCCCATTTTCTTCCTCATCCATTGCCTTTTGTCTTTCCTCCCGTCTTTCTTCTTTTCACTGCTTTTCCTTCCAACGCTCCTCTTTTGAATCTTTCTTTCCCGAAACCTCTCATGCTGCATCTTTTTTCATACATTTTATTTCCTCCTTTCTCAGGTCTCTTTTTCTGATCAATTCCCACATTTTCTCCTCCGACATTTCACTTTAGTTTTGTCATTATCCACCTCCTCAAAACATCACTTCCATCTCCAGCAGTCCTGCTTCCTTCTCTTTATTCCTTCTCCTTTCTTTCTTTTGCTCATTCCTCATCTTTCTCCTTTTTACGTTGTCCCGTCTATCCTTTCTTTGTCGTTCTTCTTTCTTGCCAACGTTGTCTTTTCCTCTCCTTTCTCTATTTTTATTGACATTCTCACAAGAAATTAAGCAAGTATTTTACTTCTTGTTTTTCTTTCTCTTTAAACATTTTTCATCCTCTCCTGCTTTTTTTTTTACCTTCTTCGTTTAGTGCACATTCCTTCTCTTCAAATGTTCTTCATCCTCCACTCTTTTGCTCTCATCTTTATTGTCACTCTTTAGTGACAACGGCAGTAAACAGCCTCGCCTTAATGCACGATTTCACATCCGAAGTGCTGCCTCACATTACTTCTCAGCTGGTTTGGTGTTGGAACTATCCGGTTCGAACAGCTTGTTAGTGTTAACGAAGAGAGCGACAATAGTCTCCTTTACTGAAACAACAGACAGGGATGCAGCTGGTCATTTGGGTGCCCTATTCCGCATGAATTATGTTATTCTACAGTACCAAATCATTATTACATTGACATTCTCTCAGTCACCATAATATGGTGGTGATATAACCATAGCAGCACGTGGCGTAGCGGCTCGTAGCGTAGCGGCACGTAGCGGCTCGTGGCGTAGCGGCCTCGTAGCGTAGCGGCTCGTGGCGTAGCGGCACGTAGTGGCTCGTAGTGTAGCGGCTCGTAGCGTAGCGGCTCGTAGCGTAGCGGCTCGTAGCGTAGCGGCTCGTGGGCGTAGCGGCTTGTGGCGGCTCGTGGCGTAGCAGCCCGTGGCGTAGCGGCCCAGCTCGTACGTAGCGGCTCGTAGCGGCTCGTAGCGGCTCGTGACGTAGCGGCCTCGTAGCGTAGCGGCTCGTGGCGTAGCGGTGGCGCAGACAAAAGAACATGCAGTGGTTTGGTAAATTCCACCAGATCATTGCAGATCAAACTTTCTCGCATTTTTTTTAAATGGCCGTTTTATTTTATCATTAAAGAGGACAGCTGAGTGAGGGGACATCTTAATGCTTCAGAAGACAATGACATTTAACACCAGAGCTTCCCAACCCTTTAAAATGAAGCAATGTCTACTGGCAACCCTCCGTGACCAGTGGTAAATATCTACTGATTTCCTCCAGTTAAACCAAAGAGTGAATATTTGTTTTTGGATTCCTGAAGAAGCAAAATTTGACAAGAACAAGACTCATGTTGGGAACCACCGTTTGCACAAAGAAAAAAAAATATTGTTTCCAGTTTGGTGTGAAAGAACAGAAGAGTCCTGACCTCAGTCAGCCAGACCTGATCACCAACGTCAGTGTTGGACCTCGCTGATGCTCCGGTGACTGGATGGGATGAAAACTCAGAACGTTCTACATCTGATGGAAGAACCCGAGTGGAGGCTGTTAGAACAGCATCAGTGGGGGGAAGAACATTTACCCAAGTCAATTTGACTTGTAACTCTTCTCTACCACAATTAGGTGGGAAATATTCTATACTTTATATATTTTACAGAAAAAAAAACACATCATTAGTTTATCAAATATGATGTTTTTTTGATTTTTTAAGTTAATTTTGTTGCCAATATTTATGTACTTTTACTCAAGTAATATTTTTAATACATGACTTTGCTTATAGCAGAGTATTTTGTATAGCATAGTGTTGTGTTGCTACTGCTTCATGTATGTGTACATATGTATATATATGTGTATATATATATATATATATATATATATATATACATGTATATATACGTATATATATATATGTGTGTGTGTGTATATATATATATATATATATATATATATATAGTTTGGCCTCCTCTCTACTTGCATCTCCATCCTCTTCCTCTTCTCTCTGTTTTGTTCTCTCTTCTTCCCACACATTTTTAATTCTCCTCTGTCTTTCTTTTCTCTCTTCTGACACATTTTGCCTTCCCCTCTCTCTTCTGTCAGGACACACTCTCACTCACACACTCTCACTCACACACACACACACACACACACACACACACACACACACACACACTCTCTCTCTCTCACACACACGGCGGAGGTGAAGTCGAGAGGCTTGTCTTAGCGTGCCATCTGTCCTCGCGCTGACGTTGGCTCTAATTACCGCGTCTCCCCTGGCTAATGCTGCCTCATTAGGCCGCCGGAGCATGTGCAGCCGACACAAGCGCCGCCGAGAATTTGCACCAGGAAATGCGAGCTGGAGCCATTATGGGATCAGGAAATCTGTCTGGTGCGACAGGCAATTCACACCAGTGGCTAAACGCTCATTTCGCTTCTCTCTCTCTCTCTCTTCATCTCTCCCTCTTTCCATCAGGCTCTCTCTCTCTCTCTCTTCATCTCTCCCTCTCTCCATCAGGCTCTCTCTCTCTCTCTTCATCTCTCCCTCTCTCCATCAGGCTCTCTCTCTCTCTCTCTCTCTTCAGTTCTCTCTCTCTCTCTCTCTCTCGCTCTCTCTCTCTTCAGCTCTCCCTCTCTCCATCAGGCTGTCTCTCTCTCCTCTCTCTCCATCTCTCTCTCTCTTCCTCTCTCCCTCCCATCAGGCTCTCTCTCCCCATCAGGCTCTCTCTCTCTTCTCTCTCTCTCTCTCTCTCTCTCTCTCTCTCTCTCTCTCCCTCTCTCCATCATGCTCTCTCGCTCCTCTCGTCTGGCTTCTGGAGGAGATTTCGGAGGCCCGAGTCCAAGCACCAAAACAAAGGAGTCAAGAAGGAGTCCTGCTCCAGCAGAGAGACGCTCATGGATCCTGATACCGGCGTCATCGTTCATCAGAGTATTCATCACCATCATTTATACGAGCAGATGATTCCACTTTACGTCTGTTTACCGTTAATGAGTTAGTTACTGATGATGAGCAGCTGGAAAACACATTTTCAGACTAAAAAACGCAGGTGCAAACACTTGTTTTGTATATATACATACTTTATGTATATATATTGATATATATTTATATATGTATACATACACTACCATTGATGTTCTTCTGGCCTTCAATAATAACTATTTTAAAAGAGATAGAAACTGTGTAATTCTGATACTAAATGTTTTATTTGAAAAAGGAAGGAAAATGAAACGATGAACTCTTGAACTTGATGTTGGATTAGTTTCATTATATATATATATTATATATATATATTACATATATATATATAATATATTGATGCATTGATTCGGAGGTTTAAACTGTGAGGTTCAAACATTCAGCCTCATTTTTCTGGACTGAAACTTGAACTTGCTCCAGGATTCGGTTCTTTTTGTATTCGTCTGCCTTCTTTCAGACGCAGCAGAGAGACGGATCAGATCCAAAGGTCGGAGGTCACGGTGACGCGGCGCTCGCCTGGAGGCTTCTTCTGCAAACGCTCATTGTTCCCGTCAGCGTTCGCTCATCGTCTCGTAGGTGAGTGAACATGCGGGGACGTTACGGGCGACATTACGCAACCGCCCCAAAAAAAAACTTTCCTGCTAGAAAAAAAACAACAGATAATTAGGATCCATAATTAGGAATTTGACATAAAATGTGAAAATGTGTTTGCATGCCTGCAGGTTTTCCCCTGAAAATTAACACCTGTCAAAAAATCAAACGCTGTTTACTCCACATGGACCTCAGACTGTAAATGAAGCATCATTCTTTCTATTTTAAAAGACCTTCTAACAGGCAGAGAGAGTTTCCTGCCGTCTGTCGAGTGAGACGTGAGTCTCATGTCTCACTCGCCTCGAAGCTCTGCAGCTCTGCAGCTCTGCAGCTCTGCAGCTCTGCAGCTCTGCAGCTCTGCAGCTCTGCAGCTCTGCAGCTCTGCAGCTCTGCAGCATGAATCACCCGACACACGGAGAGATAAAGATCTTTATCTTTATCTCTCCGCGTGTCTGTTGCGGTCGGCAGTAAATCAAAAGGAAAAATCGATGATTGCAGTTTTACGGGCGTCAGGTCTCGGGAACGAAACCTGTTCTGATCTGAAGTCTGTGTTTATGGGATGTGTTCTGTGGCGACTGGTTCACCAGAAGAGGAGAGGCTGGTGGTGGCAGGCTGACGAGCTGGGGAGGAAGAGGTGTGAGTCATGTGACCGAGCGGAGGAGCTCTTAATGCTCACTGATTTATTCAAGGTGAGGCGAAGCTCTGAGGCTGCAGCAGGCGGCTTTTTAATGTACGTGTTCAACACCGCAGGTATTTATTTAAAAAAAAACACGTTGTTCTTCATTTAGAAAAGCTTAGTATTTATACAAAATATCCACTTCAGTAAGAAACAAACAAAGGCCATGAAAAACATAAATCTCTGCGGGAAATACACAAAAAATACACAAATAAAAAAACCTATAGTTTATCTGCCGTTAGCATGTACAGCTAACTGGTTTAGAACCACAGACTCTAAATGGACCATAATTTACTAAATGAACATCATGCTGTATTGAAGAAGACTTGAAACTAGAGATTGAGACATAAACTCATGTTTACAATGTTTACTGAGGGAATAAATCAAGAGAGAAGTAGAGTCATTTTCTATAGACTTCTATACAACCAGAGGAGTCGCCCCCTGGTGGTCAGGAGAGAATGCAGCTTTAACACATGAAGCTTTGACTTCTATACAACCAGAGGAGTCGCCCCCTGGTGGTCAGGAGAGAATGCAGCTTTAACACATGAAGCTTTGACTTCTATACAACCAGAGGAGTCGCCCCCTGGTGGTCAGGAGAGAGAATGCAGCTTTAACACATGAAGCTTTGACTTCTATACAACCAGAGGAGTCGCCCCCTGGTGGTCAGGAGAGAGAATGCAGCTTTAACACATGAAGCTTTGACTTCTATACAACCAGAGGAGTCGCCCCCTGGTGGTCAGGAGAGAGAATGCAGCTTTAACACATAAAGCTTTGACTTCTATACAACCAGAGGAGTCGCCCCCTGGTGGTCAGGAGAGAGAATGAAGCTTTAACACTATGACGCTCCACTAAGATCACAGTAAACTCGCGGTTAACTTTGCAAATTAAAACAAAAACACTTAGTTAGGTTTAAGAAAAAGCATCATGGTTGGTCTTAAAATAAGTAAGTTTACCAAGTAAACAACGTAACATAAATACGAAAATCACATCACAAACATCATTAACGTAAATTCAAAACTCAACAACACTTCGGGACACGAACCCAGGTCTCCTGATTGAAAGTCCTGTGTTTGTTTGACACCTCCCCTCCCTTTTACCCGTTGTGTGTTTTTCTCCGGCATCGTTTTCTCAGAGCGTCTCATGTTGCCATGGACGGGTTTACATTGGAGCTACTTGAAAGCCTGCAAAGAGCTCGGGCTTCTGGGAAACGGTGTTCCTTAAATGCAGTTTAATATTTAACATGCATATTTAGCAGATATATTAAATGAACAATAAAACTTCCGTCCTTATCTAAATATATGAAGAAGCCACACGACAAACTGTTGGATCTTTAGTTATTATGTTGTTTCAAATGTAAAAAATAAATTCTGTTTTTCTTTTTATTTCTGGACCAAAACCTGACGTTCTGGTTTCACTTCATATTTCTACCGTCATTAAAAAGAAACAGCTGTAAAATGATGAAGGCCTCACGAATCAACTCAAATGACTCCATTCACTTTTACACCATTGAAGTGTATGTATGTATGTATGTATGTAAAACCAACATTTTCCATTTTTTCTAAAAGTTTCTAAAGAGGGAGAAGCCTAAAAAAGAAAAGCGAGCGTCTTCATATGAAGCACTCCTGACTGTACCGTCTGTGTACTACAGTGTTAGTAATTACACCCTCCTGAATTATAGAATATCTTCCTTTTTTAACATAAACAGAACTCCTCCACCTCTGTGGACACTTTAAGATCTAATAGTGTTTGTGAAGCGTTCCCCGGTGAGGTTTATCTCTCCATATGTTCGCTGTTCCTCCTGAAGAGCTAATGGAGACGCTACGAAGGCGACGGCCAACTGGGCTGCTGACCAACTCCCGTCGGTGCCAGAACCAGATCCTATACTTCCTGTGTTTATGTCTGATTCCACTTCACAGAACTCAACTTGTTGTGTTGTAAACCCGGAGATGTTTCACGTGATGCAGCGTGAAGCTTCCTGACCCGAAGGCCTTGAAGAAGGTCCCTCTGTCCAAATCTAGTCTCAGCATCAACGTCATGTTCCTAAATTAATACGTTTGATTAAATTACCACACAGCAATGTTATTGTCCTCGGATAAAGATTTGTTGACGGACAGCGTGCAGCGATTCATCAGATCTTGATTTCACGCTCCGTTGTGCAAGAACTTTGCACAAATTATTACGTTGTTTGCAAAAGACGGGATCCAATATCTTATAAGTGCAAGATGTTATTTTGTGCAGACATGAAATGTCTCTGGCACGAAAGATGAAGTCGTATCATCAATCATCTCTCCGGCTCCAGAAGGTGAAGCCTTGTGTGAAGCGAGTTCTTTAGCTGGAGGTTCCTTTAAGACTTTTACTTGTAATGGAGGATTTATCTTTTCATTCATACCACGCTATGAACCAGAAGGTAAATCCTCCGAACCTTTCCCCGTCGATTTAAAGGATGAGAAGAAATCAAACACAGAATTTATGACACCGTGTATCTTTTGATTTTGAATGAACAATTAAGTTTATGAGGTCAGAATCTCCTACTCACTATTTAAAAACTCTTAGAATTCTAATAAAATCACATTTTGGAGAATCACCTCTAGTTCAGTGATGATATTCAGGATTTAAAGGACTTTTTTTTTGCTGAAAATATCACGGACCGACTCAGAAGAGCTGAAGTTCACTGAGCTGAAGGACCGAAGCCCTGAAGCCGGTTCCTCCAGGTTGAAGCTCGCTGGTCACACAGACCAGAAACCAGCCCCCGTCCCACGGCGACCTCCGTCCCCTCCCCGATGCGTCCCCAAACCGGAAGCCCAAATCCAGACCGCCGCCCACGCGGCGACGTCAGGGCCGAGCCGGGCCAAACTCCCACCGCCCGTCATCCTCCGGCCTCAGCCGCTTCCCACGTCCGACCACATCATCTGGAGGAAGCTGGGCTCTCGCCGCCGGCGTCTGTTTGGGTCAGGCCTCAGACTCCCACCACGAGAGGAGGGGGAAGCACAAAGCATCCCTCCAAACGCCCGAGAACAATGGACACGAGCGGCTCCAGAAATGTAAAAAAAAATAATAATAATCACTGGACAAACAGAAAAGACACCTACGCCAACGACACGGTTAATGGCATGAAATTAAGATGGATAATTGTGCTTTTAAGAAGAAACTTGGAGGAGGATATAGAGAGAGGAAACTGATGCGAGGAAAACATCAAAGGAAGCGAAAGTTTTGCCTCCTGTTGTCTATTTTCTGCTAAATACTGCAGAAATGACCAGTTCTCATTCACTGATTCATCTACTTAAAATACCCCGAAGAAGAGTTATTTACCAGCTTCCTGCTTCCATCATCTATTTATAGGAGATGAATAAGAGACTCCGTCACAGCGACTCAGACTTCTGCAGCAGGTGGAGGGTGAAACCACGAAGAAGAAGAAGGAGAAGAAGAAGAAGGAGAAGTAGAAGGAGGAGGAGGAGAAGAAGAAGAAGGAGAAGGAGAAGGAGAAGAAGAAGAAGAAGAAGAGACTGGACGTTCGTCATTGTGTTTGCAGCCGGCCGTTGGCGAGCGGGAGCCGGTCCAGACATCTTGTTTTGGAAAAATAAATAATAAATGCGGACTGGGCACGAGGCGGCCATCTGCAGCTCCAGGCCTCAGCAGCCAGAAACACTCGAGCTCCTGGAGGAAGCAGAAACGTCTCCGTTACATTCTGCTGTCTTCACTCGAGTCCTCCCATTTCCTGTACAACGCTCTTAACACGGACTTGACCAACAACAAGTCTCACCACCTTTTCTCCAGATCCATAAAGCACAAGTTCTGGAAATTAAATATGATCGATTGCTTTGTTTTCATGTTTTGAATGTTGTTCTTTTCTGTAGCTGATCGAGAGCTGAGTGGAGGGATGTGATGAGCACGAAGGACACGCTGTTCACTTACACCCATACATGTGCTTAGATATGCAAATGAGGTTTTATCCTATATCGTATACGTGTTTATTAAATGTGAACATTGGATGAAGCCGTGTTCAAAATTATTGTTTAATTTTGTTGACGACAGAAAATACTGTCAAAAGCCATTAAAAGAAAAGTAGTAGTAATAAATGTTATATAAATGAGGCTCTGAATGCTATATTAACAAACCCCTCTGTAGAAAGCTCCAGAATCTCTTCCAGAAGTAAAGAGTAAAGTTTGGTGATGTAAGAGCTACTGAAGTGGAGATTTCTGGATCAGAGTCTGAGAACAAACTCATTTATTAAAGAGATGTTTAGTTAAATTACAGACATGAAGAAGACTCTACAGGTGAAGAGGGTCAAAACATTAATGAGTAGATATCACCATGAAACTTCACCAGCTCATCACTCACATTAAGAGGAGGATTTATTGTATTACAAGTTTTATGAAATGTAATGTTTAAATATGCAAATGAGAGATTGTGAAATTAGGCATTGTGTGTAATTTGGTGAATTTAGGAGAAATCTACAGACATAAACAGACAAAGAAGTAAAATAAATGTTTTCTTTCCACAATAAAAATCTCTAAATAAATTAGTGCATGTGAATCTACTTTTGTTTGCGTCTTTCTCCCGAGGAGAAACAATTCAAATCTTCTTATAATGAAATCTCCAATTAAACAAAGAGCGAACACCTTTTCTCAACCTGAGTGGGAAACAAAACCAAGATGGAGGAATTTCACAGATTTCACTGTGTGTGTGTGTGTGTGTGTGTGTGTGTGTGTGCGTGTGTGCGTGCGTGCGTGTGTGTGCGTGTGTGTGTGTGTGTGTGTGTGTGCGTGCGTGTGTATGTGTGTGTGTGTGTTTCTTTAGGAGAAGGCCGAGGATGGGAGGTGACGTCGTCTCTACACCTGAGGCGACGGAGCTGACACCTCCATCTCTCCGACAGGTGAGAAGAACAAACAACCCCCGAGCTCGTAACCACGACGACTCAGGTTCACCTCCTTTCCTCCTTTGTGTAAAAGGTTTGGTTGTTTTTTTTGGAGGGTTTGTGAATATTTTATCACCTGTATTATTAATCGTGTTGGAGGTGGATCGTTAAGAGAAACTGAGCTTTTATCAGATTTTATGATAATGCAGCTAATATACACATTTATTATTAATATGAAGTATTAGTATTAAGAGTATCGGCACAAAAAGTCTTCAGCCAACACCTTTTTTTAAATTCCGATTATTATGTTTGATTTTATTTGTATTTATTCATGAAATTCATTAAATAAAAAAATATTAAATATATATATATATAAGTTTTTATTATTATTTTATATTTTATTATTATTTATTTATTTATAAATAAAAATCAAACAGGTTTTACCTGGTCATTTATTTTTAATAATATTTATTTAACCACTTTCACAACTTATATATATATATATATAACATACAAAAGTATAATTACTTTAATGTTGGTGGAGCTCATTTTAATGACTTTATATACTGCTGGTAGTTTAAAATATAATAATATTAATAAATTGTTGTTCTCATATTCTGTTTGAACTTATAGCTTCGTGAAGAAATGCACTTTAATTCATAACGTTCTGTTGCACTGATCACTGGACACCTGCATGAAAACGCACTAAATAAATAACTAAATAACTTTTCGTATTATATAAAAAACGTTGCATTTATTAGTTGATTATTTTTTGTTGGAAGAAAAGATAATTCTTTATCACAGTATTGCAGCAGCAATATTATGTCGTCATATCATGCATTTCATGCATATTCATTTTGTGTTCTCTATAACATTGTACAATTTTAATATTATATAGGTGGAGGCTTCAAACGTGTCACAAAATGGACCAGAACCCAGAAGATCCGGTTCCTGTGAATCCAGCCGGACCCTCAGACCTGCAGACGGTGAGCGTTGGATTCTCAGACTTTATTCTTTTTTTGTTAAAGTGCAGCTCACAGATTTCAGGTTTACAAACACAACGACGTGTGAACTGTGAGACAGAGTGAGACGCTTACCTCGTTCACACCTCTGATGAGAGAGCCGGGTGTGGTGGAAGGTGGGATAATTGATTTGGACACTCGCCAGGAACATTTGCCTTTCTGATGACATCACACACCTGAAATCTACACACACACGCACACACACGCACACACACACACACACACACACACACACACACACCAGCTCCTCGTAAACGTCCTCATTAGCATACAGAGTGTGTGGATGTATAATTGTTTCAGAGAGAGGGTCAAAGAATGCTTCGTCATCGAATGTTGAGGATCCTTCGAGTCCTTCGTTCAAGGAGGCATGTGTGTATCCTCCATGCTCCTAAAACACCCACGGTTCGTTTCCTTGGTTCGTTTCCTTGGTTCGTTTCCTTGGTTCGTTTCCTTGGTTTGTTTCCTTGGTTAATTTCCTTGGTTAATTTCCTTGGTTCGTTTCCTTGGTTCATTTCCTTGTTTCATTTCCTTGGTTCGTTTCCTTGGTTAATTTCCTTGGTTAATTTCCTTGGTTCGTTTCCTTGGTTCGTTTCCTTGGTTCATTTCCTTGATTCATTTCCTTGGTTCGTTTCCTTGGTTCGTTTCCTTGGTTCATTTCCTTGATTCATTTCCTTGGTTCGTTTCCTGTGATTTTGGAAACAGAGGAAATAACGCTGGTAAACTTTCAGTTATTTCCTCCAGCAGTCCGACAAAATATATTTCTGAACACATTTGAGGCGAGAAGTTGCTGAATTTTCACTCATATTGGATCCAGAAGACAAATTCTTTTGTTTCCCAATTAGTTTTTTTATTATTTTGAAACAACAAAACAGAACAAATCAGAAAATCAACACACACATATGGTCAAATTAAACAAAGATTTTCTTGGAATGAAAATAAAATAATCTAAAATAATATGAACATAGAATAATATGAATATAAAATATCAACTTCACTTGGCAGAACCGGAGGTTGCCTCCTGATATCAACCCGTCGTCTACCTTTGTCCGTTCCACATCTACCGGCATCCACACAGGAAGTCAGTGGTAAAAGTCGGCCTCTCGCTGGATTTGATAGGCTGCCTCGGTCAGGTGTGACATTGAAGAGCGGTGCGACTGAAAAGTTACCGGAAGGAAAAGGAAAGTCATGTGACCGTGGTGGAGTTATAGACTAACATGAAGTCATGTGACCGTGGTGGAGTTATAGACTAACATGAAGTCATGTGACCGTGGTGGAGTTCCTCTATAGGCTAACGTGAAGTCATGTGACCGTGGTGGAGTTCCTCTATAGGCTAACATGAAGTCATGTGACCGTGGTGGAGTTCTTTGTTGGTTGTGTGGTGGGTTTTTGTTGTCATGTGACGTGGTGAGTTCCTCTATAGACTAATGAAGTCATGTGACCGTGGTGGGTTCCTCATGCTAACTGAAGTCATGTGACCGTGGTGGAGTTCCTCTATAGACTAACGTGAAGTCATGTGACCGTGGTGGAGTTCCTCTATAGACTAACGTTAGCTTCTTGCTTCACACCTCAAACATCATAAAAGTGGGGTTCATTATAGAAGATTATCTTGATCCTTGGACTACAGAAATACGTCATCCCTGCAGCGCTCTATTACGTGCATCAGTCTACACCGTGTAGTCTACGAGCACCGGACAGGTCCTCCGACTGCCCTCCAGCATCCCTATCCTTCTTCACTTCACCAGGAGTCGTGTAAAATATAATCAGTCTAAAAACGCTGGAATCAGCTTGTAAAATGTATAAATATCAATATGGTAGAAGGTAAAATTGGCCATGAATTATCCCTCCTAAGATACCCGCCACATGACCTCCCCGTAATGAAACCTGCTTGTATTCTTTGAGGTGAGCGTTGGGCGGGGATCCAGCTCCTCGGAGCCTCGTTGTGATGTGATCTCCATCTCACTTCTCACACACTTTTAACGGCGGTAGCGTTTTCGTGTGGCGTCGCGGCTTCTCTCCTGCCTCTCGCTCTCTCTCTCCACCCACCCGCTCGCCTCAGAATCTGTTTCGCTCTCTAAATTGGCTCCTCAGACACCCTTCCCCTCTCTTCCCCGTCTCCTCATTTAAAAAGTGAGAAATTATAATTATCTGAATTATGCTTTTAATGATGCGTTAATTAGAGTCATGGAGTGAGATTAGCCTATGAAGTATTACTTGTGAAATCCTTCCAGATTCGTACGAGCTCCTCGTCGCAGGCAGAGAGAGGAGGGAGAGAAATGTTGGTGTGCTCGGTGATTAGCGCACCAATAAATAACAGAACAGATTGCGGTGCATATGTTTACGATTACAACTTTTAAACCAACGCTTTAAACTCACACCGACTGTCTCGGTGCTGGCAAGAGGTTTCTGTACTAACAGCCCAGTCAGTTCTTGTGTTTCCTTCAGAGGCTCTCTGTGCAGCTCTCTCCAAATGTGAACTATTATTAAACGGTGTGAGGAGAAAGCTGAGCTGAGCAGACGCTGTCTTCAGGAGTACACTTTATATAAACAATGAAATAAACGATTAAATGACGAGCGGGAAAGGTGCTGCTCGTGTTCAGAAACCCACAGAGAATCATCACCATCTCTGCAGCTCTACGGAGCGACGACATTACATACAGACTCAATGCAAGGACGCTAATGGACGCCAATGGACGCCAATGGACACCAATGGACACCAATGGACACCAATGGACGTGAATAGACGCCAGTGGATGCCAATGGACGCCAATGGACACCAATGGACGCCAATGGACGTGAATAGACGCCAGTGGACACCAATGGATGCCAATGGACGCCAATAGACACCAATGGACGCCAATGAACGTGAATAGACGCCAATGGATGCCAATGGACGCCGATGGACGCCAATGGACACCAATGGACGCCAATGAACGTGAATAGACGCCAATGGATGCCAATGGATGTGAATAGATGCCAATGGACACCATTGGACACCAATGGACGCCAATGAACGTGAATAGACGCCAATGGATGCCAATGGACACCAGTGGATGCGAAACTGTGCTGGGCGGCTCGAATGAGGTGAATATGCGGAATTTGCCTCACGAAATAGTTCAACTCGGGCGAAAAATGGAGAAAAATCATATTGTAGCCATAAGTGTTCACCCAGAAAAGTGTTTATTTTGGGTTCAAACAGACGCAGTAAACCAGCCGACGTGTGTCTTGATAGATACGGAGAACACGGCCTCCTGATGACGTCATGAACTCAGACACGAACACAGCATTAGCTTCTTTAGCTTCTAGTTTTGTTTTCATTTAAACAATCTCTGATAAACCCACAGTTACCAAACTTAGAGCTAAAAGAGAGAGAATATTGTGATTATCATGTTGTTTTTCATCTATTTCATCTGTGAATGTTTGTGGATGTGTTTTTAGCTTGTTCTGTTGTCTGGTTGTCAAAATAAAACTAATTAATGTCGCTTCAGAGTGAAATTATACTTTTTCTCAAACAACAACAATAATAATTATTATGATGATAATGTGACTCATGATAATAACAATAATAATAATACTTATTTGCATGGATGAGACAAACATTTCAGTTTTGAAAATAAAATCCGAGGAATAATGAGGAATAAAATACCAAACAATAATAAGATTACAAAATAATAATAATCGTTGCTTCAATGAAATGCAAATCAGTTTATTATTTCCATCAGCTTAATAAATGTGAATATATCAAAGGCACTATTAACTATGAAACATGGATCAAAAAGAGTAAATATGCTGTATCGTAAAAATAACTAATCAGATCATTCTTTCTCACTGTTTTTAAAGGATATCTCTGATTTATTGCAGCATCATATCTCTGATTTATTGCAGCATCATATCTCTGATTTATTGCAGCATCATTCCATCATTTCCATCAATAATGATGATAATAATGATGATAATAATGATATTTGTACTGACTAAAAAGAAGAAACACAAGCAGATGGGTTGGAAACAAACCAAAAGTTTTTTCCAGAGTTTCTAAACCTCTTTAATGGGAGGTCAAACTGAAAGTGAGCAGAAAATAGTAATCCACATTATACAGGAGGGCTGTGTACAGTAAGCACAGCAGGTCGGCGCTGACATGTTCCCAGCAAATAATACTTAAATTATTTTTTTATGGAGAAAAATAAGCAGAGCAGCAGGAGAGCAGCTTGAAAGTCAGACGAAGGATTTGCTCGTTATGTTGTTCACCGACAATATGACGAAAAAAGGAGCAGAAGAAGGAGAGCTCGTTTCAGCCTCAGTATCATCAGCACACTAAGTGTCTGATAATGTGAGGCAGAGCATTTGTTCTGGCGGAGAACAAAGCAAACACAGAGTCATTATCCGAAATGTTTGTCTCTGCACGCACACAGAAACAGAGAGACAAACCCAAAGCAGTTTACTGGCTCATTGCACTTCATGTAAAACACGTATGCCATTATTACCCTGCTTGTTCCAATACGCTCCTCACATTTACATGTGGAGGGGAGAGAGGGGGGGGGGGCTCTGTCAGCCTGCATGTTTCATTGCCTCTTAACGGGGGTTATAGTAGTTCTTTAGGAAGGGTAGTTAGTGGCCGTGTGGGCTCCAGTGAGGGGGCGGGGCTTAGCCAAAGAGATTTCACCGAGTCGACAAATCTGTGGATCTGCTGTGTGAAGGAGAAGATTTCACAACAGACAAACATATTTATTAGAGATTTACTCAGATCAGCACAAAAGAAAAAAGAGTGCAAATGTAACTTATAGATCTCTCATCACGTTTGTTTTTGCCATTAATACTAATTGATGATCATTGATGATCCATAGTAACAGATACAGATCTCTTTGTTGTTTTATTATAGCAGCTGGTCTACGAAGATCCAGACTAGTTTCTTCTGCCACTGTCCCAAAAATTATTTCAACGCTCTGAAGTCAGTAAATCATAAAAAATACTAAATGTTATACTTTTACTTTGTTGTAGTAATTTATAGTGTTTCTTTCTTCATAAAAACACACAAAATAGTAAATAAAAAATGTAAAGATTGTATTTTTATGGATTAAAACACATCTAGTCATTCTTAGTGTTACTGAAGTCTGATAATGAGCTGAGAGCGTGTTAGGAAGTCAAACAGCTCATAATTCATCTCTAATATCTATTTTATATTCATGTGAAAACATCTGGATTTATTCTAGTTCATCACCAACACTACATTTTACTAGATTACATTGAACACATCATGAGAACATTATCATTTACCTTCAGCCAGTACTCATGTTCACTGAGCAGAGCCTGAACACATCATCATGTAACTGAAGGGAACCTCCGCTGGTTGTCCGTTAGCGGTGCTGCTAACGTTACTAGCTCTCCTCCTGTTGGTTCTCCGTTAGCGGTGCTGCTAACGTTACTAGCTCTCCTCCTGTTGGTTCTCCGTTAGCGGTGCTGCTAACGTTACTAGCTCTCCTCCTGTTGGTTCTCCGTTAGCGGTGCTGCTAACGTTACTAGCTCTCCTCCTGTTGGTTCTCCGTTAGCGGTGCTGCTAACGTTACTAGCTCTCCTCCTGTTGGTTCTCCGTTAGCGGTGCTGCTAACGTTACTAGCTCTCCTCCTGTTGGTTCTCCGTTAGCGGTGCTGCTAACGGTACTAGCTCTCCTCCTGTTGGTTCTCCGTTAGCGGTGCTGCTAACGTTACTATCTCTCCTCCTGTTGGTTCTCCGTTAGCGGTGCTGCTAACGTTACTAGCTCTCCTCCTGCTGGTTTTACAAAGTCACATGATCAGAGATCAGAGACTAGAAGAACATCCATGATGTCCTGATCACATGTTCTACTGGATACTGGAAGAGAAAACATTATTTAACACTGATAAACGAACCAGACAGGGTTCTTCTTCTTGTCTTTTTTGGTTCTTTGAACCTTTTTGTAAAGATTCCACCTGGAACCCTTTTCAGAATGTTCTACCTTGAACCCAACATAAAGGGTTATACCTAGAACCATCTGTGAAAGGTTCCACCCAGAACCCCCAATGACAGATTCTACAGAACCTTTCTGGTGCAATGGTTCCACCCATAACCCTCTTTGGAGGTTCTATGCAGAACCTTCCCCCCCTCTAAGGGTGCTAACAAGAACCCACCCAGGGGATTTTAACCTTGAACCCTTTTATATCCCACGGTTTCATCTGGTCCCTACCCAAGGGGTTCTACTGAGGTCCATTTAACATTCCAATGGTTTCATCTATAACACACTTGAGGGGTTCTACTGAGAACCCTCTTATATTCCAAAGGTTTCATCTAGAACCCCAAAGAAGCGGGTCTGATGTGGTGCAGTGTAACCCACAGCGATCACAGTTTTTGGGGCGTCGTGTGCGTTCCCCTTTAACACCAACCATCCTCTCAGAAGTCTTTCCTCCCAAAATGGTTCTTCGGATGAAAAGGGTTCTTAATGGAACCATTGAAGAACCCTTTCTTCAAAAAAAGGGTTCTTAAGAAGCAAATGGTTCTGCGCAGAACCTCAGCCCTTTAGGGAGAACCGGGTTAGAACCCTTATTTCTAAGAGTGTACCTTTAAATTCTCAGTACACGAGGCCTACTCCAGTGAATGTAAACCAGATTCTTATGAATCTGTCTTCTGCGAACATGAACGTGAACTGTCTTGTGTTCTTCCCTCAGACTTCAGACTTCAGACTTCAGGTCATAAACTCAGCATCATCAGCTGGCATCGGACAAACCGACCGTGCAGTGGACATTTGGGTAATCCGTGCCTGTAAAAACATCGGCTGCAGCGCTTTGAATCGGAGGCGGCCATGTTCGCTCAGCCGGCCGGCCTCGGTGTTTAGGGACTTGGCGACAAGCCGCGGGGTCCTCTCTGTCCAAACCCCGCGAGGGAAATCAGCCTGCTAATTTGCAGGATGCGGCGTCCTCCACCCCCGGTCTTAAGCATGCATGGCTGCAGCTAAACAAGCAGAGAGGAGGAGGGGAGGAGGCTCGCTTTCACTGTTTGACAAGACAGAGCTGGATAACGAGGCCTCCTCTTAACCTGCTTTTACCTTTTTAAACAAATTAGCTGGGCTCACTAACTAATGTCTTCACTGCTGGGAAACCTGGAGGTGGAGTCAGTTACGCAACAATCACATTTAATGCTGCATCGAGAGGAAGGTCCATTAAATTACATTCAGTCTGTTAGAAACATAAGTAAAGCTCATTTTGCATTCAACCAAAATGAAAACAAATAAATTCCCCCCAATTTATCAAAAGGCAAGCGGCTCCAAACTCGAAGTTTCTTTACGTCTTTGTGTCGTTTTAGACGTTTTCTTTCATCAACAACGACGTGAAGACGGGAGCATAAAGACGAGTCAGATACGACTCCTGTTCGCTGGTATTGAGCTTCAATGAGTGAAATTAGTGTTTAAAGCATGTTTTGAGTGTTTTGAGTGTTTTGAGACGCTCAGAGTGAGTGATGTCGTATGAAGAGAGATGAAGTCCACATGGGGAGGTCGAGAGGTCAGACAAACACAGGACCCTCAGCCCGGAGACCCTGGTTCGTGTCCCGCGTGAAACCAGAAGTAAACATTAGTCGTCGTTGTTAGTCACATGTAGCTTTAGTATTTCATTCGAGTCAACCGTAAGGGGTTTTGTTGCCTAAATCTAACTTCCTGTAAAGAACTGAACACCAGAGTAAATGTATTTTAAATGTTTCTTCGAGCACAGACTTGATGTAAGGTAACGTTCACTGACTGTCGTTACAAACTTACCATGTGCAGCAAAAACAGAACGTTTAAAAAAATGTTTAAAACATTTTAAAGAGAATCAGCTTCTTCCAGTGACATCATAAAGAAAACACAACCAACTGTCCGAGTTGAATTATTTCACCTTTTAACAACAGTTTAGTAGTTAATAGTTTAGCTCCTGGTTCTGGTTCTGGTTCTGGTTCTGGTTCTGGGATTTGATATAATATTAATAATGATATTATATTATTATATTATTATTATATTATTATATATAATATATATATTATAATATGATATAATATAATAATATATATATTATAATATATATAAATAAAGATATATAATTATATGTATATATATATATATATATATATATAAATATATAAATACATATATATATATATTATAATATTGTATATGATATATTATATTATATTATAATATATTATTATATATATATTATATTATTAATAATGTAATATTTATTATTCTGCATAACTTGAAGTATATTTTGATGAGTATTTCTACACTGTGGTACTTCTTTCTCCTCCTTTTGGATTCACATGCAGCCAAGAACTTCTTTCAGTACATAAAACTATCATTTGCAGCCCGTCGTTCTCATATTTCATAGAATCTGAGCGCTTGGAGCAGACGGAGCTTGAAGCTGGAGGGAGGTGGACTCAGAGGATCAGCTGGTCTCCAGGTCCTGAGTTCGGACCTGGATCCGCTTCGTGCTGCTGTCGCGCATCATGTTTCCTTCTTCTCGCCTTCTCTTCGCCTCTGTCACTTCTTTAGTTTCCTCCGGTGTGTTTGCCTTCCCGACACCTCGTACGGCTCCTAATTGCAATTCCTCAGACACTGTTTTAGTCATTTATTAGAGTTAAATATAAGCACTGTGCTTAGGTTGCGTGACTGTCTCCATCAAACCTGCTAATTGTTGCAGTATTCAATTCTCCTTTTTCTCGTGTGATTAGCACCCAGCTGACATCGATGGAATCCAACATTATTTACACATTCATTTTGGGTGGAGAAAAATGAATATTCATCTTTAAAACCTGCAGGATCCTCTTCTTTTTTTAATCTCCCTCCAACAATCTTAACGCTAACACACTGTTTCTGGGGTCGAAATAGAATGTAGAATCCCCCCCGCCGAACCTACCAACGAAGAAGAGCGTTAAAACGGCTCGAGGGGCCTCAGCAACACGACAGCGAGGGCCCGACGTGAGGTTCTGTTGTTTTTCTCTCTTACTGCATAGGTTTATGTAAATGAGCCGGCGTCACCCCCTCCCCCTTCTCCCTCCCCCCCTCCTAACATTAATTAGCACAGTGCTACCTTGCTCAATATTTGGTAACAGAGCCACCGTTGGCGGATGCAGAAATTTGCAGGATTTCGCGTTTAATTAGGCGTAGGAGAGCACAGGTGCGCTAACGAGCAGAAAGGAGCTAATTTGAATAAAATCATCCTTTTAGAAGAATCGGGGCGGGGGGGCTAATTGGCAATGGCAATGTAAACAGTGACAAGTTTTGTCGCTTCCGCTGCAGAAATTTGTTCCTTTTTAGAGCTTTTATTCCAGTTTGTGAAACTTCTGTAATGGAGAGAAGAAGTGCAGACTTTTAAATTATTTATTATTTGTACTTTTACAGCCACTTTGAGGTGATTAGCTCTGATTTGAGCTACAGTGTCGAAGAAGCGTTTCAGAGATGGAGAGAAATATGTTGCCAATAGTTTAGCTTAGCCTTCTGCTAACCTCCGCCGCTGCTTCACCACAGAAGACCAGTGTAGCATCAAAGCATGGTGGAACTAACTAGCTAGTAAGCTAGCTCGCTCATTCCGTCATGGTGACAGGAAATGATCCAAACAAATCATTATCATGTTTACAATATTTACTGAGGGAATAAATCAAGAGAGAAGTAGAGTCATTTTCTATAGACTTCTATACAACCAGAGGAGTCGCCCCCTGGTG
This sequence comes from Ophiodon elongatus, assembly GCA_016806645.1. NCBI lineage: Eukaryota > Metazoa > Chordata > Actinopteri > Perciformes > Hexagrammidae > Ophiodon > Ophiodon elongatus. The sequence continues at coordinate 295,965 of JACSYO010001270.1, read as the reverse complement.
GTCAGGAGAGAGAATGCAGCTTTAACACATGAAGCTTTGACTTCTATACAACCAGAGGAGTCGCCCCCTGGTGGTCAGGAGAGAGAATGCAGCTTTAACACATGAAGCTTTGACTTCTATACAACCAGAGGAGTCGCCCCCTGGTGGTCAGGAGAGAGAATGCAGCTTTAAGACATGAAGCTTTGACTTCTATACAACCAGAGGAGTCGCCCCCTGGTGGTCAGGAGAGAGAATGCAGCTTAAACACATGAAGCGGAGGTCGTCTCCTGGTTTATTTTACTTCTTCTTCTTATTTTACTCACTTGTTTTGTTTTCATGTTTTTTTTAATCACAGTTTTTCAACTTAATCTTTCTGTTTTGCACGTTACAAACATAACTTCCAGCCAATGTTAGAACTCCTTGATTCCTTGTTTCCTTCCTTCGTCCTCAACAGACCCGGCGGTAACGATCACCACGGAGCTCGGCTCATCTTCAGAGATGACGAGTGAGTTTAAAGGCCTCATCTTCATCCGTCTGCTCGTCGTAATGAGACATTTGTTTAGGAGGATCTCCAGCTGCGAGGAAAGGAGAAACGTCAAAACGCCCTCCACATCTGCATAAAGCTGCAATTATGTGTGTGTTGTGAAACAAGTGTCAGAGCTACAGGCAACATCTCACATGACACATACCACAACCCCCACCCCCACCCCCGTCCCCCTAGCTCATACCTCCACCTTTTGTCTAACACCTCCACCCTCCTGTGTTTCCAGGAAGTCAGAGCTCATCAGACAGAAGTTTGATCTGAAGCTGCGTTCGAGTGCTTCACCAGTGTTGCATTAAAGTGTTCTGAAACACATAATACTGCATAATATAATATTACACATAAATACTTGTGTAATCTCTCCGGTGTTCCTCGATCAGAGTTAATTCAGATCCTTTACTACAGTAAAAGTACAAATACCATACTCTAAAAATACTCTCTTACAGTGAAAGTACGAATACTATTCCCAAACTGTACAAATACTCTGTTAACTAAAAGTACTAATACCACACCGTAAAAATAATACTTCACAGGAAGATAAGTGAAAAAAAAATAATTCTACCATCAAAATAGTTTCACATGAATTTTCTGTCAATCCCCTAATTGATTAATTGATTAATCAATTAATCTCTTCAACTGTACTTGAATTTTATTTTACATTTTTATGTTTTTTTGTGCAAAAATCTTAATTTGTAAGTAACTAAAACTGTTAGATGAATGTAGTAAAGTAGAAGTAGAAAGTAGCTTGAGGACAAAATACTCCAGGAAATTATAATTCATTGTAATAGATATTAAGGCTTGAAGTGCGGTCGGCTCCGTGGCTCCTCCCCGTGTTGACTGACACGCAGGTGTGTACCAGGTGAGTGTTTCAGGTGAAGACGCCGACCGTTTGTTTATGTAAAACTCAAATACTTTCCATTTCTGGGAATCCAAACCTTTCGTTCCTCTCCCCTGTAATAAGGAGCCGCGCGGTGCGTGTGTCTCGGCCTCCGCCCGCAGCAGCGTACCTGTGTGGGATCACCTGTGCCGACTTGCATCAGAGCTGAATTAATGACAGGCCTTTTTTTATTTTACTACGACGTCACCCTTTAGATCGCCGCGGGGTTCCGCCAGGAAGCTCGATGCCAGTTAGGAAGCTGTCCAATCATGTCGTTTCCTCGTCGCCCTCAGGAGCTTCAATCAGCTTTCACTCGCTTTGTTTCGCTCTTCAGGCTTCGTGTTGAGTTTCAGTGTTTCTAATCTGAGGAGACAAAGTGTTGTCTCCTTTTCTGTCCACCTGAAGGAGATAATGAGTTATTATTTACTGCTTGACTCCAGTCAGTATCAACCAGGGCTGGAAACCTCCAAGGTATTAATGCTGCAATCCATACGGTCCATTCTTACATAGGCTTACACCTGCATTCTCTCTCCTGACCACCAGGGGGCGACTCCTCTGGTTGTATAGAAGTCAAAGCTTCATGTGTTAAAGCTGCATTCTCTCTCCTGACCACCAGGGGGCGACTCCTCTGGTTGTATAGAAGTCAAAGCTTCATGTGTTAAAGCTGCATTCTCTCTACTGACCACCAGGGGGCGACTCCTCTGGTTGTATAGAAGTCAAAGCTTCATGTGTTAAAGCTGCATTCTCTCTCCTGACCACCAGGGGGCGACTCCTCTGGTTGTATAGAAGTCAAAGCTTCATGTGTTAAAGCTGCATTCTCTCTCCTGACCACCAGGGGGCGACTCCTCTGGTTGTATAGAAGTCTATAGAAAATGACTACTTCTCTCTTGATTTATTCCCTCAGTAAACATTGTAAACATGAGTTTATGTCTCAATCTCTAGTTTCAAGTCTTCTTCAATACAGCATGATGTTCATTTAGTAAATTATGGTCCATTTAGGTTTAAGAAAAGATGGAGAAATACTTCTTTAGGTTGAGGAAAAGGTTTTAGTTTAGGTTTAAATTAATAAACTTTCACACGGAGAACGAACAGCGGTCTCCTGGTTGTTTGTTTTACTCATCTATATATATATATCTATAGATATATATATATCTATAGATATATATATTCAGATATACGCATATGCAAACTTTAGCTTGTTTGCGTGTGTCTTTACTTACAAACATGACTTACATTAGAAAGTTATAGATATGAGACCGTCCACTTCCCCATCAGTGTGAGCATCATGATGATGATGATGATGATGATGATGATGATGATGATGATGATGATGATGATGATGATGATGATGATGATGATGATGGAGCTTGTGAAGAGAGAGCAGAGTAATGTGAGGTACTCCGATCAGCCCCTGGCGCCCAGCCTCTCTTAATGAGCTCTAATCCTCCATCAAACACACAGAACCGTCCACGTAAACAAAGAGGACAAAGCCGCGGCCCGCCGGCTGTCAGTCGGTCGCCTCGGGTCGGACCGGGTCAGGGTACGAGACCGACCCCAGGAAACTTTATTTAAAACCTCCCTGAGACGACGGTTCCTCATTTATAAAACCTACACGGGGAGCGCTGGTATTTTAAGATTCAACGCTCGCTGTTTTTACAAAAAGAACAATGGATCTGAATCAAATTCTTATCTTTTTGGATGTGAAATACCAAGAACTAAAAGCATAGAAGCACACGTTCCTCTAGTTCTTCTCTTTAAATAATGAATCCAGGGATCGCTGCTGGTTTTATTTATTTAATAATTGCAGCATCGCTGTCGTTAGTCTGCTGCTCCTCTCGTGAAGGTGTCAACACTATTGGAGTGTATTAAGTGTCATCAAGTGCAATTATGATGATTAGATCTCATTATGAGTCAATAAACGGTTCTCCGGGTCAGCTGGAGCCGTTCAGCCGGCGGGCTCAGACTCAGCGTCTGCTTCTGGTTTCTGCTTTGTTTTCATAAAAATAAAGACTCGTGAAAGTGAGCGACTCAGCGGTTTGGAGAGCAGCTGCCGGTCGCTGACAGACGA
>JACSYO010001270.1:227500-290000 GCA_016806645.1 Ophiodon elongatus | reverse complement strand
AGAGTTGTAACGTTTTGTTTCTCACGTTTGAGTTTCGACTCAGAAGTTCGCTGGGATTCTGACTTATATTTATTAAACTTTAATCGTCCTGGTGGGCCGCCTGCGGGCATCGAACCGCCGACCTCGTGGTTAAAGGAGCAAGTCCGTCGACGAAGCCCTCGTGTAAACGTTAACGTCAAACTTAAATGTTATTTCCCCCGTGATTAAGTGTAATTATCTCAAACGTCGCTCTGCAGACTCTCAGCCGTCATCGCTCTGAATCAAAGTTCAGTGATTCAGAGAAAACCAACGTTTTACTGCCGAGCTCCCAAACTCCTCTCAGCCAATCACAGGGGCCCATCCAGGTGGCGAGGGAGGGGGGAGGAGGGGGGGATGAGAGGGGGGGGGAAGGGGGTAGGGGGGGGAGCGCCTCCGGGGTGCTGATTCAGGATCAGCTCTTCCTCCACCGGGGTCCGTCCCCCGTGGAGGCTTGGAGCTGGTCTGGGAGCAGAACCAGCTCTTCCAGTCTGAGAGCAGAAACCCGTCATTAGCCCGTCAGCTCGGCCGTAAATCAGCCCCGTCGCACCGGGAGGCTCTGGGGGGGGTTGTGGGACATTCTGAGCAGACAGGCCTCTGGCACGGGGTTTTAAGGTGAAAGTGAGCGTGTTTATGCAAATGAGCGTCCGTCCCGTGGGACGAGCCTTATTGGTGGCGTCGACGTGATCCGGCCTGCGGAGCTCTTCCTCGTGAGCTCATCAATCATCCCGTTCACGGGACCAGGAGTTTCCCGGCAGGCAGCGAGATGGACGTGAGTCACATGTTGTGCAGGCGCTCACTCCTCTCCTGCCTCGTTATGCTGCGGGGGCAACGACGGGTTCAGACTTCAGGCCGAAGCTGAGCAGGAAGTAAAGAAACACCCTCGTGGTGTTTCAGCTGAGAGGGCGGTCGGTTTCCTAGAAACCAGCACGTGGCCGTAGCCGAGTTTTAAATTCATTTCTACCAACATTATAAAAGTTGCACCAACCTGAAATAATTCCAACGTCGGCATGAAGTCACTAATCTGATCTCACTCCTGAGAGGAGTTGGGTTTTGTTTTGGGGTGGAAGTCACTAATCTGATCTCACTCCTGAGAGGAGATGGAAGTCACTAATCTGATCTCACTCCTGGGAGGAGATGGAAGTCACTAATCTGATCTCACTCCTGAGAGGAGTTGGTGTGAAGTCACTAATCTGATCTCACTCCTGGGAGGAGATGGAAGTCACTAATCTGATCTCACTCCTGGGAGGAGATGGTAGTCACTAATCTGATCTCACTCCTGGGAGGAGATGGAAGTCACTAATCTGATCTCACTCCTGGGAGGAGTTGGTGTGAAGTCACTCGTGAAACAGCGGTTCGCATGACGTAGCGTTCTGAAAGGTCGAGGAGGTCGAGGAGGCTTTCTCCGTGATGCATCCCTTTGGAATGATGATTATTTAGTCTTTATATTATTAGTATTTATCTATTATTTAGAAAAAATGCACGACAGGAATGTGCGACTGTTTTTGTTTTGTTTGTTAGTCGTGTGTTTGTGGTGTTGAAAACGTGGTACGACTGCATAATGATGGTAAATGATCCTTGAATCCTTGAATCCTTGAATCCTTGAATCCTTGAATCCTTGAATCCTCCGATGACGACCGACCTGCTGGCAGCAGAAGACTTCTTCATGTGTAAAGGTTATTTTTGTCTTGGTCTACGCTCAGTCTATAGAAAATGACTCTACTTCTCTCTTGATTTATTCCCTCAGTAAACATTGTAAACATGAGTTTATGTCTCAATCTCTAGTTTCAAGTCTTCTTCAATACAGCATGATGTTCATTTAGTAAATTATGGTCCATTTAGAGTCAGACAGACCATAAAGAGGGGATGCTTTAGGGCAGGGCTACAGGGTGATTGACAGGTCTCTAACAGACCATAAAGCAGGGGATGCTTTAGGGGCGGGGCTACGAGGTGATTGACAGGTCTCTACGTCCTTCTCGGTCCAGATATGGTCACTTCCTGTTCTCTGGTTGCAAAAAACAACAACATGGCGACGGCGAAATCTCTGAACTGGAAGCTTCAAAACATCAGTCCTCAAACCACCGGGTGACGTCATGATGACCACGTCCTCTTCTTAGCGCCGACATCTGAACTACCTACACTCCAAAGCAGTTGACCTAATTCACACTACTTTTTTTTTTTACGAGATTTCAAAAGTTTACCGAAAATTAGCTCGACAACTAAATGGAAACACATCTTTTGATTGTTGGTAGAAAACACGCCTCGTTGTCTTAAAACGAGACGTGAAGCTTGTTAACCAGGCGTGTTGAGATGAAGAGGCAGAGGAGGAACGCTGGATGCTGGAAACCCCCTCAGTCAAGCCCCAACGTCCTCGTCTGCTTTTCTTTAACGCCAAACTTTCCCTCCATCAGAGCGGCTTTGATGAGTTATTGTCACGCATGTGCATCATCACGCACGCACCAGCTTGTAAACACTGGACCAAGAGTCGGAAACCTGCTGCCGCAGAGCTTTATTGTGAAAGTCGGGTGGTTTTTGATGCTTTTATTTTGTAGAAAGTGTCTTTACTAATAGATGTTATTTAGTGTAATAGATGGAACAAGTGAAGGAGACAAAGGTCGTCTTAAATAAACCAGCAGGCGCCGGTCAAAGAAACTGGAAGCTTGGATTTAAACAGGAACAACTTCCTGTTTCAGTGTCAAGAGTTTCACAATAAAAGCAGCCTAGAAAAAGCTGGAATTAACATTAACGTGTTGCTTTAGCAAAACTCTTCTTCAAACACAAAAAGAGAGGGGAAGTCCCGATGGACCACCATGGGACGTATTTCAGAATAAAATATAATCAACAGCGACAGAAAAATATTGTTTGGATCCCAATTTCATTGTGTCATTAATTACACATATGATGTTTGTCAATTTAAAAGACAATTTTACACATGAAGAGTTGCGTTTTGTTGTCAAACTGTTAAAGTATAAGACTGAAAAAACATAATTAGAAAGACGTTTGGTTTATGAACTGCTGTTTTGAAGCCCTGAGTTCTGCGTTTTGGCCGTCGCCATCTTGTTTTTTGCAACCAGTGAATAGGAAGTGACCATATGTGGACTGAGGAGGAGTGACGTAGAGACCTGTCAATCACCTTGTAGCTCCGCCCTAAAGCATCCCCTGCTTTATGGTCTGTTTAACACATGATGCTTTGACTTCTATACAACCAGAGGAGTCGCCCCCTGGTGGTCAGGAGAGAGAATGCAGCTTTAACACATGAAGCTTTGACTTCTATACAACCAGAGGAGTCGCCCCCTGGTGGTCAGGAGAGAGAATGCAGCTTTAACACATGAAGCTTTGACTTCTATACAACCAGAGGAGTCGCCCTCTGGTGGTCAGGAGAGAGAATGCAGCTTTAACACATGAAGCTTTGACTTCTATACAACCAGAGGAGTCGCCCCCTGGTGGTCAGGAGAGAGAATGCAGCTTTAACACATGAAGCATTGACTTCACTCTTCAGAACCGGAGGTTGCCGCCTGATGGAACTTAGCTAAGCTACCTAGCTAGCTAGCAAGTCAAGGTAACGCCCATGTTGGTGACGTACATTGCGTGAGACACGAAACTAAATGATACTACGACAAAACTGAAACAAAATTGTCGAACATCGAATGTGTAATTCATGGCACAATTCAAACGGGATAAAAAAAATACATATTTTATTCTGAAAAAGGGTCTTCTGGGGGACTTTGCCTCTCTATAGAAATAGAAGGTTAGTCTAGAGTTAGCGCTGTTGGAATATCAGCTGATGATTCAGACTCACTGAAATTAATTCAACATCAAGTTTAACCGGATTCTTCCTGTTGCAGCTCTGGAAGCCGGAATCATTCAATTCTTCTTTTTTGGGGGACAAAATGTTTCATGTGAACAAAACATTTAATGTGTGAATTAAATAGTTAAAATAGTTGTTATGGAAGAAAAGAAGAAGAAAAACTTTCACACAATTGTCGCATAAACGAGAAATTTACCGTCTGCTTTTAATCCATCCGAAGCAGCTCATGAATACAACAGCTGATCACAACTTTAAAACATTTAAATATTTTTCTTTCTGCGTGAAAGGACAGAAAAAGAGGAAGTTCAGCGGCTCAATTGAAAGATTAAAAAGAAAAACATGCGATCAGCTGATTGTGTTGTGTGACAGCGGCCCGATGCTGAGAGTGGCTCTCGTGGTAATTGCTTTTATTTGCAGCAATTAAGTCGATTAGAGGTTTGATGAACGAGTTGCTGTTTTTAATTTGTCTCGTTTGGATAAATACTCTCATTCACATTATGAAGCTGAACGCACACAGAGCTGATGGATGATTGGCGCTAATTGTAGCACTCGACTGATTGGAGGGTTGTTACCTCAACGAGTGTGAAACAAACTTCCCCTGAAAAAAAAACAATAAACATTTTCAACTTTTACTGGATGAGACAAAGAATTTAATCCTCTTGTGTGAAGAGATTTCTCAACAAAATACTTTCTTTTGTTGCAGAATACATTTTTTACAACCTTTGTGTAGTAAATGATGGTCCGTTTAGAGTCAAACAGACCATGGGTACGCTTTAGGGCGGGGCTACAAGGTGATTGACAGGTCTCTAGGGCGTTGTCCGTTACGCGACGTTTAACTATGACAAGCTGCAAATCCACTAAACCACCAGAAACCGTTGCCGTGTGGCTACTGGTCAGAGCTGGACCGTGCTGCGCTGTGATTGGCCGGTCTGCGTTTGAGGGGCGGGACTTAGTGAAAGGTCAATCATCCTCTTGTGTGGGGCCAAAATAAATAGATTTATAATCAGATTTTCTGTAACTCTTGGCACAGTGTGATACATGTTTTTAGTGGATTAATGAAGTTTCCTTCCTTCCTTTCTTCCTTCCTTCCTTCCTTTCTTCCTTCCTTCCCTCCGTCCCTCCTGCCTTCCTTCCTTCATTCCATCCTTCCTGCCTTCCTTCCTTCCGTCCTTCCTTCCTTCCGTCTTTCCTTCCTTCCTTCCTTCCTTCCGTCCGTCCTTCCTTCCTTCCTTCCTTCCTTCCTTCCTTTCTTCCTTCCTTCCGTCCATCCCTCCTGCCTTCCTTCCTTCCTTCCTTCCTTTCTTCCTTCCTTCCGTCCGTCCCTCCTGCCTTCCTTCCTTCATTCCATCCTTCTTTCCTTCCTTCCTTCCTTCCTTCTGTCCTTCCTTCCTTCCTTCCTTCTGTCCTTCCTTCCGTCCTTCCTTCCTGCGTCCTACAAAGTCAACACTTTCACATTAGTTATTGTTTCACGTTTAATGAGATGAAGCACAGACACGAGACGATGTCAAACACCCACTAAGTTACTGTTTGAAAGCATTTATTCAGATAATTATGAATCTCCTCGTCTCCTCGTCTCCTCGTCTCCTCGTCCTCTCGTCTCCTCGTCTCCTCGCCTCCTGTGTTTAATCCGTTGATCTCCGGTTTGATAATTGAATCACCTGGACTCACCCGTCGGCGTCGCCTCGCTCCGAGGAGATAAGAAGAAGTGATAATTTGTTTCCGTCGGTCGTGCACCTACATGCCTCCCGCCATCTGCTATTTCACTTCAGCCTCCCGTTGTGAATATTGAAATGTTTCCATGGCAACGCCGCCAACATACAGGCAGGTAGCGGCGGCCGCAGGGGGAGGACGCGGCGTCATCACTTCATCGTTAGAGGCTTCCTGTACTTTGTGTGTATTATAAATAAATATGATTACTCTTTGTCTGCATGAAGATAATTATTCAGCCTTTGTGCTGAAGAATGTTCGGTGTATCTTTAATCTCTTAATGTTGATGTAGTACTGCAGTACTTGATGTAGTACTGCAGTACTTGATGTAGTACTGCAGAACTTGATGTAGTCCTGCAGTACTTGATGTAGTACTGCAGTACTTGATGTAGTACTGCAGTACTTGATGTAGTACTGCAGTACTTTAACTGCTGCAAGATGTTCTGTCGTCATATTAAGTTATCTGCAGTTTATTTGTTCATCCGTCGTATAGCATCTGTATACATCTGTAGTACAGAGTACTAACACCACACTGTAAAAAATACTCTGCTATAGTAAAAGTACTCATACCACACTGTAAAAAATACTCTGCTACAGTAAAAGTACTAATACCACACTGTAAAAAATAATCTGCTATAGTACAAAGTACCAATACCACACTGTAAAAATACTCTGCTACAGTAAAATTACTAATACCACACTGTACAAATACTCTGCTATAGTACAAAGTACTAATACCACACTGTAAAAATACTCTTCTACAGTAAAAGTACTAATACCACACTGTAAAAAAACATTATTAACGTTATTACTACTTTTTTTTACTTATGTTCATGCTAATTAGGTTTTGTGTGTAAAAATCTGAATTTGTTAAATAGCTAAAGCTGTCAGATAAATGTACTGAAGTAGAGGTAGAAAGAAGCATACAAAGAAAATACTAGTAAAGTACAAGTACATATATATATATATATATATATATATATGTGTGTGTGTGTATATATAAATACATATATACACATATATATGTGTATATATGTGTATATGTGTATATATATATATATATACATATATATGTATATATAAATACATATATATGTGTGTGTATACATATATATCTATGTGTGTGTGTATATATATATATATATATATATACACACACATAGATATATACATATACATCGATATATTCATATATATCGATGTATATATGTGTATGTGTATATATATATATACATATATATGTATATACTGTATATATATATATATATATATATATATATATATTCCTTTAATAGTAATATTACTTTATTTGTTATCAAACTGTAACTCGTGTTTCCTTTTGTTCCTCAGGAGAAGCTGCATGATGCTTTATGAATATTAGGATGTGTTGTGTTATTTAACTCACATCTTAATGAAACTGTGTCACATTACAGGAATATTATTTATATTATGTTATGCAGAATATTAACGTTCAGGTTAAACAGCTTAAATAAAGTTTTTAAAGCTCTTTAGATTCAGGTTCATTGTCTGAAGGAACTAAAGGAGGGCTTCTTCATAATGAGTAAAGATGATGTTTTATTGATCACATTATTGTTGTGTGAGTTTAGGTGAAAGACTCCCTCGTGCATCGCAAACATAAGAAATACCTCCAGAAGAAGAACTCGCGTGGACCTCCTCAAAATACCTGCAGTACTTCAAGCTGTGAATACTTTTCTCCTCCGGTGTCTGAGGTCGGATCTTCATCTCCTGCAGGAACCTTCTAGAACACGTGTTTGATCCCCGGTGTGCACGTTCAGATCAGAGAGAGACACCGGGACACCGGGAGGCCGTAGTCTGGTGCACCGGGACACCGGGACACCGCGGGACGGAGGCCGCAGTCTGGGGCACCGGGACACCGGGGCACCGGGGCACCGGGACACCGCGGGACGGAGGCCGCAGTCTGGGGCACCGGGACACCGGGACACCGCGGGACGGAGGCCGCAGTCTGGGGCACCGGGACACCGCGGGACGGAGGCCGCAGTCTGGGGCACCGGGACACCGGGACACCGCGGGACGGAGGCCGCAGTCTGGGACACCGGGACACCGGGACACCGCGGGACGGAGGCCGCAGTCTGGAACACCGGGACACCGAGACACCGGGGCACCGGGACACCGGGACACCGCGGGACGGAGGCCGCAGTCACGTGTCTGACGACCGTCAGTGAGTCATGAACACGCGCCCCGGTAAGGTTCCGGTTTCAGGAGAAGTTCAGTTTTAAAACGACTCTTTAATTCAAACAGACTTCATAAAAATAATAAAACACAACTAAAGATAATGAAATTTAAATCCTACTACTAATAATAATAATGATAGTAATAGTAATAATAATAATAATAATATTAATAAGTAGTAGTAATAATAATAATAATAATAATAATAATAATAATGATTAAGGAATAAATTAAAGTAATAAATATCTAACAATAAATAGTAGCAGTATCAATAATATTCGTAATCACGATAAATAATAATAAAAACGAATTAATACAAATTCAAATTACCTTAAATCTAAGTTTAGCTGTAATATTTATATAATTCTCATATCTCATGAAACAACAACAACAAAAAGTCGACAACATAACAAAAAAAAAATATATATATATATATATATATATAAATAATCATCAGATTTCCAACACTGTAAACAAAACGTTTGATTTCATCTCATTTTATTTATATTTTTTTTCCAAATCTGAACACAGGAAGTACAAAGCCTCCGCCCGGGCCCTGTCGAGAGGAACGAGTCGTACAGTTTTTAGTGCATTCGGTCCGAAAACGATGAAAAAATAGATTTGACTAAGAAGAAGAAGTGCTACATAAGTGATGATGAGGCAAATCTGTCCAGAAGAAACAAAACAGTGAACGGATGCAGTGAGAGAAACAAACAGTCCACACATCATTATTATCATTATTATTATTATTATTATTCTCATCATTATATACACAACAGATGCATAGAATACTTTTTTTCAAATCCATTTTTTTTACATAAATACCTACATTTCTCCAAAAAGAAAACAACTAACCAGCAGAATGAAAAGTCTGCTGCGGGATCAGCTGGTTTCTGGCTCTGCCGCGGTGCCGCTGAGCAAGGCACACGCTGAGCCCGCTGTGTGATCGTTCATGGTTTTATATTTAAACTTGTCAGCAAACCCCAGTGAAAAAAAAAAAAAGTGGATTAATCCGCCGCTGAAAATAATCCCCAACAAACGTCCTCCTGATTTATTTTTATTTTTTGATATTAAAAACTACAGTGACCAGAACCTTTTTAAACATGAAACTACAGATTTGTGTTTTTAAAGGTTTACATAAGATGATGACATGAGATTTGTTGACAAGAAGAAAATCATGAATTATCGTCCGGTTTAGAAACTTCAGTTTCCTCCAACAGGAAGTTTGACTTTTAGGCTACAAATTAATCTCTAAATCGTGATGTTCAGCACATTCCTCAAGTTTCTTTCTTCCTTTTTTGCGGCTTTTTCCACAAAGAATGAACGTCGAGCCTTCAGGTGGTTTTTGTCAACTTGTAAAGCCCAAAAAACTGAAGTTTAGCACCAAAAACTGATAAATACCAGCAATAAACTATATTGTCTGGTTGAATGGATATTAATTATTCCTCTGTACCTTATTGAAGGTCGCTCCATCATTTCTGTTACAACAACAACAACAACAACAACAACTATAATTCCCATGAGCCTTTGGCCGCCTGCTAGCGCCCGAGACCAGGCCCGAGACTCGCGGGATTTATTGTTGTTGGACACAAACAAGAATCTGTTTTAATATTTTTATACTAATTCGTCTTCATTAAGGTGCAAAATGTAATTAAATGCACAGCGAAATTAATTTTCACGTCTCGTGGGCGGCGTTAGTGGACAGGCTACATGCTAACAGGCTACATGCTAACGCTAACTAGCGCTGTCGCTAACTGGACTTTTTGTTTTTTTGTTTGTTAATAAACAAGCCGCTGAAGCTTTAATACGACACACTAACACAATCATTCAAGTGCAGACTGAAACACTCTGTAGCCTGGATTAAAAACTGATGATATAAATTATTATAATTATATGAGAACAGCAAAAACAAATGGGATGTGATCACGTTGACAAAAACCACCTCAAACATTTCTGTCGACGTAAAGCTGAGCTCATGTTTCTGAGTGTAAAACTTGTTTCTGTGAACGACGTCTGGAAGAAATCAGACTTTTCTTTTCTGAACTTTGAGTAAAATGAAAGTGTAGCGAAGTGAAGTTGGAAGCCTGGATCGTGGAGAACATCACAGCCAGATGTTGAGTTTCTAACTGAGGTGACTTGTTGGAGGTGTGTTCAGGAAACCCTGTTTTTCTGAGTCTCCTTCTCTGCTGGAGGAAAACCTCCGTCTGCTGCAGACAGACGCTCAGAAACCAGACGCTCAGAAACCAGACGCTCAGAAACCAGCTTCTCCTTCTTTCCTTCTCTCTTTATTCCAGGAACCAGAGATCCACGCAGAGCGTTCAGGCGACAGCTGCGACCACGTTCGGACTCCTGTTACTTTTTATTTTTTTGCCTCTCGGGAAGCGTCAGATCTCCAGGAAGGTACAGTTTATTATTTTAAGCTCCTCTCTCGTAGCCGATCAGAGTTTTAATGTTGTGGTTTGTATCTGTTTTCATCCTCGTCTTCAACGGGACAGTTTTGACCTCCAGCTGTTTGCATGAGCGCGATGCCTTCAGGGACATCCACCGGTGCTCGGAAAGGTGAGTCCTGTGTGTGTGTGTGTGTGTGTGTGTGTGTGTGTGTGTGTGTGTGTGATCTCTAAGTCTCTGTAGGAACACAAGATAAAAATGTAATAAAACGTCCAAAAAGTAACAAATATAATGTCAAGTAAAGTCTTAACATCACTGTAATTTAGTTTTTTGGGACATTTTGACATATTTTAGAAACTTGAGCTGTAATGAAACTTTAAATAATATTTATTTTTGGCAGATTCTGATCTCTCAAGACGTGAAAAAGTGTCTTATTGTGTAAAATACACTTTCTTATTGATTTAGTTTGTACGCTGAACTTTAATCTTTTTTTTTTTTTAACCAAACCAGAGAAAAATATGACATTATTCCACAAAATGCTGCGTTTCAGTGTTTTCAACAGTTTCTTTTGTTGCTTTTAGACAAATGACGGTGAAGTAACTCAGATGACGAGTTGCAGTTAGTTCTGCTCGTTTAATACTAAGAAAAACATTTAATTCTGTCCTTTTCTTTTTTAAATGAATCTCAAAATCTCTCAGATTAATTACAGCTCGTGTGTGTGTGTGTGTGTGTGTGTGTGTGTGTGTGTGTGTGTGGTAGTCTAGTCCTCACTGAGGACGTCCACGTCCTCCCCCCCCCCTCCCCCCCCCGGCTGCTGGGTGGCTGCTCTCCAGCGGTTGATGTGCTGACTGCCTTTCCTCTTCTGCAGAGCTTCAGGAGACTCCTCCTCCAACTTCTGACGCTTGTGCTTCGTCCTGCGGTTCTGAAACCAGACCTTCACCTGTACAGAGAGAGACAGGTGTCTTAATACAGGTAAATATATATATATATATATATATATATATATATATATATATATATATAGTTCTAGACCAGACCTTCACCTGTACAGAGAGACAGGTGTGTCTTATAGTAAATATATATATATATATATATATATATATATATATATATATATATATATATATATATATATATGGTTCTGAAACCAGACCTTCACCTGTACAGAGAGAGACAGGTGTCTTATAGTGGTAAATATATATATATATATATATATATATATATATATATATATATATACATATATATATAGTATATATATTATATATATATATATATATAGCTGAAACCAGACCTTCACCTGTACAGAGAGACAGGTGTGTCTTAGTACAGGTATGCTATGGTTCTGAGGCCGTTCCTCCTCCTGTCAGCTACTGATACTGCAGTACTCCTGACAGTAATAGTACTACAGGTGAGTTAATGTCTGCTGGTAAAACACGATGCTGACTGTTAGGACACGTCCCGTCTGACAGATTGCGCAACACGAGATCTGAGTGAGACGTGATGTGGACGGCAGGCCGACACTCAAGTGTCTCCTGAAGGCCTTCGGGTGTCCTCAGGTGTCTCCTGAAGGCCTTCGGGTGTCCTCAGGTGTCTCCTGAAGGCCTCAGGAGACACCTGAGGACATCTGAGGTCTTCAGGAGACACCTGAGGACATCTGAGGTCTTCAGGAGACACCTGAGGCCACATCACGTCTGACTCAGAGCCCGTGTTGCGCAATCTGTAGAATGAAGATGTAGTATAGTAAAAGATATAGTACTTCTTACTCTACTATATCTAAGAGGTACATATTGTACTTCTTACTGTACTACATCTCAGAGGTACATATTGTACTTTTTACTGTAGTACATCTCAGAGATACATATAGTACTTTTTACTTTAGTACATCTCAGAGGTACATATAGTACTTTTTACTAGATGTAATAGTAAAACATTTTACTGATCCATCAATACTTTTATTTTAAATACTTTAACTACATTTATATTATTTTACCGCAGTAAAACTGAATATTTCTTGTTTTGTTTCACCGATTTAATGAATTCATCAACTCAGTCTTTAAATCTATTTCCACGTTTATGACTCAAGTTGACAGCCGTTTATTAAATCTGACGTTTTAAGAGTTTTTGGATCGAAGCCCTGAGATTTCCTAGAAGGAACGCTGATCGTCGAGCAACGATTGCAAAAGACCGTGAGTCTGCTGGCTGATGGATCACTCGCTCTCTTCCTGTTGTGAAATCACACAATAAATCATGTTGGGTGATTAACGTCGTTTCGATGACGTCAGGACTCTCGTCGCCGTGGCGACATGATGACAAACACTGTCAATCACTCTGAGGAGGAGGGAGCGCCGTCGACTCACTTCCCCCAAACACAAGCTGACTTCATCCTGAGAACGCAGTGTGTACAAAAGTACTTTTAACATACTATACTATGACTTACTATACTATGACTTACTATACTGTGACTTATTATACTATGACTTATTGTACTATAACATACTATACTATAACATATTATACTATGACTTACTATACTGTGACTTATTATACTATGACTTACTATACTATGACTTATTGTACTATAACTTACTATACTATGGCTTACTATACTATGACTTACTATACTATGACTTATTGTACTATAACATACTATACTATGACTTATTATACTATGACTTACTATACTATGACATACTATACTATAACTTACTATACTATGGCTTACTATACTATGACATACTATACTACGACTTATTATACTATACTTACTATACTATGACATACTATACTACGACTTATTATACTATGACTTATTATACTATGACTTATTATACTATGACTTATTATACTATGTTGTTTTTATAACATACTATTTGTGAGTTTTCTTGACTTTTCTTGACTTCCGTGAGTTCCGTGACTTTCCCACGCTGCCCACCTGTGTTTCTGTGAGACACAGCCCGCTGGCCAGCTGCTTCCTCTCCGCTCCGACTACGTAGTGGTTCTTCTCGAAGGCTCGCTCCAGGCGCAGCAGCTGCGACGGGGAGAACGCCGTGCGGATCCTCTTGGGCTTCCTGGAGAACGGGCCGTGCAGCAGCAGGTTCTCCGGACTGCCGTCGTCCCCTAAACACAGCAAAGGAAAGAGAAACCTAAAGTATCTGTTCTCAGACGGCCTGGAGGGACGAAGAAAAACCAAGACCTCGAACTGAATCACCGAATCACAGAATCACAGAATCACTGAATCACCGAATCACCGAATCACAGAATCACCGAATCACTGAATCACAGAATCACTGAATCACCGAATCACTGAATCACCGAATCACAGAATCACTGAATCACTGAATCACCGAATCACAGAATCACAGAATCACTGAATCACCGAATCACCGAATCACAGAATCACCGAATCACTGAATCACAGAATCACTGAATCACCGAATCACTGAATCACCGAATCACAGAATCACTGAATCACAGAATCACCGAATCACAGAATCACAGAATCACTGAATCACAGAATCACTGCGTATGAATGAACTCTACGAGGCCTCGTGAAGTTAATATCTACAGCCAGCGGTGGTTATGAGGAGGAAGAAAGAAAGGATGCAAACTGTTTCAGTAACTATACTTAGTTCCCTCCTCCACGACTTCATGCCTCACACCTTATTTATTTTTATAGGATGAATAATTAATAAGCGTAGAAGAGAAGGAGGAGAAGGAGGAGAACAAGAAGAAGAAGAAGAAGAAGAAGAAGAAGAAGAAGAAGAAGAAGAAGAAGAAGGAAGAAGAAGAAGAAGAAGAAGAAGAAGAAGGAAGAAGAAGAAGAAGAAGAAGAAGAAGAAGAAGGAGAAGAAGAAGAAGAAGGAGAAGGAGAAGAAGAAGAAGAAGAATGAAGTTGCTTGAAGGAGCCTGAGATCAAAGATCTCAACGACTGTTGTTGTTGTTGTTGTTGTTGTTGTTGTTGTTGTTGTTGTTGTTGTTGTTGTTGTTGTTGTTGTTGTTGTTGTGCATACATGACAATAAATAACTTCACCTGGACAGGTCTCCTCTTTATCTCACATAGAGACAAACAGTTATTATAACTAAAGTAAAAAGCTATAAATGCTGATTAAATGTCTCTATTGTTGCATTTTTAATTTAACATCAAATGTTTATTTTATTAACAGAGAGCTGATATGTTGATGGTTGAGCGTCGTATATTTGCAGCTCCGGGTTTCAACAGTTGTCACAGTTAATATTCCTTTTAGGAGAATTTTTAACCCAAAATTCTGAGGATTAAAATAATTTGAGTGCATTAATCTTCAAAAGGCAGCTAAAGAATGTGAAGACGAGACGTCGTCCAATCAGAACTGTTGTTATCGCCGTCAGACATAAACACATGAAGGAAGACGCAGATGTGTGTTGTAATGTAATATTCACATATAATAAACACTTCAGTCTGACTCCAGTGGTTCTCCACAACGTGACGATGTCGTCACCTCTTTAGAAACAAAACTGTGATGTTTTTTTTTAATTAAAAATCATATTTTCTTCCTGCAAAACTAAAGATGAAGCTTGTTTATGTACGTTTGTAACACCCACCTTCACCCAATAACATCATCAATCAATCAATCTGCCACTTTTAGACGAGTGTGTGTGTGTGTGTGTGTGTGTGTGTGTGTGTGTGTGTGTGTGTGTGTGTGTGTGTGTGTGTGTGTGTGTGTGTGGAGCCTCAATCTCACTCTGAATCACACTACTTTCTAGGCCCGCCCCCTTTTTTAGCAGTCCAATCAAATGCAAGGATTTGACGATAAAGACGATCTAACTTTCTAACACTATGACTTTAAATAAATAAATATTCATAGAAATACGAATGTCACTCTCGTGTTGTTTCCTATTAACAGTTTTTATCGGAATAATTGAGATATTTAGAACTGTGGTTGTTTGAGGTACTTCTCCGTAGTCAGTGTATATTAGTACAACGTTCTGCTGTGGATGTATTTCACTAAGTTTTATATCTCAATAAACTCAACATTTATCACAGTTTCCGGACAAAAAAAATTAACCGTCGTGATAAATAAAACTTAGAATTTATTGTAAATAAAAATATTTGCCTCGCAAAAGCATCGAGAAATTAAAAACAAACTCCGACTGAACCAACGATATTAAAAAACGTACGTACTTTTACTTCACACACACCAGTAAAATATTGGTATTCTTCCAGGTGCTACTTCTAATTTCCCTGCAGCGGTTGAGGGGTTTGACCTTCGACCCCTCGGCTCGTCGCAGAAGTAGAAACTCATTTGCTTCTCGCGGTGCCGTCCGGTGAATCTGATCCGAGAGAAACAACGTCGGTAAAAAAAAAAAAAGCGGACGTTGTGTCTCTTTGTGTCTCGGCTTTCGCTCCAAACCCACGTTCCGCGTTCCGCGTCTGCTTTATTATCTTTTTCCCGACCGCTTATTGAAATCGCACGTGAATTTCACAATAATATTTTACATAAAAACAAATCCACGCACGACTTCTCCTCGGCTGAAAGGAGCCGCAGACGCGTCGGGAAAAAAGGTCGGTTTGCTCGGCGGCCTCGAGGCGGCGAGGAGGACAATGGCGGCGTGCAGGAAGCCGCCGCCCGCTCACGCCTGCTCGCCGCCGCTAGCGCCCCGACGGGTATTCATATGCAAAGAGGCGGCTGGCGGAGGGCAACGGGCGTCTCGTTGCTCGGGTTGCAAATACGACGGTTGATTGCTGTTGGATGTGAAAGAAGCCGAGACGACGACGTCATCGAGTCTGAGGGGAGGTCGGAGGTCACGGAGGTCAGAGGTCAGAGGTCACGGCCTGGTTCGGTGTTGTTCACCTGAACGCTCTGAAACAGCGAATGAGAAACTTGACGGAGATGATCCTCTAAACATCGTGAACTCTTCTTCTGTCAAACACTCGTTCTCTTTCTTCTTCTGGAGTTCAGTTCAGGATGTAGATTTACTTCTCAGTTGTATTTGGAGCTTAATATTCTGATATTTAGATAATTCAAGTATAATTCTAGGAACATGACAACAGCAGTGTGGAAAAAGAAGGAAACATTGTGACGTCATGTTTCAGAAGTCTGAGCTTCAGTTTGAAGGTTTTAACTCTTTGAACAACAGCAGCTGACAAACGACAATAAAGACACAACAACAACAACAACAACAACAACACACTTCTGTCCTTCCACTCCATTCTCTGAACTGCTCATCCTATTGAGGGTCAACCATTCCCTCAGAGCCCAGGTAACCTGAGCTGCATGTCTTTGGGAGGAACCGGAGAACCCGGAGGGGAGAACGTGTAAACTCCACACAGAAGGACCGCCCGGGATCGGGGATCGAACCCCGGGCCCGTCTCGCTGTGCGGTGACGGTGCCACCGCACCACCTTTCTGTCCTTCAGAAGTTAAAACAACTGAGATTTAGACACAAGAACCGCTGCAGAGATCAATAAATATAAACTCTTATTCTAATTGTTCTGCACAATCATCTGATTCAAGAAGAAGAAGAAGAAAAGAAAAAAGAAGAAGAAGCTCAAATGGATCCGTAATCGTTTGTCTTCATGCAACAAAAGTTTATCATTTGAACCGTTTGTATTAAACAAAGTTCATCTTAGAAGAGCAAATAAAGCTGAAGACGAAATTATAGTTAAATAATTTAGAAATATAAATCATGAATCTACATTTGTAGCAAAAACAAGAATCAATTTATATTTATTGTTTTTATTTTATATTCTGTAAGATTCTGTTTCAGCTGATGTGATGACAGAAGAAAGAGAAGGAGGAGAAGAGGAGGAGGAGAGGAGGAGGAGAAGAGGAGGAGGAAGAGGAGGAGGAGGAGAGGAGGAGGAGAAGAGGAGGAGGAGGAGAGGAAGAGGAGGAGGAGGAGAGGAGGAGGAGGGGAGAGGAGGAGGAGAAGAGGAGGAGGACGAGGAGGAGGAGGAGAAGAGGAGGAGGAGGAGGAGAGGAGGAGGGGAGAGGAGGAGGAGGAGGAGAAGAGGAGGAGGAGGAGAGGAGGAGGAGGAAGGGAGGAGGAAAAGAAGGAGAAGAAGGAGAAGCAGGAGAAGGAGAAGGGTAAGGAGAAGGAGGAGAAGGAGAAGGAGGAGGAGAAGGAGAAGGAGAAGGAGAAGGAGAAGGAGAAGGAGGCATATTTAATTAATCCCTCTCGGGGAATTTCAATTTATGAGGAACGTGAAAAATCCGAGGGAGAAAAAGAGGATTTGGTTTCTGAGAAAGTAGAAGAGGAAAAGTGAAAAGAGGATGAGGAGGAGAGAGATAATGAAAAGGAAGAGGAGGAACAGGAGGAAAGTTAGGAGGAGGAGGTGAGGCCAAAAGGAGGAGGAGGGAGGAGGAGGAGGAGGAGGGAGGAGGGAGGAGGAGGAGGAGGAGGAGGAGGGAGGAGGGAGGATGAGGAGGAGGAGGGTTGTTGGGGCAGATGGCACATCAGGCTCCCCTGGCACTGACAAGTCCAGACCTGTCAGGGTGTGTGTGTGTGTGTGTGTGTGTGTGTGTGTGTGTGTGTGTGTGTGTGTGTGTGCTTAACGAATCAGAGCTTAGAGGTTATTTAACAGTCTATGTACTTTCAGTGTATTAGTACTTTAACTGTCTCGTTGTTTACTCGTCTGATTAGCGTACGAGCTAACGAAGCTAACAGTTCAGAACTGATTAACAGCAGTCAACGCTCAGAACCAGGGCCCAACAAAACATGCAAATATGGAAAAAATAAGGAAGAAGGTGAGTTCACTGATGTTAAAGTCTGAGACGCTCAGCGTGAAGTCGTCTGCAGAATGAATCGACTCAGACGACTTCAAACACTTTCAAAAGGAAAAACAATCAGAAAGTTTCAGTCATTTTCAAAGTCCACGAAAAACAGCCTCACACCACTGAAGCTGTCAGATGAAGTAATAATATATATATATATATATATATATATATATATATATATATATATATATATATATATAACATGGTTATTGAAGCAGTTCACAAAGGAGGTGGTTCTGACAGGATACACGCTTTTATAATATTTATATTATATTATTATTATTATTATTATTATTATAAATATTATATTTCATGAGCTGAGAAAAACTCTGTTTTCATCATTTTTACATGTTTTAGTTAAATTTAAACATTTTATTGAAATAAAAACTTTGCTGAATTTTGACCTAAATGATTCTAAAGTCGCCCAAAACTGGAGACGTGGTTCACTGAGAGCAATGAGTCACATGTTTACAAACATTATTTTGTTATTAAGATTTTTTCTGCAAAACTAAAACATCAAAGATGAAGGTGAAAAAATAACTTTAATTAAAAACTGACCCTCGTTTAGAAGATTTTAACTTGATAAAATGTCCAAATAAAATATAAAAAGATCTTTAAAAGGTTTAAACTTTTTCTTCGTTATAGAGCTTTAAGATATTTGTTGGATTTAATAAACTGAGAGGAGCATTTTTCACTATTTTCCGACATTTTCTAAACTGAATGATGAATCAATTATTTGAGAAAATGATCTGCAAATTATTTCATAATGAAAATGATAAAAACAACAAGGGATTAAAACCAAGAAGAGGAATATATGTGACTTCTGTTCAGTTAATAAAGCTTGTTTGAATTGAGTCACTATTTAAACCGATAAACATATATTTTTTAACTTCTAACGTCCTGATTCAGTTTGTTTTTTCTTAATTTGATAGGAATGTTTGGTGAGTTTTAACAAAAACATTCTGATGCGTCGTAAAGTCTAAATAATTTAATCTCAAGAAAGAGATTATAAAGATTACAGTCATTATAAAAAAAGAAAAATCTGAAATATTTGTCTTAAAACATGTTTTAGGTACATCACGCTGCATTAATTATTAATATTATTATTAATATTATTATTATTATAGGGTTACTACAAGAATATTTTAGGTTAAAGGTCACTCCTGCTGCACACTTCATGAAATAAAAGCGTGCATTTGGCAAAAGGTCATCATGAGTCAGTGTGTAGAGGTCAAAGGTCATGAGCAGGAGGTGAACTGGACTTTAAACACAACTTTATTTAGAATCCAGAGGATCACAAAGTTTAGAGGTCCTGAACGTGTCGGGTGAGTTTTGGGGGAAAAGCAGACTTAAATGTTGCAGAAGACTTTAAAAACATGAAGTCTGAGATGAGAAACGTTGAAATAACAGAATAAATGAAGAGCTGCAACAATACGAATAAACACCGTTATTTATCATCAAAGTCTCTTTAATGAAGGAAAACTGGACGTTAAGGGGTTAAAACGAAGCTGAAATCATCTCTGAGACTAAAGACTTTCTCCTTCTTCTGTTTACTGAAATAATCTGTTTGATTCCTTCAGCTGCTTTTAATGAAGCCGGATATTTAAATTCTGTTTGCTTTCCATGTGAATTTGAATGAGATTTATTTCTACTCTGATTTAAATAGCAGCGAACACAATTATTTACATACTGTTATTTATACAAGCGACGTACAATAATTGTTTATTTTGTATTTGTTTTGAAATGTACTTCTCTCTCTCTCTATATATATATATATATATATATATATATATATATATATACACATACATATATATATATATATATATATGTATATATATATATATATATATATATATATATATATATATACGTATATATATATATATATATATATATATAGTATATATATATATATATATATATATATATATATATACGTATATATATATATATATATATATATATATATATATATATACGTATATATATATATATATATATATATATATATATAGAGAGAGAGAGAGAAGATATAAATAGATGTATATCTGTATATATATATATATATATATATATATATATACATACATATATATATATATATATACATATATATATACATATACATATACATATATATATATATATACACATATACATATATGTATATATATATATGTATATATGTATATATACATATATATATACACATATATATATATATGTCTTTGTATATATATATACACATATATATATATATATATATATATATATATATATATATATATACACACACATATATATATATAGAAAGAGAGAGAGAGAGAGAGAGAGAGAGAGAGAGAGAGAGAGAGATAATAAATGTATTGATTGGTCCATTCATTTTTATTCTATTCAGTGTAAATAAATCATATCCAACTTTATTGATATTTTCTATGTTGTTTTGTTATTTCTAAAGATATTTAATCACATATATACCATTTTAAATAATCCCCTCTGACCGGCCTCTGCTGGGTCGCGTCCCACATGTTGATGAACTCTGAACCAACTGTTTATGATTTATTTATTTATTTTTATTATTTGTCTTTTTTTTTTCGACGCATTCATTTTTAATCTGTAAAAATACAGAAAGATGATTTTTCTCTGAATGATTTTATTCTCGTTACTTTTTCTTCTTCTACGTTTTTTTGCTGCTGGTGCAGGTAGACATATTCCCGCTTCTCTCCCACGTGTTTCCTCACGTGATTATAAAATATAACACATTATAAATCAAACTACGGATGAAAACAATTATAATAATTCATCGAGGCTGAAAAACACGCGAGAATAAAAACTAATATTTGAGATTCACATCAACTCTTTTTCATCAGACTGAGTTTTATATATATATATATATATATATATATATGTATATATATATATATAATATATATATATATATATATATATATATATTTATATATATGATATGATTATTATTCATGAATCTTCTGTGAAGAGCAGATTTTAATCACAATCATCAAAAGGGTTTAAAAGTCATTTTTAAAAGAAAAAGACAAACGTTGTTTTTCTTCTGTAATTTAATTTTTAAAAAGGCCGCGAAGTTAAAAATCTCTCTTTTTAATTATTATTTAAAGAATAAAGTCTCGAGTTAAAACATCGATGAAAATAAAGATGAGTCGGATTTAAATGTAATATTTATATGTTTTTAACCGGATGTGATGATGAAATCAAACACAACGAGCGAGCCGTTTAATTATCTATAAAACATTAAGAACTTGTTTACAAACATAAACAAGTTAAATTCACATTAAAGTAAATAAAACAAACTCTTTAAAGCTTCAGAAGAATAAACCGAAGAGCAGAAAGAGTTTCAGACTTCTGGAGGATTAAAGTTGTTTCACTTTAATTTAATAAGAAAGTTTATGTTTAAAGACTGATTGTTAATGTCAAAGATTTAAGTCATTAAAAAAAGAGAAAGAAAAATACGAAACATTATCGAAACTGTACTTTAAATGTGTTTTAAATTCATAACTGAGTACCACATTATTATCATAAAAGTATTATTATTATGAGAAAGGGATATTATTATTATTATAGTATTTTAGGTTATAGGTCGCGCGTGCTGCAGCCGAAATAAAACACGAGCGTGCATTTTGCAAAAATACGAGTTCAGCACGATTAAAAACAATAATAATATAAATCCTTAAATAAGATATGAGATGACTTATTGTTTTAAATGACTCGTGCTCAGTGGGGGTGGGGGGGGTACTCCCTCGGTGAGTCATCAGCAAACAAATAAAGAAAACACAAATAAAGAATATTATATTATATTATATTAATATCTATTGTTAGAAGTATAACAGCTGATGAAACAATACAAGTCTGAATGTAAAAGAACACTAAACGGGTATTTATTCTATATTATATTAATAATACCATCAATGAATATAGCTGTCATTATTCACTCTGCAAAGGACTTGAACTGCCACTCAAATACTGCAGTACTACTACTACTAAATACTCTCTAATACTACCACCAATATCATCAATATGTATCAGTATTATAATTTAAGAGAGCTTTGTTAGTTAAATTAAATAAGGAAATTCACACTGAAAATAGTAATAATAATAATAATAATAAGTATTATTATAGTATTATTATTATTATTATTATTATTATAGCAGAAGAAGGAAAATAAAATAAAACATTAATGACAAACGAATAAAGAACATAATAAAAGTGGAAAAAATAATCTTTCGTGGATATTTCAGTTTCTTTCTGATATTATTGCAACACACACACACAGACACACACACACACACACACACACGCGCACACACACACACACACACACAAACACACACACATACACACAAAGACTGGTTAAATAAAATATGTAAAAATAATATCGATTAATAACAATAATATAAAATATTAATATAATGCACAAAGTGATTTAAATCCAAGCTGCTTAGATTCACACACACAAACACCAGAAGGAAAGCAGAATAAAATGCGCGTGTATAAATACTGTGTGTGTATAAATACTGTGTGTATAAATACTGTGACGGGGTACGGAGCGCGCGCCCGCCCCGGCTCACCTTGGAAGCGGTGGCCCAGGTACCGGCTCCGCAGCACCCAGGGGTAGAAGCTCAGCGCCTCGCGGTGCTGCGGGCTGAAGAAGCTCTGCGGGGGGATCTGCAGCGGGTGCAGCGGCAGCCCGCCGTGCGCGTGCGTGTGCGTGTGCGTCCCGGGCTCCTGGAGCAACATGTCCGGCCCGGACGAGTATAAAGTCCTCGCGCTGCTCCCCTGGAAGCAGGAGCCGAAGACCCCGGCGGCGGGGTGCAGGGACTCCGGGTAGCGGAGCGCCGTGGGCCGGATGGGCTCGTCCCCGGAGCCACCGGAGCCACCGGAGCCACCGGAGCCACCGGGGCCACCGGGGCCACCGGGGCCGCCGGGGCCGCGCGCCTCCTTCCCGACCAGAGACTCGATGGTGAAGCACTTCTTGGCGCCGCCGTGGTGGAACATGGTCGGCACCTGGAGCCGCGCGCAGGAGGAAGATGGTGCGGAGGTGAACGGGTCCCGGTTAGTCCCGGTCCTCGGACTCGGGGAGCTCAGAGTCCCGGTTCCCCCCAGAGAGCCATGCCTCTCCACGGGTCCGCGTGCGTAAAGACAAATCCGGGTCCGGTGCACCTGGCGGGGCGGCGGACGTCTCCCTCACCTGCGTGTCCGGGGCGGCGTCTCTGCAGAGTCCGCTCTGTGCTCCGCGTGCAGGTGATAACAAACAAACAAACAACAACAACAACAAACTCCTGTCAAAGTGCCGCGCGGGTCCTCGGAGCTGCAGCCGGGTTGCTGCGGGGCGCTGCGGGGCGCTGCGGGGCTCTGGTCGGTCGGTGTGTCCTCGCGCCTCCTGCCGCCGCACGCTGGAGTCTGGAGCCGAGAGTGTCTGTCAGTCAACCGGGCTCGCGCAGGGAGAGGGAGGGAGATACCTGCCCTGCCCTCCCCGGCAGAGGTGCGCTGAGCATGCGCAGAAGGGAACATTTCAGACAGCCATTTTGTTGCTCAAGTGGATGACGAGGAGGGGGGAATGTTGGAAGGAACGGTGAGTGACAGTGATGAAGACGGCGATGAGGTCATGGCAGAGATGACGTCACTGATGAGGGTTTGAAGCCCGCGTCATAATTAATCATCGACATCGTCAATATTCCTCTGAAATAATATTTATATAATATTATTGGGGAGTTTTTTAAAGTTCCTAATACAACAGTTTACACACTGTTAAAAATACAAATTAATTAATGATAAATTATTCTTTACATATTATCTTGTTTATTTCTTATTTTCCTGTATATATAGATAGATAGATATATAAATATATATCATGTATTTATTATATTTGTTATTTTAAAATAACTTAAGAAATGAACGTTTGTAAAATCTTGAAAACAATTAATTGCATTTTAATTTACAAGTTTTTTAGAAGTATTTAGATCAGATTTACTGTTGTAAAAGTACAAATACACAGTGTAAATACGTAATAAGTTAAAGTAAAGTGAAGTAAAAAGTATTATTAGCTAAATGCTGTAAAAGTAAAAGTCTTGGTCCGTAAAATGTTTTTACTATAATATTTTATTATAATATCTGATGTTTCTGGAGGAATATTCCTATATTAATGTGCATGTTGTATTTGTACTGCTTTATATACTGTGAATGAATGTGACTGCAAATCAAAGTAAAGCTTCAACTAACATTTATTTTCATTATTAATGTATTTTTCATGTCTAAAATATGACGTTTTTTTAAAATGTCTCCAAAACTCATAGAGATTCAGTTTTCTGAGAAATAAAAGAGAGAAACATCCTGAATGTTCTTTGTAATATCGTTTATTTTCCTAAAACTATTTCTTCGTTCTATCTTATTGTTTTATTCTATTTTATTTAAAATACTTAAATATTTGATTTCACATGCTCTCTGTGTGTGTAGCTAGAGCTTTTATTATTATTATTATTATTATTTTATATTATATTATTATTTAACGGATTAAACTCTTGTTTATCTATTAAAGTACTAAACTTCAATATATTTGATATGTTAATATGCATGTTTGTATAAATGTGTGTGTGCATGTGAAATGCTTAATCTTATATATTTAACTTAAATTAATCCCAAAGAAAATTAAATATATTAAAAAAACGTTGTTGTCTGGACTTCCGTGTGTGTGTGTGTGTGTGTGTGTGTGTGTGTGTGTGTGTGTGTTTCTCCTGAGCGACAGGTCAATTGACACAGAACAAGACAATTGACCCCGGGGGGTCAAAGGTCAGAGGAAACCTCCCTCTTTTATCTGAGCGTTAAGTTTCCAGCTCTCGTTACCTGACAGTCAGAAAATAAATACCAAACGTCAGAGATCAATAAATAAATCATACACCTGGAAATATTACTACAAACATCCATTAAAAATACATTTATATTTTATATCCACTTCTACTACAGCGTAGAGGTAATGTTGTACTTTTTACTGCAGTTATTTACTAACTTAAGTTACTTTACTGATGTAGAATATAAAAATGTTATATATAATCCACTAAATATTTATTATTATGGATTAAACTAACAGCAGTATATAAAGTAATTAACATGAGTTGTTTTTATAATGATATTGTAATTATATTTTTCTATATATTTGTATATTTTGACGCTAATACTACGTAAGTAAGTATTTGAATGCAGGACTTTTACTCGTAACAGAGTATTTGTACACTGTGGTATTAGTACTTCTTCCCCCTCGACAAAAACTGCTATGAAGTGAGGAGAATAATGCAAGAAAAAGTCTTTGTTTTCATTTATTGAACAATTGTTTTGTTATTAAAAACACACCTGCAGTGAAATCAAAGATAAGATTTTTATTATTATTATTATTTATTGATCCCGGAGGGGAACGTGCAGCCGCACAAAGACACAAATAAGCACTAATAATAATAACTAGAGAACATATTAAGAGGTTCAAGAGTACAAACTATACAAGATAGCAACACCGGGAGCCTCAATTAATAATCAATGATAATTAATAAGTTCACAATATCAGGAGGTTTGTGTGATTTAAACACTGAAAACTTCAGAAGAACACAAAAGTGTCTAAAACGCCTAATTTTCCGTGATGGAGCTCTACAGAGGAAGCTGTGGGCGACCTGACGAGAGATTCTTTAAATCCCGACCGACATCTTTCTCTAACTTCCACCATCTCTCTCCATCTCTCTCCATCTCTCTCCATCTCTCACCATCTCTCTCCATCTCTCTCCATCTCTCTCCATCTCTCTCCATCTCTCACCATCTCTCTCCATCTCTCTCCATCTCTCTCCATCTCTCACCATCTCTCACCATCTCTCTCCATCTCTCACCATCTCTCACCATCTCTCTCCATCTCTCTCCATCTCTCTCCAACTCTCTCCATCTCTCACCATCTCTCTCCATCTCTCACCATCTCTCACCATCTCTCACCATCTCTCTCCATCTCTCTCCATCTCTCACCATCTCTCTCCATCTCTCACCATCTCTCATCTCTCCATCTCTCTCCATCTCTCTCCATCTCTCACCATCTCTCACCATCTCTCTCCATCTCTCTTTTTTTTTCATCTCTCACCATCTCTCTCCATCTCTCTCCATCTCTCACCACAACCTCGTTGTGTACAAACCAAACCTGAACCAGGTCCACGGCGTTTCCAAACGATAGCTACGATATAATACAAAAAAATATGATACGATACGATGAGATAAGATACAATACAATACAATACAAAACAATACAAAACAATACAATACGATATGATAAGATACGATGAGATAAGATGCAATACAATACAATACAAAACAATACAATACAATACAATACAAAACAATACAAAACAATACGATACAAAACAATACAAAACAATACAATATAAAACAAAACAATACGATACAAAACAATATAAGATACAATAGCTACAATACAATACAATAGATATGATACAATAGCTACAATACGATACAATAGATATGATATAATATCCACAATACGATACAATAGATATGATACAATAGCTACAATACGATACAATAGCTACGATACAATAGCCACAATACGATACAATAGCTACAATACGATACAATAGCTACAATATAATAGCCACAATACGATACAATAGATATGATACAATAGCTACAATACAAAAGCTACAATACGATACAATAGATATGATACAATAGCTACAATACGATACAATAGCTACGATATAATAGCTACAATACGATACAATAGCTACGATATAATAGCTACAATACAATACAATAGATATGATACAATAGCTACAATACGATACAATACCTTTGATATAATAGCTACAATACGATACAATAGCTACAATACAATACAACTTCATAATATGTTTCCTATGAGATCCTCAGGTTGAAGACACAGTTACACATATGACACTTTTGATAGAGGAAGAAAAGCAAAGTCATGACAGTTAAACATATCACAGGATCTCCTCAGATGTCAGCAGCTCACTGATGTTGGTTCAGCAACAGTTCAGACGGACGAGAGGAGCTTCAGCGTGAATCCTCCGGTTAAGAGTTGTTGAGACGTCTGAGGCACTAAAGAGGGAAGTGTTTGAACAATATGCCGGAGGCTTCATCAGGTAAGAACCACATGGTGCCTTTGGGCTGTTTGTATGCATGCTGGCATTTTTGTTGTTATTGTTGTTGCCGTTTTATTAATTATTCAGCCTGTTGCATTTGAATGCTGGGACTCTAACATCGTCTATTCGCCATTTAAAACATCCTCTTGTTGCGAATGTGCCGCAGGTTGGCCAAACATCTCCGTGCAGTTTGGAGATGATGACATCATTCTGGCCGCTGAGTCGGGATCTGAGTCTACGAAGAAAAACGAACTCGCTGCTGTAACTTCTTACAAAGGAATCCTGCGTGAGGAGTCGATGACGGAGTCGCAGTCTCTCGCCACATGCAGGTATGTGTATGGAGAGGCTTGGTGTTGGCAGCCACTACGTCCACTATGCCCTCCACATCGCCCCGGGGGGCGACTGAATTGAAGCTCTGTACTTGGTCCAGGCAGGGACTTGAACCGGTGTCCCTCGGGCTCTCACCAAAGCACTCATGGACTGAGCTACTGGCGCCCTGCAACGGTGAATTTCCACTGGACAAAACTATTTCATCTCTCTCGTTAGTCTCGACAATACGAGCGTTTTGTCCGTTTGTGGTCATCAGAGACGGCAACGTGTAAAGTCGTGTTTTTGCGACTCGTGTCTCCGTCTCGCCGATCAGACACCACTTGGACGTCTGTTTTCGACCCCTGCGTCCCGGACCCGGGCCCTTCCTGTGCAGCTTTTGGACCTGGAGGACAAATGCCAGCCCATTCAGGAGCCTCTAATTGTGGCCCGGGGAAGCTCCACAAAGGCCCCCTGCCTCAGCCTTCAATGGGCTGCCCTGCGGAGGCCCGTGTGAACCACAGAGCCCCTTCTTCCTCCCCATCCTGCCTCCCCCCGCCCCCTCCACATGTTAATTAATAGGCCTTACTGGCAGATTTGGATCCCGCTCGGCTTTGATTGAAGGCGGCCATTAGCATCTATTAATTTAGCCTCTGGCGTTTTATCACCAGCTCTGAAAGAGGGAATTAAGTGGTGTGAGTTATTGTGAGGACTCGGGGTGTGAGGCTGAGTTAAAATGTGATTATTGTCCCCGCAGCCTGGAGCCAGCTAACTGCTGCTAAGCCCTCTTGAAAGTGAAGGGGCGACTCCTCTCATTAGAGCCCAACAAGGGAAAGATATTAACAGGAAATAGCTGCAAATTTCTTTTTTTTTTCCTCCTCACTTCTAATCTCTTCTCTTTATGTTCCACGTGAAAAGGGCACTTAAAAATGTAAAGGGGGGAAAGCGGACGCGAGCGGGCGACGCGGCTAAACAGCCACAGTGACGATACAGTAGTCCGGCCGACTGGACGTCACCTCGGCTTCCATTCGGCTTTCTCCAAAAGATTTGGATTTAATTGGGGCGAGGGGGAGCAGCTGCAGGAGGGTCAAGCATGGCTGCAGCTTGGCGCCGATTCTTGTTCGTGTTCGTGGTCGTTAACAAAGATTCAGACTCAAAAGCAAAGCGAGTGAAAAAGAGTTTAAAGTCTTCGGGCCGGTCTAAAAAAAACTGTGCGAAAAATGGTCTTAACTACCGAGCATCAATAAACCTCTCCGTGATCGTCTGCAGAGATCATTTGACATGAATGACAGCTGATGCAATGCATTGTGGGATTGTTAGCAGGACTGATGGACAGTGGCTATAGTGCATTATGAAGTAAAAATTAAAAACCGTGGTGGATTGTGGGAAACGCCGAGCTAGTTTTCGATGTTCATTTATGCTGAAGTTTGCACGAAAAAACATCGATATCAACAGATGAGTGACGGCTTTGTTTCGGCGGATGGGATTAGCAAGCTAGCTAGCTAGCGAGCTAGTTAGTTAGCTCGCTAGCTAGCTAACTAGTTAGCAGACTGTGTATAAGAAGTAGACGTCGTCATGGTGACGTCTCCTGTTGGTTCGTGGACGCCTCAAGATTTTGCCGTCGCCATGTTGGATTACGGGCGTCTTCAGGTGTTTTTTAATCAACCAGTGAACAGGAAGTGACCATATTTGGACAAATAAACAATGAACTCTTCATTAATTAAATTAGTATTTTCAAAAGTGTGGTTAGAAGTACTTTTACTGCAGTAAAGGATCTGAATACTTCAGTCACACCTGCTGATTCAATCATAACTCACACAGAATAATGATTTACAGAGAAAACAAGTCATTTTGAGTTTGTTTATTTTTACAAACTTGTACTTTTCTTTCATCCTAAAATATCTGACGGCGGACTCCTCCACTGATTGACACTTCTTTATCTCCCTCTTCTCTCTAACCGCTGTCCGCTCATCCGTCCTTCCTCCCCGCTCGCTCTCCTCCTGCTTCAGGTGTCTCCAGGTGGCTGTGAAGTGCCATGGGAACACTGTGACATGACAGCCGGGGCTCTGACCCATGGCTAACACACACACACACACACGCACACACACACACACACAGACACACACACACAGACACACGCACGCACACACACACGCACACACACACACACACACACAGCGGGGGCTGACCTGCAGGTTTCAGGTATTGTCTCAGCTTGTCAAACAGCCTCTGACACACTGATCCTTTTACATCCGCTCAGCGCTTCACACTCACACTTAAGAGCGGAGCTTCTTTAACGGCAGGTCAGGGGTGTTGAGCCTCCTGGGCCTCCATACGAGAGGCTGAGGGTCACACACACACACACACACACACACACACGCACACACACACACACACTGTGTGTTTTTATCTACCTGTGAGGCGGCCCAATGACAGTTTTTCTTTAGTTAAAGCAGTAATACTGCAGTGTAGAAATACTCTCTTACAAGTAAAAGTCCTGCGTTCAAACTCAGGAAATAAGTACGAGTACGTCAGAATTGTAGAAAAGTACAGTAGCTCTTGAGTAAATATACATAGTTAGGCTCCACAGTCTCACGGGCGTAACTTCTACTTGATTCAAGTTTATTTATGCTGCAATATGAGTATAAATCACAGACTGTATACAAGAAGTGGACGTAGTCATGGTAACGTCTCTCATTGGTTTGAGGACTGATGTTATGAAGCCTTGAGTTTGACATTTTAGCCGTCGCCATGTTTTTTTTTTTGCAACCAGTGAACAGGAAGTGACCATATGTGGACTGAGGAGGATGTAGTGAGCTGTCAATCACCCTGTAGCCCCGCCCCTAAAGCATCCCCTGCTTTATGGTCTGTCTGACTCTAAATGGACCATAATTTACTAAATGAACATCATGCTGTATTGAAGAAGACTTGAAACTAGAGATTGAGACATAAACTCATGTTTACAATGTTTACTGAGGGAATAAATCAAGAGAGAAGTAGAGTCATTTTCTATAGACTTCTATACAACCAGAGGAGTCGCCCCCTGGTGGTCAGGAGAGAGAATGCAGCTTTAACACATGAAGCTTTGACTTCTATACAACCAGAGGAGTCGCCCCCTGGTGGTCAGGAGAAAGAATGCAGCTTTAACACATGAAGCTTTGACTTCTATACAACCAGAGGAGTCGCCCCCTGGTGGTCAGGAGAGAGAATGCAGCTTTAAGACAGTTGGAGGTTGCTGCCTGGTATAAAGGTTGATTCCCAATAAAAAGTCTCAGAATAACTGTCTCTGGCTGCAGAGGAGTTGCAAAGACGCACTTGGCTGAAAAACCAAGATGGCGACGACCACTAATTACATAAAACAGAATGAATAAAAATCTGACTTCACTGTGTGGAGCTGTGAACTACGGGACGTCTCAGGAGGACGAAGGTAAAACTTTAGAGACGCTTTGGGACAAGTTGATGGTAGAAATGTGTCCCGCTGAGCCGCTTCAGGTTGTTCTGTAACATAAAGTTCACGGGTTCGATCCCCGCAGCAGAAACATGAGCAAACTGTCCTGCAACGAAACCTCCGACGGTCCTCTGCTGCCCCCTAGAGGACAAACAGGTGCATTACACCATTGATCTTCATGGAGAAATGAGTTGTCTTGATTTGATTGTTGTAAATATACACAGGCAAAATACTATATATATGTATATTCTTTTAAATAAATTATGCTGAAGACTTTGTCTTTAACTTAGATTGTTGCACATTTAGTCACGAATATTCTTACAAATTACTTATTATAATATAAATAATGCTACATTGTTTTTATAGTGTTTTTCATGGTACTCAAAGAAACTTAACACAAGTTGTATGCGTCATATAAAACACACGAGAAAAAAAGCAGTTACAGTTAAAAGCTCCATTTTATTTTTTAATATTTAATTTTAGTTGTGCAATTATCTGTTATCTATACTTGTGTATTTCATTTGGTTATTATTCATATTAATATTATTATTATTATTTTGTTTTTATGAGCAGGGAGGTGATATTAATGTTTAAAAAGAAAAAGATTAATCTGTAATATTGTAACATCAGATGAGCCGATAAAATATTTATTTATTTTAAAAATGCAGCTCCACACAAGCTGCAACAGTGAAATGATGCTTCAGTATTTACGAGTGCTTTTGATACTTTGAGTATTTCACCAATAATAAAGCAGTAATTTTACTTGTGTTGGAGTAGTTCTACATTTTGGTATTCATACTTTTACTTCCTCCACTTCTACACATGACGAGCCGAGTTCTTCTGCGTAACCTCAAAGGTGTGAGGAATCCTAAATATTCATTATTTCCAGCATATCACTGTGAAAAGAACTTAATAACCTTGATAACACACAGCAGAACTACTGAGCAGACGCCTGAAGACCCGGCTGGAGGATCCGGAGAGCAAGATGGCCGAAAAGAGAAGGAGGAAGTGGTGAAGGAGATCTCTGTGGACTAGAAGGTGGGCCCTCTGAATAACTGCCAACTACACAAATAATGAAATAATGGCATTCTAATCAAAGCAATAATAATCATAACCATAACAATAATCAATAATCAAAACAAAACATGATCAAAAATCTAATATAAAACGATCAAAAAATAATCATTTATTAAAAAAAAGATGATAAAAAATCCAACGCAAATGTAATCCTTTTTTTTGTAAAACAAAATCAAATGAAAAAAAGAAACAAATCCCACGATGAGCAAAAGAAATTAGAAAAAAAATGTCCCATGAATCTAATTATATAAAGATAAAAAATCTAATCAGAAAACCATCAAACATTAAATAAAAAATATTTAACATTTAATAAAACATATTCCAAATATTCCAATATTAATTCACAAATAAATAAAATGTTTGTGGGTCGAATTTTGTTATTATGATTAGTGATGTTTTTATATGACAAATGTAAGACAACAACCATAATCAAAAATCAAAGTGAATTTAAAAAATATGAAACTCAAATAAAAAATATGCAGTCAAACCAAAGAGATCAAAGTCAAATCAAAACATGATCCAAAATTGAATAAAAAATTATCAAAAATAAATAAAAAATATCACATTTAAAAATGTAAAAAATCCCACGATGATCCAAATTATTTTTATTTATAAAAGAAAATTAAAATTAAAAATCCCACGATCAAAACATTTTTACGAAATAACTTAATAAACAATGATCAAAAATAAAAACTTTAAAATAAAAGAATTATCAGAAGATTATAAAAAAATTAAATCAGAAAATGTATCATTTCATAAAAAATATTCCAATGTAAATAAATAAATTACTGTTTGTTGGTTGAATCTTAAGTTGCCCTACATTTGTCCTATAAAAGCTGTTTGATGCATAAATGCACTGATGAGCCATTGTACTTATATTATACACATTATCAGCCATTATTATCACGCTGTAATTTACATTATGATCTTTCTTTAAAATACAGGACCAACCTATCAAAAGATCAAAAGACTGTTTTATTCCATTTCTTTGACACAGATCAAAAAGAGTTGGCCAATCCTTTCTTAAACATATTCTATTTGTTTGTTTTTGTCTGGAGTTAAACGTTTGCTATCCAAAGAAAATACATTTAAAAACCCCAAGCCTTTATTTCAGCGACATTTTGCAGGTTTAAAACACATCAGCAATATCAGGGTTTATGGCGAGAAATAAGAGCGGAATAATACAATATTGTTTCTGGTTATTATGCATCGTTGTAAACAGAAGACATGAAACTCAATGATCAGTTTTAGTTGCAGCTTTTTATTTAGTCGAGCCAAAAACAAAAAGGAAAAAACAAACAGCTGGATTCAAATCCAACCAAGAAAAGATGAAATACGTTTTTACACGAAAGAAGCCAAAAACAATTCAAAACTATACAACATGGAAAACAATCTCTCTTATACAAACCCCTGTTAAAATACTGGTCAAAGTGCTAGTGCATAAGGAGAAGGAGTTGTCAAAACACTGATGAATGGGTTTTTTTTGGCAATATGTACGTAACATCCCATAAATCCATCGTCACTTAATAAATGTGAGCCACCTTGACTCGCTAGCGAAAGATTGTCAGCGGCTAGCTAGAATGTAATCAGTTGGCTAACCAGCGACAGTAGCCTGCTAGCTAGCATGTAATCAGTTAGCTAACCAGCGACAGTAGCCTGCTAGCTAGCATGTAATCAGTTGGCTAACCAGCGACAGTAGCCTGCTAGCTAGCATGTAATCAGTTGGCTAACCAGCGACAGTAGCCGGCTAGCTAGCATGTAATCAGTTGGCTAACCAGCGACAGTAGCCTGCTAGCTAGCATGTAATCAGTTGGCTAACCAGCGACAGTAGCCTGCTAGCTAGCATGTAATCAGTTAGTTAATCAGCGACAGTAGCCTGCTAGCTAGCTCCCAAAGAGTAAACTACGTCACCAAAGCCGTGAATTTGGTCATGTTCCGGTGTCTCCAGGCACCAAAACTTCACCTCCACGTCTAACGGTCACTTGCCTCACTGTGTTTGGTGACAGAGTATTTTAGCAAGTTGAGAGTTCTTACGTTAGCATGCCATGCTAGCATTAATCTCAAAAGTACAGGAAGGCTCACAGGGGTTTTGTAATATTTGTTCTCGAGGTATATATACAAGTTTTGTGTGTAGCAATCGAAATGTTGACGATTCATCTCCTGTGGAGCAAGAAAGTCAATAAAAAAGTGTAAAGATGTTACGATGAACTTTCACTCTGGACCAACCGGCACCGCGAGCCCAGATGCTAGCATGCTAAATAAGGTAGCATCTAGATGGTCGCCCACAATTTGCGAGAACTTGCGAAAGATTATCGTAACTTGTGGGGTAAAATCTAAGACCTGCTAAAAACACGAAGATTAATTTGGCTAAATGTAATTTATGACTGAATAAACACAAAATAAAGAACATGGGGAACTAAACATTCAATTTATACCAATCCAAGCTGAATGCTAACATGCTAACGGCAGCATTTTACTAACGAATAGATATTAAAACGGTGGAATAATAACACGTAACATTCAGTGTTTTGCCTCGTTAACATGCCTCCTGTGTGTGGTTATAGCATATTTAGTCAGTTAGAATTGTAACGTTAGCATTAATCTCAAAATACAGGAAGGATCACACGGATTCTGTCATTTGTTCGAGAGGAATACTGAAGTTTCGGGTGATAAAACGATCAAGAAGAAACGAGGGGATCGTTTTACTCTGAACCAAGATGCTAAAATTAATTCTACATGTTCAAAACCCCCAAAACAAAAACAGGCTCAAGTCGACACAGACAGTGAAGTGGTGTCTTTCCCCCCAAACAGCAGAATTAACTCTCCGGTTGTGATTAACTTTTGACACATAACGAGAAACCTAAAAAAAGGCACACACACACACGCAAAAAAAAAAAAGTAAATGAGTAAAAGCAAACTGACTACAATTAAAGAGACAAAACATTTGGCATCAGGTTTGAACAGAACCAGAAATATCACAGTTGATAAGAGTTGCTGGAGGAGGCTCTGTGAATCCAAAGAGTTTTAAATACTTATACGTATAGCGGCTGTATTTTGAATGTTTAGGGTTTGAATCCAGAGGATCCTTGACTGAGCACTTAAGATTGAGTTTGATTGTGAGGATCTCTAAAGATGCTTGTTGACTCCTTAAAGTCTTCCTCTCAACAACCTGCTGTGATAACCTTTACGGGATCTTAAAGATCGGAACAGTTAGGAGACACTTAAAGTAGTTATAGGAAAGGAAACGTCAAGAACTTGAAGTGGACGTCCAAGATTAAGAGGAAACACGAATTCAAGTGCTTCTTGAAAGCTTCACAGTTTGTTAAGAGGAAAAAAAAAGAAAGAGCGCTAGCGATCCAGTTTTCCTACCAACGTTTGTGTGCCATTGAGCAAGGCACTTTGGGGCGCCAGTGGAGAAAGACTGGGGTTGTTCTTTAGGATTTTGGGGGATTTTTCACAGGGACATAATTTAGGAAGCCAGATAAGGGTTTTGAACCCTCGGGAGTTTTAAGGATGTCGGACGTACGCTCAGCTTGGCAACCAAGAAGATTCAGCTTCACGTCGACGTGAGCATCATCATGCGAGTCTCAGCGAGTCTTAGCGAGTCTTATCAGTCATCATGCGAGTCTCAGAGAGTCTTAGCGAGTCTTATCAGTCATCATGCGAGTCTCAGAGAGTCTCAGCGAGTCTCAGAGAGTCTCAGAGAGTCTCAGAGAGTCTCAGAGAGTCTCAGTGGTCATCATGCGAGTCTCAGAGAGTCTTAGAGAGTCTCAGTGGTCATCATGCGAGTCTCAGAGAGTCTCAGAGAGTCTCAGAGAGTCTCAGTGGTCATCATGCGAGTCTCAGAGAGTCTCAGAGAGTCTCAGAGAGTCTCAGCGAGTCTTAGCGAGTCTTATCAGTCATCATGCGAGTCTCAGTGAGTCTCAGTGGTCATCATGCGAGTCTCAGGCACTTTAGCGCAAAGGTAGCGGTCCGGTTACGCAATAATTCTTTTTAAATGGCTAAACTATCGGCATGATTAATGGGTTTGTTCACGAAGGTTTCGGGTTCCAATGGAACACACGAGGTAAAAACCATCACACGAGTCGCGTTCACTTCTT
Source organism: Ophiodon elongatus (assembly GCA_016806645.1). Taxonomy (NCBI): domain Eukaryota; kingdom Metazoa; phylum Chordata; class Actinopteri; order Perciformes; family Hexagrammidae; genus Ophiodon; species Ophiodon elongatus. The sequence goes on along the minus strand of JACSYO010001270.1, from coordinate 254,001 downwards.
ATTCAAGCCTGCGAAGAGAGACGCGCTCGGTCTGACGGCACGAAGACGCCTCTCGGAGAAACTACGCTAAACCTTTTTCCTAGCTTAGCTTAGGGGCTATTGTGGCTGGCTGGTTTTGCATTGGTTACCCGTTAGCTCGCCAACTAGCCGCTCAAGTAGTTGCCACGCCGATCCGCCTCATCTACGTTTCGTAATTCACGGGAAAACAAAAAAAAAGGTTTGCAACTGTCGGAACATCCCATAATCAGCGGATATTCCTCGTTTGAAGAGAATTTAAAAAACAGGTTTAAAGTCCAGACAGATGTTGAAGCTTGAGAGTAGTCGAGATGCTACTTCAGGGACCGGATTCATTTTAAAGCCCTTGTTGGAACACGAGGATATTTACCAGTGGAGTTGCAGTGAAAATGGGAAATATTCAGACTTGTGGATCCAGTTTAAAGCCCTGGAACCTGAACCCAGACCTGCAGGCGGTCGGTGGGACCAGCAGCTTCAGCACAGTTTGAGTTTTAAGTGGCCGTAAACCAGCCGTAAACCAGCCGTAAACCAGCCGTAAACCAGCCGTAAACCAGCCGTTTCTATCTGCATCATCGGGGGGCGATCTCCTGCATCATGACGGGCAGGTGGATGGTCGGACACGAGTCTCTGTGTCTCAGTTTGAACATCAGCTGCTCTTTTTCCTGAGAAAGCTTCTGGTTCATGACGGCCTGCCTCTCCAGCGCCACCTTCAGGTCCTGCTGCTCCTTCGATAACTGCCTGAGAAACAAAACAAAAAGGAGATTCTAATAAATGCATCTGAAGTTAAAAACCCAGTGAGAAAACGTCTGCAGGATCTTTTGGGGACATTTTGTTGATATAAATCTTCTGACAAGCCTCATATTTTAACAACGAGATCGATTTAGAAAAAGCAAACTTTAGTTTGAACCAATATAAAAGGTTTCCTGAGAAATTAATTAATAATAAGCAAGACAATTTGTGAAGGTTTAAACCAATAAATAGTATAAAACCTTTGGGTTTCGGGTCATTTCAGGTAACGTTTATCTGTCTCTGCACTTCCCTTTCTATAAAAATAAATCTATTTAAAACAAAACAAATGCTTAAAGTGTTGCATATTTAATAACATTGCAAAACAGAATAATTATTATATTTTAATTAAATTAAACAGCACGCAAAAATGGTTAAACTGCAAAGAGTTCCCTTTCAGAACCAACGAGGATCATCGGACTTAAATCCAAAATCTTTAAAAGGCCAGAAACTATTTTATTTTAACCCATTTCATTTTGAGGATTGAGGGTTTCTGTTTGACAGTTTAATTAATAAAAAAATAACAAAAAACCAAGATTAGTATATTTAGGATAAGTCATTTTCATTGATTAGATTTTATTATTATTATTTTTATTTTTTGAAAACGGGTCACGACACTGAAGATAAAACTAAATGTTTTGGTGCAGACGTAAATCGTCCTGCAGGCGGCGCCACATTACTGCTGTTGGTTTCAGAGGAGGAGGAGGAGGAGGAGGAGAAGAAGGAGGAGGAGAAGAAGAAGGAGGAGGAGGAGAAGAAGAAGAAGAAGAAGAAGGAGAAGGAGGAGAAGAAGAAGAAGAAGAAGAAGAAGAAGAAGAAGAAGAAAAAGAAGAAGGAGAAGAAGGAGAAGAAGGAGGAGAAGGAGAAGGAGAAAAAGAAGAAGAAGAAGAAGAAAAAGAAGAAGCAGAAGAAGAAAAAGAAGAAGGAGAAGAAGAAGGAGAAGAGAGGACCGTACTGAATGAGACTCTGGCAGTTGTCTATCCGGACTCTCAGATCCTCGTTCTGCTGCAGGACGAAGATGATCTGATCCTCCAAAGACAAATTCTTCTCCACCTGAGAGTCGCGATGAAGAAGAAGGCGACCGGAGAGAATCAGGAAGTGGAAAGAGAAGACAAAAAGAAAGTTAAACCCTTTAGTTGTCAAACAACGAGCGAGAGGTAGAAGCTACAGGACGGTAGTTTCCCACCAGAGCGTCCATCTGCTGCAGCTTCCTGCTCTGCTCCTGCACGCGCTCGCTCTTCATCTCAATCACGAACAGCAGAGACTCCTGCTCCGACTCCCAGAATGCACCTGGGCTGCCATGGGCCTGGAGGACGAGACGCACAAAACAACATGCAAAGGGAATTTTAATCATGTTTCAGTTCGTCAACATCAAAAACCTTCATTTTACCTTCAAGCTTTTATAACTTCAATTACTTGCATATATATATAAAAAATTTTTATATATATATATATATATAACAAAATATCTGTTGGCGTTTATTTATATATATATTTTTTTTTACCTCCAAGCTTTTATAACTTCAATTACTTGCATATATATATATATATTTTATATATATATAGTTTATATATATAAAAAAAAACATATATATATATATATCTATATATATATATATATAGATATATATAGATATGTTTTTTTTGTTTTGTTGTTTGCACGTTTATATATATATATATATATATATATATATATATATATATATATATAAACAATATTATATATATATATATATTTTTTTTTTTACCTTATATATTTATATACTTATATATATTTTACCTATATATAAATATATATATATATTTTTTTTTACCTTTTACCTTTTATAACTTCAATTACTTGCATATATATATAAACGCCAACATTAAGTCTTTAACAGAGATAAAAACCGTGCTACAGATCCTTTAACAGCTGTTTCACATGCAGCCGAACACACCTGGATATTTCTCCGCAGGTCTTTCTTAAACGTCGACGCGTCCACTCTCTTCTTCAGCTCGTTATAAACCTGCAGATCTGAGGTCAGCTGCTGCACTTCACCCTACATTCACGGCACAAATTATATATAAATATACACATACATACATAAACACGCAGGAAAACATACGATTAACATTATTACACACAAATCAAACAGCAGGTCAGAGCATTAAATCTCTTTTCTCGGCTCAAAGAAAGTTTTACAAATATAAAACCTCGGTGGATCAATAAATAACAGAAAGTCGTAATCGACCTCGTTTGTAGTTCAAGGTCAACGGTTTCACAGACGTCTCTTTTACAATCGCAGTCTATGGGGAAATGCTTTGTGAGTCGCTGCAATACCGCGAGCGGCCACTAGGGGAAATGTAAAGCGCGTTCTTCTTCCACGTGTCTCTTTACCTTGAGGACGTTCTCCGCTGCCTGAAATGTTTCCGTCACTTGAGTTTTCTCTCGTTCGTGTTTCATTTGCAGCTCTGCAGAAAGAAAGAGAACTTTTTAAAGACACGTTTAACGTCACAAAACCTTCCGCAGTCCCGATTCCCTCTGCAGACTTTCTGTGCTTTCATGGTTGTGCAGCAGCTAATGAACCGCCTTCCCTCCACGTGCACGCTTTTCTGTTCTCCAGCACTAACTCACCTGTAAACAGGAATTATTTAACAAACAATACATCTGCTAGAAACCCCACAAAATGACACGAAGCCTATAAAAACGTGCAAATCTTTAGTGATAATAAAAAAAAATTGTGTTTTCACTATTTATACACACAGATACAGCAGAAAAATTAAAGAAACACAACTATAAACACAATTTATTTAAATGTTAAGTGACTTGATTTGGTAGCTTTTAACAGGGAAAGTCTCCAAATTTAAACAGATTCTTTCAAAAACACTTTTTTAATGGTGTGCAGACTTGAATACTGACGCTAAATACTGGTCTCTGTTCTCAGCTCGTCTCTACGTGACAAATAAAAAATAAAAATAAATTGTTGTTTGTTATTGACTGTAAATAAAACATGCTTTTTAAACCCGATACGTTTTAAATCACAACAAAAAACTAATTCAGTTTTCACCCATGAAAACGATGCAGAGTGGTGCTCCTGTCAGCAGGAGAGCGTCTTTGTCTCGTGACGTTAATAATGTTATTTATGTATTTACACCACGAGGTCGTGTCTTTAAAAGCCCTCTGCGTCTGTAACTCGTTACCTTCCGCGTCCCTCTCGTGTTCTCTAGTCGCAGATTCACTTCTCTGCTCGTGCAGAACGTTCAAATCGGCCGTCGTCTCCGTTTTCACCTGAAAAACAAAAACAAAAACAAGAGAACGACCTCAGAGGAGAGTTTGTGTTTAAAGATGAAGCTCCGAGAGCGAGGAGGGAACCTGTGACGTCGGCTGAAAAACATCCCAATTAAAAAGTGCAAAAAGAGGGAAAGCTGCAGAGTTAATTAATAATTAATTAATATTTAATTAATAATTAATTAATTAATAATTAGTTAATGAGAGATAGACAGCAGCTGTGCAGCAGGAACACACATCACATGAATGTCTCTGATTACCGAGTCTATGAATAACTTCTCTGGCAGAGTTTCTGATCATGAAGCAGATTTTTTCCGTCTGCCGATGAGGTCATGTGTCACATGACCTCATCGGTGAGATCACGTGACCTCATCGACGTCGGTCCACCAGATGTTGAACCTGCTGCTCCAGAAACATCAGTCGGGTCCAAACTTAACATTTCATGTTTTAACGTGAGGAAGGTTACAGTCATCATCATCATCATCATCATCATCGCTCCACACAGAGCTCATGTTCACACCATTTATTCACTCTCTGCACCGCAGGGCGTCAAGTTTTGCTCGACATAATAATAATAATAATAATTTACTTCTTTTTTTTTAAATATAAAAAATTATAAAAACAAATAAATAAGTTACTAACAATATTACCAGTAATATTGAAAATATAAATACAATTAAAATATAACAAATAGTAAATATGTTAATATAAGAATAATAAGAATGAAAATGAAAATTATATTATAAAATTATATTATTTTTAAGAAGTTAAAATAGTAAAAATAAATGATAAACATTAATAACGATAAGGATTTTTTTTTATTAATAGAAAATATTGTAATTATGTTTAATATTAATAATGAAAATATAATACAGTAAAATAAATAAGAAATAATGTTCAAGTTTTAAATAAGAAATAAAAAATAAACATGAATAAGGAAAACAAAAGACGAAATAAAACAATTATATTAATAGAAAGAAATCGTAATTATTTCAATAATATTGACAAGAACAAAAATTAAAATTAAAATATAATAAACACAATAAAAAATAATTTAATAGGTTAATGTTAATTATAATCCATTTTTCAAAACAAAGTGCTTCACAAGGCAATGAAAGCAGCATAAATGAAGCAAAAATAAAGCGTTTGTTTACCGATCGGTCAAACAGCTGCGATAGAGCGCCCCCTACTGGCCCACAACCTACTAAACGGGTCAAGTCCGGTGAGCATCTCGCTGATGAATCCTGCTCACCTTGTCCAGGAGGCTCAGGACGAGGGCGCACACCTCCTCGTCGGCGTGGTCTCTCAGAAGCTCCGCCCTCTCCGGGTTCCCATTGGCTTCCCTTAAAATCCTCAGCTGCCACTCAAAGCGCTCCAGCTGCTTCTCCAGGACGACGTCCGGCTCACCTGACGCCCGTTTACCTGCAGAGGAGGAATCCGTTACCGAGGACGTGAACCGGTTTCAAAAAGTAGTCGTTCAAACCCAAGAATTCAAAACCAGTCAAAGAATTTAACTTCAGTAACAAAACACAGAAAACTGCTTTAATACACTAAACTATCAAGTACTTGGACCTGAAGCGTGTTACAGTAAAAGTACTAATACCACACTGTAAAAAAATACTGTTACAGTAAAAGTACTAATACCACACTGTAAAAAATACTGTTACAGTAAAAGTACTAATACCACACTGTACAAAAATACTTACAGTAAAAGTACTAATACCACTGTAAAAAATACTATTACAGTAAAAGTACTAATACCACACTGTAAAAAATACTGTTACAGTAAAAGTACTAATACATGCTGTAAAAACACTGTAAAGTTAAAGTACTGCATTAATAAACACATTACTAACTGGCAAATGTTTATACATGAAAAATAACTTCAACCATCGAAATAGTTTCTCTCTCTCACACACACACACACACACACACACACACACACACACACACACACACACACACACACAATGAAAGAAGTTATCTACTGTTCCACATTCTAAATGTCTTCCTTCTTTATAAAAAAAAATTATTTATGCAAAAAACTTTTTGTAAATAATTTTGATTTGTAAAATGATATTAGATATTTCAAACTCGTACATTTTTTTTTTAAACACATGACTGAATAAATGTGATGAATGTGAAACATTCCAGTTAACGAGGAAAACAATTTAACATCTACATTTATTTTGTGACTATATGAGTGAAAATCTAGCTGTTGATGAAAAAGACCATGTGACGTGATCAAAAGCTCCAGAATGAAGAATAAATGGACCTCAAGAGATGTTTGTCAAATGTGAACTGAATAAATGTTAAGAAGGAAGAAAAGAAGAGGAGGAAAGGAGAAGGAGACGAAGGAGAAGGAGACGAAGGAGAAGGAGACGAAGGAGAAGGAGACGAAGGAGAAGGAGACGAAGGAGAAGGAGACGAAGGAGAAGAAGACGAAGGAGAAGGAGAAGAAGGAGAAGGAGAAGAAGAAGAAGAAGAAGGAGAAGAAGAAGGAGAAGAAGACGAAGGAGAAGGAGAAGAAGAAGGAGAAGAAGAAGGAGAAGAAGAAGAAGGAGAAGAAGAAGAAGGAGAAGAAGAAGAAGAAGAAGAAGAAGACGAAGGAGAAGGAGAAGAAGAAGTAGAAGAAGAAGGAGAAGAAGGAGAAGAAGAAGAAGAAGATACAAATTTTATTTTTTTTTTACAAATAATAAAAATAATAATAATGAAAATAATATTTAAAATACTGCTAACTGTAGTTTTAATCAAACAGGATGAAACAGTTCTTTCTTCGGGGAGCATTATTTAATCCACATTATTTATATCCATAAATCAGATACCTCTCAGTGGACACAGTCACCGTTTCTACTGGTTTAATGGCTTCTAATGCATATTCTTTGCTCCATAAAATGACAAAAATCTAAAACACGTGATGTGTAGAAGATAATAAAACTTGAAAGCAGAGGTTACGTAACATCTGTCCTGAGACTAAACCAGCGGTTTGAACTCGTAAACGGGAGGAAATGAGACGCTGAGTGTTAGCGGTGAGTCACCGCTTCACAACAGATGGTTCAGTCACGTCACCTCAGGTGGTGGTGGTCCTGGTGGGTCTGGTGCCCCCTGTGGACTAAAGAGGTAGTGTCTCTGAGCACCAGGTGGTGGTCCTGGTGGGTCTGGCGCCCCCTGTGGACTAAAGAGGTAGTGTCTCTGAGCACCAGGTGGTGGTCCTGGTGGGTCTGGCGCCCCCTGTGGACTAAAGAGGTAGTGTCTCTGAGCACCAGGTGGTGGTTCTGGCGCCCCCTGTGGACTAAAGAGGTAGTGTCTCTGAGCACCAGGGCCCCTTTAGAGGACCTCATTGTAGCAGGGTCTGACAGTCTATAGAGGATCAGGACTAGACTGAGGTCTATAGAGGACCAGGACTAGACTGAGGTCTATAGAAGACCAGGACTAGACTGAGGTCTATAAAGGACCAGGACTAAACTGAGGTCTATAGAGGACCAGGACTACACTGAGGTCTATAGAGGACCAGGACTAGACTGAGGTCTATAGAGAATCAGGACTACACTGAGGTCTATAGAGGATCAGGATTACACTGAGGTCTATAGAGAACCAGGACTATGAGGTCTATAGAGGACCAGGACTACACTGAGACTGGTTCATGGTCACCACGTTAAATACTAATGTCAAAAGAAATTGGTTTTTTTTTTGTCTTCATTTCTTTTTCTTATTTATTTATTTCGGAGGTTGAGACGTCCAGAGTGTGAGACTACATCTCCCATCATGCTTTGCAGACAGACCCATGACCTGCACACCTCAACAGCTCAGGTGAAACTCATTCAAGATAACGATCGGCTCCATCGAGTGTCTCTGTAAACCACGACTGAACAACAACAGGACCCTGGAGCCGAGTCACCTAAATGGAATGCAGCCGGTTTAAATGTCATCACCTGTTGTGACAAGCCGACAGGTGTATGAGATCAGCTGTTACTACGCCTTCATAACATGATATCACAAGTCTGAGTGGAAGTATATATCCAATTACATTTATTTAGTACAGCCCAAAATCACAAATTTGCTTCAGAGGGCTTTACAATCCTACAATATATAATAAATCCCACAATATATAATAAATCCCACAATATATAATAAATCCAACAATATATAATAAATCCTACAATATATAATAAATCCTAAAATATATAATAAATCCCAAAATATATAATAAATCCAACAATATATAATAAATCCTACAATACATAATAAATCCTACAATATATAATAAATCCTACAATATATAATAAATCCAACAATATATAATAAATCCAACAATATATAATAATTCCAACAATATATAATAAATCCAACAATATATAATTAATCCTACAATATATAATAAATCGTACAATATATAATAAAGCCTACAATACATAATAAATCCTACAATATATAATAAATCCTACAATATATAATAAATCCAACAATATATAATAAATCCAACAATATATAATAATTCCAACAATATATAATAAATCCAACAATATATAATTAATCCTACAATATATAATAAATCGTACAATATATAATAAAGCCTACAATATATAATAAATCTTCCAAAATACGGGCTTGTTATTAATTATAATATTTAAATATGATTACAAATTATATTACTGATAAAAAATATATAACGTTGTTGGCAATTTAAAAATAGGAAAAATAATTTTAAAAAAAATTGTAAAATAAAAATAAAATAAATAATAAATAAATAAAATCAGCTGGTTTAGAGTTTTTTTTAATAATGTGAAAAATAACAAGAAACTTTCATCTCGCTGCCGTCGTCTATCAGATTGATTCTCGTGACATTTAGGTCAAAAAACAGGAAGTGAGAACGAGGCAGAGGAGGGAGGGAGGGAGGGAGGAAACACACACACACACAAGCACACAAGCGCACACACACACACACACACACACACACACGCACACACACAAACCTCCTTCATCTCGGCGGCTCGTGTCCTTCTGGTTCTTCTCGCCCTTCTTGCCTTTGCTTTTCTTCTGATGACGACAGGAAGACAAACAGAATCATGAAAACAGGTTTGAGTTCAAACCGAAGTCGAAGTCGAGCGCTGAGAGAGAAACTTAACCCCCGAAACACGTCTCTGACAGCTGGAAACCAACGTCAGTGTGTTCAGGAACGTTGTTGATTGACGTCTCAGAGTGTTTCTCAAGGTCTAAATGTCGTAATGTGGTATTTTAGACCATTTCTAAAGATTATAAAGTGGTAAAAAAACAACTTATGAAGCATGAGGATGGACATTATACACTTTAATCCTTATGTTGTGATGCCCTATTACGACTAAAACCACAATGTTTATTTAGGATTTAGGATTAAAACACCTTATGAAGCATGTGGATGGACATTATACACTTTAATCCTTATGTTGTGATGCCCTATTACAACTAAAAACCACAATGTTTATTTAGGATTTAGGATTAAAACAACTTGACACACTGCTCAAATTATTTTCTTCAGTTATTCAGCTTTAAAAAAAAAAAGAAAATAAGACAAATATCGGTGGGTCTCTAAGAATTAATTGAGAAAAGATCAGATGATAATTTTGAATAATTATATAATAATTAGAAAATAGTAATTGGTTACAGCTCTATCACAAAAATCTCCATTTATTATTTTAAATCTCTCAAATAAATATAACTGGTGTTTCTTTATAATCATTTCCAGTATTTATGATTAAAAGCATCAGAAAACATGCTTTAATGTTTGTAAAGCCAGTATTCTCATTTTCCCACCTTTTTATTTTTAGAAATTATTTCAGGGGTAAAAAAGGTGGAAAAATGTTTGTTTCCTGAGCTCACGGTTCCAGACTGAAGTCTGAAATGAGTCGTTATGAAACGCTGCTGCTGAGGTCTGAGTCTCTCATTAGTCTCCACATGAACGACGCTGAAGCGCTCATTCTTTTTCCTCCGTTACGTAACTTCAAAACACAACAGGACGACTGTTAGAAGTTCCTCCTCCTCCTCCTCCTCCTCCTCCTCCTCCTCCTCCTCCTCCTCCCTAAAGCATCCCCTGCTTTATGGTCTGTTTGACTCTAAATGGACCATAATTTACTAAATGAACATCATGCTGTATTGAAGAAGACTTGAAACTAGAGATTGAGACATAAACTCATGTTTACAATGTTTACTGAGGGAATAAATCAAGAGAGAAGTAGAGTCATTTTCTATAGACTTCTATACAACCAGAGTCGCCGCCCCCTGGTGGTCAGGAGAGAGAATGCAGCTTTAAGACATGAAGCTTTGACTTCTATACAACCAGAGGAGTCGCCCCCTGGTGGCCAGGAGAGAGAATGCAGCTTTAACACATGAAGCTTTGACTTCTATACAACCAGAGGAGTCGCCCCTGGTGGTCAGGAGAGAGAATGCAGCTTTAACACATGAAGCTTTGACTTCTATACAACCAGAGGAGTCGCCCCCTGGTGGTCAGGAGAGAGAATGCAGCTTTAACACATGAAGCTTTGACTTCTATACAGCCAGAGGAGTCGCCCCCTGGTGGTCAGGAGAGAGAATGCAGCTTTAACACATGAAGCTTTGACTTCTATACAACCAGAGGAGTCGCCCCCTGGTGGTCAGGAGAGAGAATGCAGCTTTAACACATGAAGCTTTGACTTCTATACAACCAGAGGTTGCTACTGGTTTACATAACTGGTCAACTGGTGGATTCCATCTAGTTCACTCACTCACACACACACACACACACACACACACACACACACACACACACACACACACACACACACACACACACACACACACACACACACACACACAATTGCTCAAGCACAATCACACCCTAACCCACACACACACACACCCTTACACACACACTCTGTATAAACACTTCTAAACTCTGCTCAGAAAACTGGACACCCACTTTATTTAAACTCTGAGCTGAAACAATAAATATCTCTGGTTTAAACACGTCGCTGAGTTCAGGAGGAGAGTCGAGGCTGTTTACACCTCTGAGGAGGAGGAGGAGGAAGAGGAGGAGGAGGAGGAAGAGGAGGAGGAGGAGGAGGAGAAGCATATGTTCCTGCAGGCATCGCAGGGGCCCTCGCTTTAAAAGACAAACGTCATAAATCACAGCAGAGGCTCCTCTGCTCTGTTTGTGCAGCACTTCACCTCAAGTTAAACCCGCCGGCACCAAACGGAGCGCCTCACTCCTCAGAGGACGGAGCGCCTCACTCCTCTGAGGAGCGCCTCACTCTTCAGAAGGAGCGTCTCACTCCTGAGGACGGAGCGCCTTACTCCTCTGAGGAGCGCCTCACTCTTCAGAAGGAGCGTCTCACTCCTCAGAGGACGGAGTGCCTCACTCCTCTGAGGAGCGCCTCACTCCTCAGAAGGAGCGTCTCACTCCTCAGAAGGAGCGTCTCACTCCTCAGAAGGAGCGCCTCACTCCTCTGAGGAGCGTCTCACTCCTCTGAATGCCATGCATCCCACCAGGTTCTTTATAATAGTGTGTCAGTTAAAGGCTGGTATAGATTTTTAATGGTTCCCCTCATCTCTGGTGAAGAGTGACGTCAGGAGGGAAGTAAGCAGGTAAACGATGAAGGAAAAGGTCTCGAAGTTAGAAAAGTGATCTCATTCTGTCGCATGCGGCTTTAACATGAGAGCTGAGACTAATAATAGTTTTCTTCATGAATTAACCCTTTAGGAATGCGTTTGGATTCATAATTGTTTCCATAGTTTAGTCCAGAAAGTCATTAAACACCTTCATTTCTCCGACAGTCAGACGCTCAGGTCTTAATGATAGAAAACAGAAATAAAACATCTCATTCTCACACGGGAGGAAATGCAATCGCCAATAAATGTTGAATAAAAGATTAAAAACAAGACGTTTCTAAGCGGAGCAGCAGCGGTGGAGACAAACACCAGATCCTACGTTTCCCACAATGCACCTGGACAGTGTCTTCTCTCTCTGACATCACACGTCTATTTTTACTGGCTGAGCAGCTTTCAACCTGTTGAATAAAACTGAATGTGACCTTTAATTCTCAATCAATCAGCTAATTGATTAATTGGCTGATTGAGTCAGCTCTTGATGGATGGACACACACACACACACACACACACACACACACACACACACACACACACACACACACACACACACACACACACACACACACACACACACACAGTGTGCAAACCTGCAGCTTCTGAGCACTATTATTTGTTCTCCGGGTAGAAAGATTGTGAGATTATTGGGGGATTGTATGATTAATGTATTAATACTTAATAATAATTAATAATAGTGTGGAAACCACAGTTTGTAGGAGGTAGAGCTCAAGATAAAGCTCGTTACATCAGAAGAGCTGCTTGTTCAAAGTCCACGTGGATTAATTAGTGTTTGTTTTGTTCAAACAAAGTTTAATCCCTGAATCTAAAACCTGATAAATCAACACACAGATCAATACACAGAACCAGCGTTTCACATTCACGCGGTTAGAAACGGTGACCTCTGACCTCTGACAGGCTACACAGGAAACGCATCCCACCCCGTTTTTATTTTTTTTATTTCAACAACGTTCGACTGACGAGAAGGAGACGTGAGAAATTGCAAATATTCCAACAAAGTTTGGCACCAACGTGACTAAACTTTAACCGTGCTTTGGAACTACAGTTCCCATAATGCTTTGGGGGGACTTAAAGAGGTACAACGCTGCAGGCTACAGCAGCTGAATTTGGAGTTTTAGTTTTTCTTAATTGATTTGTCTGTTTCCTTTATTTTTGCTGTTGTTTTCAGATGGTGTTGTTATTGTGCGTTCGTCCTGTTGTGTTTAAATAAATTAAAAATTAAAAATAAATAGAAATAAATAATTAATAAAACGTCTTTATAAAAGCAGGCTGATTCATCTGTAAGCGGCTGTGAGTTTTAAATGAACTCTGGTAGAAGCTGGTCGGAGTCAGTGACAAACATGTTTCTGTGCGACAGTAATGACTGTTTTCCTCCTCTGAGAAACCACAAAGCAACACAACGCTGGAATGTTTAAAAAAAAAAAAGAAAAGCTGCAAATCCACAAAAGAGCTTTGAGCTCAAAACGTCCCGATTTTAATTCTACTTTGATTTAATTTCCAGAGAACAAACACAAATCTGTCTTATACTTCTACACACACACACACACACACACACACACACACACACACCCCTTCGACGTGTCAAATAGTTCACATTTTACCAGCAGACGGAGGACTTCAACCTCTTACCCCCACACCTCCTATTCCACCTCCTCCTCTTCACCCCCCCCTCCTCCTCCTCCTGCTCTTCCTCTTCCTGAACTAAACCCACAGAATCGAGTGATATTTAACTTTTCTCCATGTGTCGTCCTGACGACCTCTCACTGAGTCAAAGAGAAACAGAAGTGTGGAGGTTTAAATGTTTAAATCTCCTTTATTGTGGTATAAATCTCCTTTATTGTGGTTTCCTTTTGAAGGATTAAAAGTTTAACTCCGTTAAAGCTTAAAGTTTAACGAGTTAAAAGGACGTCTTAAAGAGCTCATTAGATTACAGCTGAATAGACGCAACCGGTTAAACAACTCAGATCCAAAAACATAACTTTTTTTTGCCACCGATACTAATAACTGATCATATATATATATATATATATATATATATATATATATATATATATATATATATATATATATATATTATAGAGCCTGAACGCATCATCATGTAACTGAAGGGAACCTCTACTGGTTCTCCATTAGCGGTGCTGCTAACGTTACTAGCTCTCCTCCTGTTGGTTCTCCGTTAGCGGTGCTGCTAACGTTACTAGCTCTCCTCCTGTTGGTTCTCCGTTAGCGGTGCTGCTAACGTTACTAGCTCTCCTCCTGTTGGTTCTCCGTTAGCGGTGCTGCTAACGTTAATAGCTCTCCTCCTGTTGGTTCTCCGTTAGCAGTGCTGTTAACGTTACTAGCTCTCCTCCTGTTGCTTTAAACACCGATTGGTTGTTTACAAAGTCACATGATCAGAGATCAGAGACTAGAGACACGTCATGATGTCATGATCACATGTTTTACTGGATACCGGAGGAGAAAACTATTTACTCTGTGATAGTTAACGTTAGACTGTGTTATTAATCTGAGGTTTAATGATGAAGAGAAATGATCCTTTAAAGTAATAGTTTTTATATTATGTCAAACACACATGTTCAGATTGTTTCCAGTCATATTTACTGCACAGTTAGCTTAGCTTAGCATAAAGACTGGAAACAAGGGGGACAGCCAGCCTGGCTAACTTCCTTTAGCGACGCCTCTGATGGAGTGTGTTTGAACTCTGGTCTCTCAAAAGAGCTCCTGATCTTAATCAGATTACCAGAGTAAATAAAAAGATTAACGAGTGATATAACGCGTTAATTAGTCATAAGAGCGTATCGATCCAACATCCGACTCTCGGGGAGAAATAAGGGCATTTCCTTTGAGTTGGACACTTTTTCTTCCTCTGCATCGTCTCTGGTTCTTCTTCTGTTTCCACTTTAAAAACTACATTTGGGCTCCACCAAGGCGGTAATACTCGGCCCAAAGCGTAGTACTACACTGTGACAGAGTATTACACAGAGTACTACACGGAGTACTACACAGAGTACTACACAGAGTACTACACAGATCCGACGCTACACTCCGAAAATATCGTCAAAATCGACGCAGCAGAACCGGAGATATCGTTATACATTTTTTCTTTCTTATCAAAAACATTACCCACAATGCATCTGGACCACAAACAGGCAGAACCACAGCCTCGTTGTGAGAGGAACCAATCGGTTAAAGTTCAGTTCATATAAAGTCCTGAACACATGAATGCAGTTAACAAACCGCCGCTCGCTGCAGCTCTGTGGCAGGAAGTGGTGCTCAACGGGGGGTCGGGCCCCGCGGGGGGGGTCGGGAGACGGTGGGCCTTTTAATTCTGTCAAACTGCATTTTTTTTATTTGTTCACACTGCAGGCTTTATGTACTTTATACTTCTACACTTCAGAAGTAAATATTGTACTTTTTTACTGCACTACATTTATTAAAAGTTAATATCTCCTGATTACTTTTCAGATTTGAGTAGTTTTTTTTAGCATGTAAACTTATAATATAATATAATTTAATGTAATAACCATTTTATTAACAGTTTGAGGCCCAAAGTTCAAATATTTCACAAAGAAATCCGAGAAAAGTTCAAAATCAAAACTTCTTTCCCATTAATCGTCTCAGGACCCTTTAGATTGATCTGGTGACCCTTTGGAGGGCCCCGACCCTCATGTTGAGACCCACGGGCCCAAACTACCTGTACATAAAGTAGCTCCACCTGAAGCAGCTACAACACTAACATTCTGCTTCACTATTAACTATCTAATCATCACAGGAGACATTTTACTACCGAATGTGTACTTTTACCATCAATACTTTCTAATCTGCTGAAGATACTCGTGTATTTATATTTCTGTAGGATTGTGTAAACTCCTCCTCGGGTCGTTTCTCTCCATCTGAAATGCGTCACGGTGGCAGATTCAAGACCCCGATGTGATGTTTACTCAGTTGAATGATCATAATAAGTCACAAGAAGAACCCGAGGGCTTCAGAGCCGATCGGAAAAACATCACAAGGTCGTTTTCACTGCAGAAATAATCTCAACACAGCTTTCTGTCTCTCAAAGCCTCGAACACGCGAGAACTTTGTAAACAAACATCACATTTTCATCACGAATACATTGCGTTGAGCTGGAGGCGGAACAATAGACTGTTGTTGTTGTTGTTGTTGTTGTTGTTGTTGGGTGTCAGAATCAATATCGCATACGTGTGAGATGACAAACTGAGATTAGAGGCTCCAGCGAGATACAATATCGGAAAAGCTAATAGTTTAGCTTTGCTTTATGCTAACCTTAGCTTTATGCTAACCTTAGCCTGCTGCTAGCCAACCTCAGCCTTCTGCTAACCAACCTCAGCCTTGTGCTAACCTTAGCCTTCTGCTAACCAACCTCAGCCTTGTGCTAACCTTAGCCTTGTGCTAACCTGCTCGGCCTTGTGCTAACCTGCTCGGCCTTGTGCTAACCTGCTCGGCCTTGTGCTAACCTGCTTAGCCTTGTGCTAACCTGCTCGGGCTTGTGCTAACCTTAGTCTTCTGCTAACCTGCTCAGCCTTGTGCTAACCTGCTCGGCCTTGTGCTAACCTGCTCGGCCTTCAGCAGCAGGATAAACTATCAGAGAAGACGACCGCTGGTTTTCTGTAACCTATGCAGCCCTAAAGCACGGTGGAACCAGCACGCTAACTAGCGGAAGGCTTGCTACTTAGCTAGCTTGCAAAATCCAGTCAGAGAAACTGATCCGGACAAAAGATCCAACCTGCTGATAGAAATGTGATTTTAATAAGTTATTTAACGACACAACTTCCACTTTCGTAATTTATTCAGTTTTAACTTCCTGTTTTCTTGAGTTTCTACTCGATGAGTTTTAAAAAAGGAAACGACTGTTAAAAGTTTTAACGCAGCTGCAAACACTAAAAGGACAGACGGTCCAGAAACCAAGTGCAGGTCTACAGGTCTGCAGGTCTGCAGGTCTACAGGTCTGCAGGTCTACAGGTCTACAGATCTACAGGTCTGCAGATCTACAGGTCTACAGATATACAGGTCTACAGGTCTGCAGATCTACAGGTCTACAGGTCTGCAGGTCTACAGGTCTGCAGGTCTACAGGTCTGCAGATCTACAGATCTACAGGTCTGCAGATCTACAGGTCTACAGATCTACAGATCTACAGGTCTGCAGATCTACAGGTCTACAGGTCTGCAGATCTGCAGATCTACAGGTCTACAGGTCTGCAGATCTACAGGTCTGCAGGTCTACAGGTCTACAGGTCTGCAGGTCTGCAGGTCTACAGGTCTACAGGCTGGAAACTAACTTATTATTGATTCATAGGTTAACGACCGGCTAACTGGTTAACTAATTGTTTTGGGTTTAATCAGCTCATCAAATAGAAGCATCGTAATTCATTCATTAGCCAGAATTCCTAAACATGTGACTTCAGTGGATTAAAGACAAACACTGAAGCTCTTTGTCACTGAGGTTTATTATTTAATTAGAAATCTGTTTCTCCACGTGAGCAACAGACTCGCGGTGAAATGATTTATAGACTTTTAATTAACCAGCTCAGCGAGGTCCTCTGGGTTCTTTGTGTTTTTATTAAGTGTGTGTTGGATAAGCTGAGAATCTTTGGATAGATTATTATCTATTATCTCTGTTTAGTCGACGTCACGCTCTCAATTCTGTGAGCAACGAATTAAATTCAAGGAATTCTTCTCTAAAATGTTTACATTAAAATAACTAACTTTGTGTTGATTCTGGCGCCCTGTGGACTAAGTGTCTCCGGATCAGGACTAAACTTTAAGTTCGTCGGTTGAACTTGCTTGTTTAATCTGCAGGTATTTTTTATTTTTTTTTTGTGTATTTTGTGTGTATTTGTCATTTCGATTGTGCGTCTTTGTTTTGAAAATATTCCTCTAAGATAAAAAAAAAACATTTTAAAGAACAACAGCCTGAGAATAAAGGTGAGGAACAAAGAAGAGCCGAGTGAGCGTTTAAAGCCTCTGCGTGTTTGTAGTCTGCGTGTTTGTAGTCCAGAGTGTTTGTAGTCAGAGTGTTTGTAGTCCTGAGTGTTTGTAGTCTGAGTGTTTGTAGTCTGAGTGTTTGTAGTCTGCGTGTTTGTAGTCTGTGTTTGTAGTCTGTTTGTAGTCAGAGTGTTTGTAGTCAGAGTGTTTGTAGTCAGAGTGTTTGTAGTCTGCGTGTTTGTAGTGCGTGTTTGTAGTCTGCGTGTTTGTAGTCTGCGTGTTTGTAGTCTGAGTGTAGTCTGCGTGTTTGTAGACTGAGTGTTTGTAGTCTGAGTGTTTGTAGTCTGAGTGTTTGTAGTCTGCGTGTTTGTAGTCTGAGTGGTGTTTGTAGTCTGTGTTTTTGTAGTCTGAGTGTTTGTAGTCTGAGTGTTTGTAGTCAGCGTGTTTGTAGTCCTGGTGTTTGTAGTCCAGAGTGTTTGTAGTCTGCGTGTTTGTAGTCTGCGTGTTTGTAGTCTGAGTGTTTGTAGTCTGCGTGTTTGTAGTCTGCGTGTTTGTAGTCTGAGTGTTTGTAGTCTGAGTGTTTGTAGTCAGCGTGTTTGTAGTCAGCGTGTTTGTAGTCAGCGTGTTTGTAGTCAGCGTGTTTGTAGTCTGCGTGTTTGTAGTCCTCCTCGTTGAGCTCCTGTTTCAGAGCTCAGACTTTGAGCCTCTAAGTCGTTTCTATTCTGAGATAATCAGAAGCTCCAGATTATGTCACCGCTCCCGGACCCGGGTTAAACCCACTGGGTTTGTTTAATAAAACATGTTTATTCCAGCAGGAAGAGGTTTACTACATTTCCCAGAATGCCTTTCAATAAGCTTCATGTGACGGTGAAGGGAACGAGCCCTAAACTCACATTTTAATTTACTTTAATACGTTAAATAGATATTTATTTATTTATTCGTGCTTTCATGCAATGCAACTAAAACAAACAAACGTCAGATAAATAAACTAGTTTAATACCAACAACAACAACAACAACAACAACAGAACAGCTCAACATGTTTCTGTGTTTCTTGTTAATCAACTGAATGTTTTTGGGCTTTTGGACTGTTGATCCGCTAAAAAAAGACATTTTAAGAGATATTTTCCTCCATTTTATCTGAATAAATAAATAAATGAAGCTCTAAATCAACTTCCTTCTAAAAAACACGTTTCTTAAAAGCGGCAAAATCTGAAATATCGCTGATATTTAAACATTTAAAGAGTAAATATCCAACACAAAGCAAAGTCAAAGGAAGTTTACATGAACCAAATATTCAGGTTATTGTCATTATCCTGAAAAAAACTCACAATAATCAGTTTGAATGGCCAATAATACATATTCCACATATACATATATATATATATATATATATATATATATATATATATGTTTTCTTTTAAGATATTTTCTGCATCCTCAGACGACAAACTTGAAGTATTTAGAAGTATTTAGAAATACTATTAAAGAACAACAACACCTGGTGTCTGTGTGAATGTTGTCAGTGTGTCAGCGTAATATGGATTATGACACAACGTACAACACTTATCATTAGAGAGTATTACACACAGTAGGGACTCACTGCGAGCATATTGTAGTGTTTTAAGAAATAAAAACACCAAAAACAGATTTAAAATCATAAAAACACGAAGGAAATAAGTCATAAAGTGTGTAAAAAATAAATTACTGTTAAGTCATAAAAACACATTTTATCTTAAATCTGGATTATTTTAAAGATAATAGAGATTATAGAATCATAAGTGAGTAAACATCACTGTAAACTCATAAAAACAAACTTTATCTGACACCAATATTGTTTTAAACATGATAAATGAGATAAAAACGTGTCATAAATCGCATTACAGCGTGTAAAACATGTTTAAAACGTGTGTTTAACTGTATAAAGCGAGTTTAAAAGTGTTTAAATGTGTTTAAAACGTGTTCAAAGTGCGTTCATAGTGTATAAAACGTGTGTAAAGCTGTTTAAAGCGGGTTTAAAGTGTATAAATCGTGCTTTTAGGCGGCCCATCTCTGCAGAGCAGCGTGGGAACAAACACGCTGCAGATTAGAAACAGATGTTCAGAAGAAAAGAAAAGCAACGTTCACGTTCAAGGATTTTAAAACGGATTTTATTAGTTTGTGGCGCGAAAACACCCGTTTAGTTTGATTTAATTACGAATAAACGCCGAAGACGTGAGCGGGGCGTTTTTTTGGGGGTCCATTATGACCCGGAGCTCATGCACGTTGAGGAGCCGAGAGGCGGTCAGCGGTCACCGGCCACCGCTCACCGGTCACCGGCCGCCTGCTCATGAAACAAAGTGAACTTCTACCGGGACTCTACCGGTGTTCCGTGTCGGTGTTTCTCACCTTGCTGTGGCTGCAGCCCATTCCTCCTCCTCCTCCCGGTCCTCCGGAGCTCTGCTGTCGGTTCGAAGCCGCTCTCTCTCACCGCTCCTCCTCCTCTTCCTCTTCGTCCTCCTCTTCTTCCTCTTCTTCTTCTTCTTCTCTCTGTTGACAACTTTCAAAAATAACAGGTACGTGAACGCACCGCTAAAGGCCGCCGGGACAGGGGGCGGGGCTTATCCGTGCTGCCTTCAAGAACACTCCGGAAACTTGTCAAACCCGCTTTCATTCGTTTTTAAATATGTAAACAAAACAACAAATAACATAAAAATAAAAATGTTACCAAAGACAAAGCTAGAAATCATGAAATGTATCAACAACAAAGTAAAAATATATTAATAAATATATATTTTTATTTATTTTATTATTTTAATATATATATATATATATATCTTTATATATTATATATATATTATCTTTATGGTTGATAAATTTGATGATTTCTAGCTTTTAAAAAATCTATAAATATTGTTTACCTTGTTTGTCTCTGGTTTTTTACATTTCATGAAAAAATATATAAAATGACAGCAGGGATTAATCCTAAATATTTGTGGATACTTCAAAAATTGAAAGAAAATTTGATACAAAACTATTAGATTATTAAAACTATTATTAGAATAATAAAAATAAAATAAAGATATTTGATTAATATTAATATAGGTATGAAAATAAAACAGAATATTTTTTTAGTTGTATGTTTTCATTACAAACAAGTAAACAAAGTGAAAATACCAACAATTACAAAATAAAAATAATGAAACTCAAATAAAAATAATTTGGTGAATTTTAGAAAAATAAAATGCAATAATTATATAAATCTGATTAAATAGGTAAATAAAACTAAAATTAAATAATTCAGTGAGTTTTATATTTGAATTAAAAACAAGAAAACCAAGTTAAAATATAATTCTAATAAAATAAACAAATTAGATAAACAAGGTATATAAAGTAAAAATAATTTGGTGACTATAATAATCAACTTTAGAACTGGAAAACTAAATTAAATGTAATAATAAATAGATATATAGATAAATATATAGTACTTCATCCCAGTCACAAACTGTATCATTACAGCAGCATAGAGCAAAAAAAGTCAAAAATAATGAGCAAAGAATTCAGAAATTCTGTGCAGTAATAGTGAAGTAAAATCTAGTGAGGTGGATATTAAGAGAAGCATAAATAAGTGAATATAAATAAAACATAATACTGTTTGCATTACTGAATGAAAATACAATCGAATAATAACAATTGAATAAATTTAAATGTGGTGAATGATATAATAGTTTGTATATCAGATCATGACGTGTGTAGTAGCGTATGTCATGATATTTATGACCATGAACTGTTTATTTATCATGATTATCCTGATATTAAACATGTATTATGCTGCTTGATATGGTTTGAAATTTGGCAAATAAATGTTGTAATCATGAGAAATAATGTGTTTTATTTATTTATCTTAAAACAAATCTGTTGCTAACATCACGTGCAAACACAATAAACCAGATTTACTCTCAGAGTTAATGAACTTCAGCTCAACAACTCCACGTAAAGTTGGTGCAAATAAAGTGTGAATTCAAAATGGCGGCTGCAGTTTTTTGTTTGTAGTTTAAGGACGAAGCTGCAGATTTTTTACGGGATTTTTC
Organism: Ophiodon elongatus; assembly: GCA_016806645.1. Taxonomy (NCBI): domain Eukaryota; kingdom Metazoa; phylum Chordata; class Actinopteri; order Perciformes; family Hexagrammidae; genus Ophiodon; species Ophiodon elongatus. Next base: position 232,282 of record JACSYO010001270.1, on the reverse strand, counting down.
TGTTTTATCAACTTTTATTAGAGCGAAACTCACACTGAAACCCACTGTGAGGACGTGGGGTGGGGTTGGGGGGGGGTTCTGACACACAATGACACACACACACACACAATGACACACACACACACACACACACGTAATCAGCAGGATGTGTGAAGCCTCCCATGTGAGATGATTCACTTTTTCTTACTGGAAGAACAACGTCAACATCCACTGAGGTTCAGTTGGTTTCAGTGTTTTCTCTAAAACTACATTTCCCATCAGCCCTTTTGTTGTTGTTGTTGTTGTTGTTGTTTACATGATGCACACAGAGAGGGAACATCCACTAAATCTATTCTCTTTCCAGATGTTTGAAAATCGTTTCTTCCTCCGTTTCCTGTTTCCAGCAGCGATCGGCCTTCGTTATCTCTGAGGAGAAACATTCCTCTCGTCCGGCGGCCATTTTTGTTTCTGAGCCAACGTAAACACACCTGCTGTGTTTCAGCTCAACGACACAGAGAGAGTCTGAGGCCTCGCTCTTCTCACAGAGAGTCTGAGGCCTCGCTCTTCTCTGAGAGTCTGAGGCCTCACTCCTCTCTCAGAGAGTCTGAGGCCTCGCTCCTCTCTCAGAGAGTCTGAGGCCTCGCTCCTCTCGCAGAGAGTCTGAGGCCTCGCTCCTCTCACAGAGGTCTGAGGCCTCGCTCCTCTCCAGAGAGTCTGAGGCCTCGCTCCTCTCTCAGAGAGTCTGAGGCCTCGCTCCTCTCGAGAGTCTGAGGCCTCGCTCCTCTCTCAGAGAGTCTGAGGCCTCGCTCCTCGAGAGTCTGAGGCCTCGCTCCTCTCACAGAGAGTCTGAGGCCTCGCTCTTCTCTGAGAGTCTGAGGCCTCGCTCCTCTCACATAGAGTCTGAGGCCTCGCTCCTCTCGCAGAGTCTGAGGCCTCGCTCCTCTCAGAGAGTCTGAGGCCTCGCTCTTCTCTGAGAGTCTGAGGCCTCGCTCCTCTCGCAGAGTCTGAGGCCTCCCTCCTCGCAGAGAGTCTGAGGCCTCGCTCTTCTCTCAGAGAGTCTGAGGCCTCGCTCCTCTCGCAGAGAGTCTGAGGCCTCGCTCTTCTCTCAGAGAGTCTGAGGCCTCGCTCCTCTCGCAGAGAGTCTGAGGCCTCGCTCTTCTCTCAGAGAGTCTGAGGCCTCGCTCTTCTCTCAGAGAGTCTGAGGCCTCGCTCCTCTCAGAGAGTCTGAGGCCTCGCTCCTCTCAGAGAGTCTGAGGCCTCGCTCCTCTCAGAGAGTCTGAGGCCTCGCTCCTCTCGCAGAGAGTCTGAGGCCTCGCTCCTCTCAGAGAGTCTGAGGCCTCGCTCCTCTCGCAGAGAGTCTGAGGCCTCGACTCGCTCCACCGAGTACTAAAGTACTAATACCACAGAGTAGAAGTACTCTGGTATGAGGAAAATATTTTATTCAAGTAAAAGTAAAAAAGTACTAGCATCAAAATATTCATGAAATACCAAAGGTAAAAACATTAAAAGTAAAACATGTACCTGTGAGATGTAGTACAGTAAAAAGTACAATATGTACCTCTGAGATGTAGTACAGTAAAAAGTACAATATGTACCTCTGAGATGTAGTACAGTAAAGTATTGTTGTAATATAAGTATATATACAGTACTATAAGTTGATATAACTGTAGTTTAGTTGAACATTTTGAATCTAAACAAAATACTTGTACTTTACTTGAGTATTTGTAGTTTAAAGCACTTTATACTTCATTTCAGAGAGAAGTGTTGTACTTCTACTGCACTAAAAGATAATTAAGTATTATTAAAGTTGTGTTTGTCTGCAGGTAAAACTCACTTCTCTCCTCTGCAAGTGTCACTTTAATCTGTTTGTTTGCTCAGCTGATCCAATTAAAAGCTCCTCACACCTGCTTCTCCGGATCGGCCAATCAGCAGCCAGCTCTTAATTGGATCGGCCAATCAGCAGCCAGCTCTTAATTGGATCAGGTGAGCAGAAGCTGGAGCAGAAGACAGGAAGTCGGAGCAGCTGGCAAAAGTACAATATGTACCTCTGAGATGTAGGACAGTAAAAAGTACAATATGTACCTCTGAGATGTAGTGAAGTAGAAGTATAAAGAAGCAGGAAATGGAAGTACTTATACTTAAGTACTTAATACTTTGAAATTGTACTTAAGTACAGTACCTGAGTACTTTCCACCTTTGCTGACATGTTTATCAGTAAGTAAAGTATTGTTGTAGTATAAGTATATGTACAGTACTATAAGTTGATATGAAGTAATAGTACTGTAGTTTAGTTGAACATTTTGCATCTAAACATCTGAACAAAGTACTTTACTTGAGTATTTGTAGTTTAAAGCACTTTATACTTCATTTCAGAGGGAAGTGTTGTACTTTTACTGCAAAAATACACAAAAAGAACAACATCCCGTATTTATTAAAAATGAATTAATTTAGATAAAAAACTTGTTAGCAGGTCTGAACCTCACTCTTATTTTAAACAATCTCAATAATAAATAATAAATAATAAATAAATAATAATTTCTGATTGAATCGTATCCCGTCTCCTGATGAATACTTGTACTCTTTTGTGTAGTATTATCGCTGGAGAGTACACGTGTGATGTCATGATGTCACGATGTCACGATGTTGTGATGTCATGACGTCATGCTTGTCGTTGCCGCGGTGACGGAGAGCGAAGCAGCTGCTGTTTGTTGGATGGAAAAGTTATTCTGAAAGAAACAACTGCTGAGTACACGCTAAAAATACACACAAATACACATTCCACACACGAACTGATGTGTGCGTGTGTGTGTGAGAGTGATGTGAGTATGTGTGTGTGTGTGTGAGAGTGATGTGAGTGATGTGTGTGTATGTGCGTGTGAGTGATGTGTGAGTATGTGAGTGTGCGTGTGTGTGAGTGATGTGTGTGTACGTGTGTATGTGTGTGAGTGATGTGTGTATGTGTGTGTGAGTGATGTGTGTGTGTATGTGTGTGATGTGTGTGTATGTATGTGTGAGTGATGTGTGTGTATGTATGTGTGTGAGTGATGTGTGTATGTGTGATATGTGTGTGTGTGTGATGTGAGTGATGTGTGTGTGTGTATGTGTGTGAGTGATGTGTGTATATGTGTGTGTGTGAGTGATGTGTGTGTATGTGTGTATATGTGTGTGAGTGATGTGTGTGTATGTGTGTGTGTGTGTGAGTGATGTGTGTATATGTGTGTGTGAGTGATGTGTGTGTATGTGTGTGTATATGTGTGTGTGAGTGATGTGTGTATATGTGTGTGTGAGTGTGTGTGTATGTGTGTGAGTGATGTGTGTGTAAGTGTGTATGTGTGTGTCTGTGTTTGAACTGTAGATCTTAATATAAACTCACCGAGCAGCTCTTTAAATAGACTTCAGTTCATTGTGTGTGTGTGTGTGTGTCCAAGTGTGTGTGTGTCCAAACACACGCACAACTATTTACCCACAATCCTCCTCTGAATTTAGTGTAAAGTTCAGTCGACTCAGAGATCACGAAGCAGTATTTTCAGTTAAATGTACTTAAAGTAAAAAATACTTGTTTTGTGGTAAATCCGTGTGTGTGTGTGTGTGTGTGTGTGTATTGTTTTGTGGTAAATCTACCACTATATGACTGTGGCCCTCCAAAAGGTCCCCAGTGAATCTGAGGGGTCGTGAGATGATTGTTGTTGTTTCTTTTTATCTTTCAGACTTTGTATTTTCTGTGAAGGAAAATAACTCTGGATTCTTTTATAACCTGATGATCTATTTGTATTTATAATATTATAAAATTACTCCTGTATTAATGTGTTCATCACTTCAAAATGTATTCATCATTTTAACAACTTCACATCCTGCTGAGTAGTTTAATCTTTAAGAAAACTTCATCATTCATCAGTTTGATAGTTTGTTTTAATTATCTGAATCTGTAGATTATTATTTTTCTTCTGTGACGTAAATAATAATAATAATAATAATAATGTAGTACAGTAAAAATGTACAACGTTTCCCTCTGAAAGAAGTAAAAGTATCATCTTCAGTGTTTTATGTGATGTTCTGCTGCCCCCTGGTGGTGAACCCGGAAGCTGTTGCTTTATTGAAGAGGGACATGAATAATATAATAATATAATATATGATAATACAATAATATAATATATGTCCATCAATCATCACAGGTATAATATTTTTTTTCTAAAATTCACCAAATATCTTTTATTTAGTTTTCTTCACTTTTACTTTCTAATAATAGTTTTGTATCAATTTTCTTTTTTTTAAGCATCCACAAATATTTAGGATTAATCACTACTGTATTTTTTTTTTTTTCATGAAATGTAAAAACCAGAGAAAAAAGAGGATAAAACATATTTACAGATTTTCAAAAAAGCTAGAAATCATGAAATGAATCAACCACAAAGAAAAAAAAAAACTTCCTGCAGAGGATTAAAAACATAATAACTGTGAAGAGTGTTAATATTTTATTATCTCAGAAGAAAGAAGTCCCATTTCGTGTCCTGTGACCTTTGACCCCGAAGGGCCGACCTTCAGACCAGGCCGAGGGCAGAGCCGAGCTCGAGCAGCAGGTCCACCTTCAGGTAAAGTCTGCAGAACGAGAGGAACACGCCGAGAACCGAGAACCCGATGAGAACCCACAGAACCTGAGCAGTGAAGTACAGAGGAGCCAACCTGCAGAGGGAGACAGCAATCAGTCAGTCAACTAATCAACCAGTCAGTCAGTCAGTCAATCAACCAGTCAGTCAACTAATCAACCAGTCAGTCAGTCAATCAATCAGTCAGTCAACTAGTCAA
>JACSYO010001270.1:162500-225000 GCA_016806645.1 Ophiodon elongatus | reverse complement strand
TACAACAGGTTACTGACCTGCTGTCAGTCAACAGGTTAACGAGCTGCTGTCAGTCAAGAGGTTAATGAGTGACCTGTCAGTCAACAGGTTAACGAGCGACCTGTCAGTCAACAGGTTAACGAGCGACCTGTCAGTCAACAGGTTAACAAGCTCGTGTAACTTTAAGTATCAACAGAACACAATTGAATAAATACATCTGTTTTCCATCTCATTAGCACCAAATTACTAGTTGTGGAATGTAACTAAGTACAATAACCAAAGTACTATACTCTAGTACAATAACCAAAGTACTTCACTCTAGTACAATAACGACATTCTAATACTTCAAGTATTCCCCTGGGCCTTTCAGTATTATGAGTACTTCTACTTTTGATGCATTTGCTGATAATACTTCTGTACTTTTACTTGAGTTCAGGACGTTTATTTGGAGTATTTCTAGACCGTAGTATTACTACGTTTACCTCAGTAGATAGAGTACTTCTTTAAAGAACTTGTAAAACTACTCCGCTGTAATTAATTAATTAAATTAATTAATTAATTAATCCTGAAGTCAACACGAAAGAAACAGACGGACAAACAAACTTGTTTCTAAAGAACTATATTTACATAATACTCTTGTTTTACAGAGAACCATATCAAAAGTATAAAATACTTACAAAAACGCTGCAATATATAAAAATAACATCTATCTTCTCCAGATCATTAGGAAAGGCATACATACAAAAAATATATTTATAGACATTTACACAGTTGAACCCAGAACCCGGGAGGCCGAGCGGCGCCGGAGGTTTGCAGGAGATCGGCAGCGAGTCGGACGAACGCGTGAAACCCGACAACAACAACAACAACAACAACGCCACAAATAAAATAACAACGCGTCTGCAGAACACACGACTCTTTGAAGGAGTCAGAAACAGTTACAGTAGATAGAACGACCGGCGCGGTTCCACCTTAAGAAGAACATTCCACCTTAAGAAGAACAGCTGGGCCCGGTCACAGATCCGCCTTAAAAAAAAAAAAAATTAAATAAAAAATGGTCGTCAGACGAGGAATCGAACGACGGACGCGGGCGTAAAGCGGACCGCGTCCAAGGTCAAAGTCCTCGTCCGACAGGATGTAACGCTTTAAAGTCCGGTTCTCGTTTCTCTGCCTCCGTGTCACGAAACACACGGCGACTTTTTGAATTTGGGAAACGCCAAAAAAAAAAAAGAATAAAAAAAAAGAATAAAAAAAAAAATTAAAACATTTTTAAAAAAAGTCTTGATTTTCAAGCAGAAACGTTTTTCTTCATTGATCCGCTCTGGAATAATATTCATATTTGGTAAAAGACAAATTGATTTTTTTTTTTTTTTCTAGCATCACAAGATGAAGACGAACATGTTTGACACATGTTTTTATTTATGAACCAACGTTTGATCTACGGGACGTAGAGTCACCGAATAACTTGAAATATTGAGGAAACACCCGGAAACGGATGTTTGATCCGTTTTAAAGTCACACAGTTTGTAAAGTCAGTCTCTGCATTTGTGTTGGAACTAAAGAAGGTTTCAGGAATCGAGCTCACCTGCACAGGTGAGTCTGTGAAGAGGAAGTGGAGCTCCGACATTTACATCTCACAGACAGAGTGGGATCGACGAGCTCTTAAACTTCAGATGTTTAAAAAAAAAAGGGACAAAATAATGTTTTTTGCACGTTTTACTGCAACTTCTTTCAGCGCGGACGCGAAGAAATTTATTTGCATTCAAAAGAAATTTCTCCGTTCGATTCGTAGAGAAATCTAAAAGAAATTCAGCCGATCCGTAAAAAAAATAAACGAGCCGAACACTTTCCCTAAAAACAAAACCGGCTGTAGATATTTAAATAACAGCGTCTGTTTACACACATTTCCCTTCAGTATGAAAATTAACTCGTTTGAATTCGGCTCCGTTTGTTTGCTTGTGTGTTTTTATTCCATCACAGTAACTTCTTGTGGTAAATTAATATTTCAGTAAAATAAAAAATAAAAGGCGATGAGCTTCTCTCTGCCGAGTGGATTTAACACTCAACTGAAAACACTTTTTTAATCTTTATCCAAAACTCGTTTTTACTGGAGAGCTCGAACGCATCGTAACGCAACTCGATGCGATCTCTGTTAACGTTAGCGGTTAGCTACGTTATTTAGCCGAGCGGCTAACGGCTAACGGTAACTCGCTCTCCTGCCGCCAATATCAACGCGGATTTGTTGTTCACGATATGAGGAAAGTTTTCCATAAGAAGCGTTTGTGTAGTCGACGGTAGTAAAACGTGCAAAAACACCGGTACTGTCCCTTTAAATGACAAAGTTTAATATGCGTTTTAACTTCCTGTTTTTAAAAGTGACTTCACTTCATCTCCGTTGAAAAACAAAAACGTTTCCAAGGATTTGTAAAGCCGTGACAGCGTGACGCCGGCGGTCTGTAGGTGGCGCTGTGGGGGAGGAGGAGGGGGGGGCGAGGTTGGGGGGGGGTACAGTGGTTTAGCACTGAGCCGTAGCTTCAGTAGTCTTAATACGACTCCGTTCAGTCTCGTGAACGGCAGCGTGGAACACGAACATCCGCCTGCAGCTCGTTTACAGATTCACACACGAGGCGGAAACAGAACGGAAACATTCCGTTAAATTCCCCAAAATTAAAAAAAGTCACGCTTGTGAAACTACGAGACCAAAAGAAACCTGGTCAGCCGTCGTAACTTTAACACACCGAGAGTTTTGTTTACGATCGTTTCTATCTGGGGTTGTTTTAGAATATCGTGCTCAATATTTAGTTGTTTTTACACATTTTTTTCTGTGGAGTTTTTATATAACTGTTTTTTAAAGCCTCCAAATTCACTAGAATAAAACTTTCCAACAGTTCCTCCAATGAAAACACCAAAAATATAGTAATTTATATCGTAATATAGAATCACCTAAAGTTCAAGAGGGGTGAATGCCGTTCACAGACGACCTCTGAACTCCCGAACGCGACTTCAACAGATGAACTTCCTGTTCAGTGGATCAACTTTAGAGGCCGAATTCACCAGAAGACCCTGAAGAATTAGAAAAGTCTCCAACGGTTCCGTTCTACCGCGTGTGCAAGTCTGCAAAGAGCAATTCATCGTTAAACTGTCATATTTTTTAATGAAGCCTGGAGGAAACCCACCAGGGCTTCAGGTGTGACTGAACTGGTTTTATTGGTTCCCAGTGAGTCAGCTGGTATGAACCTCACTGCTGTGGGAATTAAACTGTTCTTTAACCAACCGGCTCTCATTATTTATTTATTTTTTTAATATATATATATATATATATATATATATATATATATATATATATATATATATATTCCACCCTGATGAAAATACATCAGGACAAGCAAAGTCACCGACAACCTTCATCACTTCACCTGCCGGTCAGGTGTGTTTTCTACACTTTTAGAGCCGGGTGACTAATGCGAGCGCGCCGACCTCCCGTCTGGATCTGTTTTCAAAACATCACAACGGCGTTGAAATATTTTTTCTTTTTTTTCCAACATGGCCGCTTGCAGAACCGTCCTCGGGCGGGGGGATGGGGGGGGACCGGCGCTCCGGGTGCAGCCTCTCGGCTCAGCAGGGTCCAGGTGCAGACAGGTGCGTGGGGGAGCTAGTGGTGGCTGGCGAGCAGCTCGTCCAGGTCGGCCATCCACTCCTGGGTGCTCTGGCCCTTCAGCAGCGAGTCCACCAGCTCGCTCTCGCCGGCGAAGCTCCCCGACGCCACGTTGTAGCCGAAGGACACCTGCTGCTGCTGCTGGCTGGCGGTCCTGCTCACCTGGTAGCCCTGGTTGCACTGCAGCGCCTGGCGGCCGTTGCCCTGCGGCGGTCCGAACGCCGCCAGGTCGGGCAGCGCGGCCTGGTTCTGGTTGGCCTGCTGCTGCTGAGTCTGCTGCTGGGCGGCCATCGGCGGGCCGAGGCTCTGGGGGTTGGGCGGCGCCCTCTGCTGGGCGGCCGCCATGTTCGTCTGCATCATCTGCTGCGCGGGGGTCAGGCCTCCCATCGGACGCCCGCCGGGGTTGGCGCCAAAGGGCGCGGCGCCGGGCGGCATCTTGGGGATGCGGGACTGCTGCTGCATGTGGAAGGCGTTGGGCGGGTTGCTGAAGGCGTTGGGGGGCAGGCCGGCGTTGCTGGAGGGCGGCTGGTTGGCCAGCTGCTGCTGCCAGGCGGCGCTCTGGGCGCCCTGCATGTTGGCCGCCATGCTGTTCTGCATGGAGACCGGCATGCGGGTGGCGGCGGCGACCAGCTGCTGCTGCTGCTTCAACATGGCGGCGTTGGGCTGCGACTTCAGGTGATGCTGAGCCAGAAGGTTCTGCCTGTAGGCGGCGCTCATGGCGCCCAGAGGCTGGCGCTGCAGGCCGGCCTGCTGGGGCGGGTGAGACGGGTGAGAGGGGTGAGACGGGTGAGAGGGGTGAGACGGGTGGTTGGGGTGAAGGTTCATGTTGTTGTAGAGCACCTGCTGCACGTCCACGCCGGCCCCGCCCACTCCGCCCCCGCACGACGACAGGCCGATGTCGCCCTGGCTCCCCGTCGGGGGCGGAGCTACACCACCCGGCATACCCATCATGCCTTGGTTCTGGGGGAACATGCGCTGGGAGCCGGGGGCGGGGCCTCCCATGGAGCCGACGCTGCCCATTGGCTGAGAGGAAGCTGTGAAGGACGAAGACAAGAGTTTATTTATGTGAAGCAACTTTATTATTTTCATTCGTGATAAATATGCCAATCATTTGTTTCGTCTATAAAATGATTCCATCATAGTTTTAAATGTCTGTTTATATGTTCAGATATTTACCACATAACATAAAGATAATCCTCACAATGTCCTAAAAGAACAGTTTAGATTCATTTTCAGTGAATCAACTCATCGATTAACTCTCAGAATAACCAGATGAAACCGGTAACTTCCTGTTGAGTGCTTTCAAAGTGCAACAAGTTTAATAATCCTCCAGCGGTAGAGAATTATTATTTATTATATTATTATTATATATCGTTAGAAGGCGGTTTAATGACTTAAACAAAGTGATAAACAAGAGACGACAAACAAAGAGTTCAGCTGCTGATATTTAACTTTCAAATCAGCGGCGAGCTTCATTTCCACACAGAAGTAAACCGACAGAGACGTTGGTCATGAACGCCAACGGTATTCTAATGAACTCACTTCTTCTTCTGTGGTGCTGCTGTAAAACAACAGAAGTCTTATTGATTCTTTAATATGAATTTAAACAGCGGTGAGTGAAGGTCGTCCTCTCGCTTCAGGATCTTAAAGGTCACATTACATGCATGTGTGACGATAGATATGAAGTTATTATTATTAAAAATAAATAAAACCCTGAATGTTTAAAATCTCAAATGTAAACACAATCAATTAAAATTATTATTATTTTTTTACAATTCTTTACAAATTATCACGTGCACAAAAAAATTTTGATAATTGTAATAATAATAATAATAGTAAAAAATAAATATTATTTTTGTGTTTTGAGTTTATTTAAATGTCATAAAGTTCCAAAACCAAACAAATCAGAATAGTTTGTAGCGATGCAACGGCAATAAAAATAGATATATTAATATAAAACATTTTATTCTGGAGGACGAGAGGTTCGCTTCATTACATGCATTCGTTAGACATGTCTATTGTTTGTTCTGTTTGTATTCCTTAAATATATCCGTGTGTGTGTTGATGAGCAGACGGACTTCATGAGAGATTTAAGGTACTTTAATTACTTTAATTACTTTAATTCTTTCATGCTTTTTATTTGTAAACGGTTGCTCGAATTAATTTCTAGAAGAATAAACCAATAACAATTGTAACGCTCTGAACCCCAAAACCCACCGGCGGGATGGAAAAGCATTTTGTCTTTAAAATAAAATAAGTTTCTCACATCCAGAAGCTGTAAAAAACGTTGTTACCGTCGGACTTTGAACACATCGCGTGACGAACGCTTCCGTCAGAAAAAACAGCCGAAATGGAGCTTAAAAGTTTTGATATTTCATCAAAAACATTTCATCCTACGCGTCTCATTTAAAGTGTCGCCACAAATAAACCGTTTACTTTAATCAGATTGTGTAAAAAACATTAAATTCTGAGTTCCTCAGTGAAACTACGACGTCATGACTGATTCACCTGAGACCAGCAGTCACGTCACAACAAATCAGAGAAACTCTGACTGAAGGAGAGCGGAGAGGCTGTAAAGGTGTGAATAGTTAAATAAACGCGCCGGTGTTCATACCTGTAAACTGGTTGACTGGCGGCTGTGGGAAAGGGCTCTGATTGGCCGGTTGCCCCGGCTGGTCCTGGTACTGCGGGGGAGGTCGAGTCAGGTGTCTCTGCAGCTGCTGGTCCTGCTGCCGCTGCTTCTCCTGAACAGACGGAGAGTCGGAGGTTTTAATCTACGTACTTTATTAAAGCGGCTCCTCAGACGGTAAAGAACCACAACGCTCAGTCTAATACAAACAAACGGCTCCCTCTAGTGGCTGCAACGAGTGTTTACAGGTAAAAGCTCTCACAAATCATTATTATTATTTAAAGAAATAAATAAATATATCCTGCAGAACAAACTAATCCTTGATCTTTTGTTACCGTTCTCAGAAACAAACCTCACCAGCGAGCGTCTGTGAAACAGGAAGTGGTGATTTAATACCAATAAGATTCAGATAATGAGTCACCAGAAAACAATTTAAAACTTGTTGTTCCAGTCATTTAAAACCAGACGATTAACGGCTGGACTGAAGTCAACAGCTTCGGAGCTGATCCGGAGCAGGAAACTGTGATATTGATTAGAATCGACCTTTGAAGCAGTTTATTGTTGTTTATTGTTGTTTTTTATCTGTTCTGTAGTTCGTGACGAGTGTAACTGAAGGTGTAACCGACTAAACGCTGTAGACAATTATCTGTAAACTCATATTCATAAACTACTTTATAACCTTTATACAAACCCTGTAAACGAAGAAGTCAAGTATTAAATGTGTTCTAAAGAAACAAAAGGCTGAATATCCTGTAAAATATCAGATTTAGCTGCTAAATATGAAGACTTCCTGTTTCTAAAGCAGCTAAAACTAACTGATCTTTGGAGAATCCGACATGTAAACAGTGTTTACAGTGAACTTAAGCTCCGCCCCCGATTACGTCATCATTAAAGTTAAACTCTTCTTCTGCTGCACTAAAAGGGGCAGCAGCTGTTCTACTTCCTGTGTCGCGTGTTCACCTGTTCAGCCATCAGCTGCTGTCTCTGTAAGTACTGCTGCTTCTGCTGCTCCAGGATCTGCTGCTGATGCTGCTGTTGTTGTTGTTGTTGTTGTTTCAGCGCCGCCGCCACCGCCGCCTGGCTGCTCAGGTACGCCGGGTTACCGTGGTTACCCGCCATGGCGACGGCCCCCGGCTGGGCCGTCATGGCGTTGCTTCCGGGCGCCGACGACATGGCGTTGGCGGGGCCCGGGCCGTGTGGAGGAGCAGGGTAGGAGTTCTGGTCCTGATGGAAAACACAAAATATTGTTTATTATTAATAGTCATCATTATTCATTTCACTTTATTTTATTTAACTTTACTTAATTTTATTATTTATTTCTTTGTCCTAAGATCTGTTCAATTGTCTGAGCTCAACATTCGTTATAAACAACTAATAATTTAAAAAGATCTTCTCCTTATTTCTAAAAAGGTTAGTACATCTATTTCATTAAATTTTACTCAAATATTTTTTATTTTATCTGTTTTTATTGCATATTCAATTTTTCACGTGCACTTCTTTAAAGTGTGTAAAATAAAATGTTAGCAGCAATTTATGAATCAAAAGGTGCAACACAAATATATTATACGTAAAAAAGTTACACAGTAAGAGATTAGAAACTAGATGGTGTAGAGCTAAAAAAAAAATAAATAAATTAAATGAGGATCTGAGGTTTGCAACAAAAAACATATTTTTGAAAACACAGTCACTTTGGTTTTCGTTTATTTATTACGCTCCGATTCTATTGTTGTTTATTTCATTCAATTAAATTTCCTGCACTTTATTCATTATTTATTTATCATTTATCTCAAACTAAAGTACTTTGCATCTTTGCTCTGCTGCAGAATAACCTTAATAATAATCATTATTATTATTAATCATTCAGTCACATAAATTATCAATATTAAGTTTACAAAAGTACATTTCTTAACATTTTAGAGACATAACCTACAAATAGTTATGTATTTTCTTGATACATTACTTTAATGATTGATGATATGAAGAGAATTTATTAAGAAAGTTGGAGAATTAAACTTAACATTGGATTTATTTCAGTTTATTTTAAAACCACTAAAAAGGCTCAACAGTTTTCATTACAGCCACAAAAAGAAAACCTTTAATAAAATACAACATACTGATGATTTAACTAAAAATGTAAAGTACTATAAAATAAAAAATAAACTTCTGAAAGAACGAGCTGGAAGAAGTACTTAAATATATTTTACTTGTGAAAGTACCAACACCACGATGTAAAAATGACTGAAGTAAAATAACAAGTATTATCAGCAAAATGTACTCAAAGTATGAAAGGTAAAAGTACATGTTATACTACATTGTATTGGTCATGTATATTTTTAACTAATTTATTCATTGTTGGATAGTTTACTCTTTATTGATCATATTGTATAAACTGAAAAGTAACTCCAGCTGTCATAAATGTAGTGGAGTAATTATTATTATTATACTTTATAAAGCTTGTTAAGTTCACCAAGAGATCAATAAAGTTATTTGTATCCATGACGATACATCAGAAATAATTAGTTTATTATATTTTGTATTATTATTTCTGAATCTGCAAACATAAACAAACTAATAATTAGAGAGCAGTAAAAACTACAATATCACCCTCTGAACTGTAGAAGTACACAGGAGCATAACATGGATACACTCAAGTAGAGGTACTTGTACATTTAGTACATGTACAAGTAGAGGTATTTGTACTAAATGGAGGCCGAACAGGACAAAAGAAAACAATAGTTTGTAGAAGTATAGCGAGCATAAGTTTTTAAGTTCAGCAGGAACAGAGCGTCCCGTCTGCAGCAGCTATATTTAAATACAGAGAATATGAAAGGCTGCTTTGTCACTGCCTCCCTTCACCCCCCGTGTGAGCCTTAGCAACCAGCTGCTACACACACACACACACACACACACACACACACACACACACACACACACACACACACACACACACACACACACACACACACACACACACACACTTAAGCGTGGGGCCCAGACCGGTCTGAAGCAGCTGAACAAAAGGCCTCCCTGCTGCAGACCGACTTCACCTCCGCTCAACAAACTGCTCTGCGTCTTCATCTGTTGGGCCTGAAACCAGCACGACGCTCATCATCAACGCTGGTCAGCTCACAACAACCTGAGCAGCCATATTTATTTAAATCAACAGGAATATAAGGAGAAAAAATAGTGGGGCGACTCCAGTCCACCAGGGGGCGATGATGCAACATGTAAGCTGGTTTGTCAACCGCTAAAAAAGAATAAGCGCCACAATCAGGAGACAACCCTTTAAAGTGTCTTAAAGCTGCATTCTCTCTCCTGACCACCAGGGGGCGACTCCTCTGGTTGTATAGAAGTCAAAGCTTCATGTGTTAAAGCTGCATTCTCTCTCCTGACCACCAGGGGGCGACTCCTCTGGTTGTATAGAAGTCAAAGCTTCATGTGTTAAAGCTGCATTCTCTCTCCTGACCACCAGGGGGCGACTCCTCTGGTTGTATAGAAGTCAAAGCTTCATGTGTTAAAGCTGCATTCTCTCTCCTGACCACCAGGGGGCGACTCCTCTGGTTGTATAGAAGTCAAAGCTTCATGTGTTAAAGCTGCATTCTCTCTCCTGACCACCAGGGGGCGACTCCTCTGGTTGTATAGAAGTCAAAGCTTCATGTGTTAAAGCTGCATTCTCTCTCCTGACCACCAGGGGGCGACTCCTCTGGTTGTATAGAAGTCTATAGAAAATGACTCTACTTCTCTCTTGATTTATTCCTCAGTAAACATTGTAAACATGAGTTTATGTCTCAATCTCTAGTTTCAAGTCTTCTTCAATACAGCATGATGTTCATTTAGTAAATTATGGTCCATTTAGAGTCAGACAGACCATAAAGCAGGGGATGCTTTAGGGGCGGGGCTACAAGGTGATTGACAGGTCTCTACATCCTCCTCAGTCCACATATGGTCACTTCCTGTTCACTGGTTGCAAAAAAAAACAACATGGCAACGGCCGTAATCCAAGATGGCGACGGCAAAATTGACGAACTTATTGGTTCTTTTTGATTATTTCGCGAGAGAAATACAATTTATTAAGAAAATAATCCACTTTGTTTTATTATTCTTGTAAACAAATAGTTTGTTTTTCTTCGAGACTGTTTTGTTGCCAACATTTTCTAGAAGAGTCTCGACTCGTGTTCCTTCCCTCGACTGAAATATGATCTGGTCTCCAGTCAGGACACAGGCTCCGTTAGTCTGTTTGTACACAAAATAATATCAAGTTGTCATATTGTTTATTAATAATACAACAGGAACGAGTCCTAACACCCAGACAGGAACAGTCAGTGAACGCCCCTCTGGTGAATCTTAAGGAGTCTAAAAAGGAGACGACTAAGCGTCCTCACTAGGACACTAGGGCCCCGTCCCCAGTGTCCCTCCTAAGACCTCAAACCCTGGACCCTCAGGGCCTCACTGAGACTTTAGGCCTTGAAATGGTGTAAATAAAAATTATGGCACTTTGAAACATATCACGTTACCATGACAACGTTAAAAATATGACTCACAATCGTGGGTATTTATTTTTAGACTTTTTATTCCCCGATTTGAACGTCTTCCAGGCTTTTTCCTCACGAGATGAGACGTCATTTAAAATAATCTATTTACTCGTTTTTGTCAAATAAAACAAAATGTTTGATGAATAATTAAATAAATAAATATCCTCTGAGTTCATCTGTTTTTATGTTCCATCTTTAATCCTGAACGTTGTCGTGTAAATATAATATTCCAGGCTGAACACGTGCCCTCCTCTTTGTTTACCTTCAAGCTTCCATTGATAACCGCTTGTTTAACGTCACATTGCTATGAATTGTGGGTAATTCCCTTGGACAGGAAAGGGTTCATAAAGTCTGAGGGTGGAGATCGGGATGAGTCGTCCTGTAGCTGAAGTCATGTGACCGCGGTGGATAAACGTTAGTTTGACAGTTTATTTTATGTAATAATCAAACCTCCCGTTGGACTACAAAGATACGTCATCCCTTCAGAACTCTATACAAGTTGGATTTAGCCGTGTAACACCTCCAGCACAGGTTACTTATGGAGAACACTTTCTAAATCACCAGAACGTGTCTCGATGACAAATGTCGATTCAGCCGGTTTGTATAAAATCAAACTGGTTTTAAATTCGAACACTGGACTTGAAAACACGGATATCCACACGACTCAATCCAGCGTGTTAAAATGTTGGGCTTCGGTTTGAGGCTTCGAGGACGACGGACACAGAAAACGGTGGACTTTCTTTTTCTTATCAATGCTTATTTTGTTTTGCGCAAATATTCACAAAGAAACTGTAGAGGAACAAAAACATAAATCCTCTCAAGAACCTCAGACACCAGCAGAGCTACGAGTGAGAGACGTGTCTTCACATTTATTGACCCATAATCTAGTAAACTCTTATTTGTATGTGTTTATTTGTATGTGTTCATTTGGTGTGTGTGTGTGTGTGTGTGTGTGTGTGTGTGTCAGCCTTTTAACCAAGTGTGAAAAACAAACGCTAGCAGGACGACGCACCTCTCGGTCCAGACAAGTTGCAGTTGAACACTATGAAGAAAGCCAGTTTTCTCCCACTGTTGTCCCCCCATGAGTGTGCCCCCCCCCCCGACACTGAATCCACTGACTTTAAAAAAGGGAAAGCTAAATGTCTTTTCTCTTTCTTTTGGTTACAGAGAGTTTTCTAAAGCCGAACTGAAACAGCCAGCAGGAGCCTCTGCTGCAGAGACAGAGCCTCATTGTTCAGCCTCCCATCGTACATCAGTCCAGCACAGCTGCGTGGGCGTGTGGAACTGGGTTCATTTGTTAGAGATCTTCCGAGGTCCACTGGAGATCACGTTCAACATTAACCCCCTGAACCCCGAAACACGCCGGCGCGACGGAAAAGCATGTTTTTCTTTGTACGATCACCAAAACTACAGTTTATTCTTGCAAGTTATGTTTAAAAAAAAAACAAAAAAAAAACAGCGTTATCGTCAGATTTTCATCTTTTTTTAGATTTTTACGACGGACCTTGAACACATCGTGTGTGATGAACGCTTCAGTGAGGAAAAGCAACGGAGTTTAAAATGGTGAGGTTTTATTCTACACGTCTCATTTAAAATGTCGCCATAAATAAACCGTTTACTTTAATCAGATTGTTAAAAACATTAAATTCTGAGCTCCTCAGTGAAACTATGACGTCATGATTGATTCACCTGAGACCAACAGTCATGTGACAACAAATCTGTGAATCTTCACCTGTACTGCTGAACACAGAGCAGAGAGGAGAGGCTGGAAAAATGGAATAGTTTAATATTCATAGCACAAGGAGCCTAACATTGGTAACTCTTGTGGCAACAAAAGAAGTTGAGATATATAGATTCCATTGTTTTTGTAAAGACAAAACATCAAAGACATTCAACTTGCGTTTCTTTCTTTTTAATGATTTATGTGGTAATAACTAAAGACGTGTTCTAGTTCTCTCTACTTCTAGTCATGCTGGTTCTGTTTCCACAGAGGAGCAGGACTTTATGTTTCAGAGAAACATGTTACAGGAGAAGAAAAAGAAGACGAAACGCCCCCGAAACTGCTTTGTGTTCAGAGGGTTAATGTTCACAGGCATCCGGTTCTGTAGAGTAAGAATTTAGCAAAAACCTGTGGGAGAAACCGTCTGCAGACCGTATTCAGATTTGGAGAATGAAGCGGTATGAAGGCCTTTGTGTGTGTGTGTGTGTGTGTGTGTGTGTGGTAGTCCAGGAATGTGCAGCCGGCCTGGTTATGAAAGCAGAACAGAAACACTCTGATCAATCTGTACAGTTGCTGCCGTAGCGTCGTTAGCGCGGATGCTGAAGAAGGTCAAATCCAGAACTCTCCCGACCTCTGAAGTCTTCAGACTCTCGTCCACAGACCTGCGGCGTCTTACCTCCTCGTCATTTGACCAGAGAACGCGTTCGTTTTCATCGTATCGTTAGAAAAATGTGAGAAATGTTTAAAATGTCACGAACTTTTCTTATTGTGGTCGACTTCATGACGCCGAGTGGATTATCATCAGGAGTATTTAACCACCGTTGGCCCTTAAACAGACTTCTCTTTTATGAAATACAACTATTAGCAATGACATACTAAAAAGGGACATCATCACTAATATAAAGTCAAGTGAACCCTGAGTTCATAATATTTTATCAAAGTTTAAATGAAATAAATCTTTAAACAACTTAATAAATTCAATAACTTTGGAGTCTGATACTCTTCATAATTTTAGCTTCTACAAATTATAGACTTGTGGATTTTTGGATGAAACGTTTGACCTGACGACCTACACATTTATTCTCTAGGTTGTATTTCTGAAACTAAAATAAACTTTAGAGCTGCAAACGATCAGATCAACAGAAAAATAACCGCTTTAAAATAACTACTTTGATAATCAATCAATCGTCATTTTTCATGCAGAAATGGTTGAAAATGTTGTTTTCCGCCTTTTAAATATAAGAATGTTCTGCTTTTCTCCGTTTCGTGTCACATTAAACAGATCATCTTTGTGTTTTTTGGACAAAACAAAACATTTAAAGACATCATTTTGGATTTCGAGAAACTGAACTGGACATTTTTCATGATCTTCTGACATTTAAAAGAGCAAACGATGAATCTGTAAAAGGACCCGAGGGCTTCTTACCTGCGTGTGCGGTATGTGCTGACGGAAGTTCATGCTGTTCTTCTGTTTGATCTGCTGCTGCTGTCGGAGCAGCGTCAGCAGGGCCGCCTTGTTCTGGCTCTGGGTGTTGGGGAGCCGCGGGGGGCCGGGCCCCGCCTCAAAGTGCGACAGAGGTTTGGTGTTGTTGTAGTTCAGCATGGCGGCCGAGGCCTGAGCCCCCGGCGTCGGCGGGTGGCTGAGAGGCGGCCCCGACGCCGGGTGACCCATCATGTTGGGGTGTCCGGCGGGCCCCGGCATGTAGCCGCCGGGCCCCGCCTTGGGGGGGCCTTTGTTGGGCTGACCGGGCATCAGCAGCTGCTTCTGGGCGTTGGGGTTGAAGTCCTGCGGGTACAGGGAGGGGCTCGTGGGCTTGTCCATACCAAACGCGCCCCCTAGTGGGCTCTGGGAGGGGTTGGCCATCTGGGACCAGGGCGGCGGGTGGGCGTGGGGCCCCTGGTTGTGGAACTTGGCCCCCGGCTGCGGCTGCTTGTGCTGCATCTGGCCGTGGAGGTGCTGGGCTCTCTGCTGCTGGGCGGCCAGCTGCTGGAGCTGCTGGGCCGGGGACAGGTCTTTGGGAACCGGGGGACCCGGAGGGTGGAGGTGGTTGGGGGGAGGCTGAAGCTGCCTGGGTGGAGGAGCCGGCTGGGATGGGGGGGGCAGAGCCGGGGACGAGGCGGAGGAGGAGGCGACGGGGGAGCTGGTGGGGTGAGGAGGCGGCCCGGAGGAGGTGGACCTGACATGCGGGGAGCCGGTGCGAGAGTCCTGCTCGAAAGCCACGGAGGACGGGGAGAACTCCGTCTTCACATTGACCAGATCTGGAGGCAGCAGACCCTGGGACGACTGGCCTCCTCCACCACCACCACCACCTCCACCCGCTCCTCCTCCTCCACCCGGCCCAGCGCCACCGGGAGTCGGCACCAGAGCGTCCTTGCGGTCCTCCTCGAAGCCGTCGTTGAGAATGTCCTGGATGTCCTCGTAGGCCACGGAGCAGTTCAGCTCCTCCATCAGCTCCGTCCACTCCTGCTCGTTGAGGTTGAGATCGGGGAACAGGCTGTTGTTGCCTCCGCCCGACGGCGGCATGATGGGCAGGATGTCGTCGGGCTCCTGCTTCATCTCCTTGCGGTGGAAGTCGGAACCCGGCTCCCTGCCGACGCCGTCCGTGGGCTCTCCGGTCGGCCCGTGGGTCCCGTTGGAGTTCAGGGAGTCGCTGATGCCCAGCTTGGAGTCCAGCGGGGAGCCGTTGGCCGTGCCGTTGTCCAGGCAGGCTTTCTTGTTGGGGGGGAAGCCGTCTCCGAACCCGTTGACCTGATCTCTGCCCAGCGGAGAGCCGGCGTTCTCCAGCTTCCTCTTCACCGTCTCCTGCAGCTGGAGGACCAACGCAACAGAATCAATACAGGCAACAACAATCATTATTATTATTATTGTTCCACTGTGGCACGAAGAGGGTTCAACCCTACCAACGTGCCTTTGAGCAGCAGTCAAAATGTTTTAATTATCAAAAGAACGAGACATAGATAAGCACTGGACTTTAATATTTATAGCTTCTACTCAACATATTTTGATGGAAGACTTTAAAAAAAGTTTCTTCTGCTAAATTAACACTTTCATCTTTTTCTTTAAAAATCTGTCTTTATTATTATTACATTATTTTTTAGACTCGATTTAAGTCCTGAAACTACTTAAGAGGCTGCAACCAACACGCATTTTAATTGTTAATTAGTTTGTTTATCAGGTTTCAAACAGTCCAAAACCCAAAAGATATTCAGTTTATAATTAAACAGAAACAGCAAATCCTCACAAGTAACTTTTGTAACGTATTTATGTATTTTATTGCATCGTAATTTTGTACTCTAGTGTTTGCTTTAGCTTTTTACTCTTAATATTAGGCCACTAAATTGTAATAATCTGCCCAGATCTGAATATGAGGTGGATATTTGACATTTGTGCTCTAGAATTTTGTGAAAATGGGGATTAATCTGATCAATTGATTTCTAAACTATTTGGAAAAGATTCCAGTTGAACTAGTTGAACCAAAACACGCTGGTTTTTTTCAGCCAGAAACTGGAGTCGTCGTTATTGTCAGAGTTATATCTTCCCGACGGTCTTTGAACACACCACGTGGGATATTACAATATCCCAAATAAATGTCATGTCTCATTTAAAGTGTCGTCCCAAATAAACCGTGTACTCTAAACAGATTCTGTAAAAAACATAAACTTCTGAGCTCCTCAGCGCAACTATGAAGTCACGATGGATTCTTCTGAGACCAACATGTCATGTGACAAGAAATCTGTGTAACTTGGACTGAACACAGAGCAGAGAGGCCGTAAACGTGTCAGTATTTATGACAGAGCCTCCATTTGTTATCTAACTTTGTAAACACTTAAAAAAATGTTGGATGTATAGATTCCAGTGTTTTTGTACAATACATTATCAAATAAATTCAACTTGCGTTTTCTTTTTAATGATGTATGGCACTATAACTGTTATTCTGCACCAAGGATATCTCAAAGATTGTTCTGTTTCCAGAGAGGTACAGAACTTTTATAATCCAGTAAAATTCAACACAAAGAGGAAAATGTGACGGGAGCAAAAAAAAAAAAACGCCCCAAAAACTGCTCGGGGGTTCGGAGGGTTAATTTAGCCATTAGCATCATGAAATGAGGATCTTTGGGAGTGCTGGGTAACAAAGCCAGCTGTTGAATTATGACAGAATTTCTATTTCGGGCCAGTGCAGGGTCGGTTCTCCAGCTGTGGGTGGCGCTGCAGCAGAATGGGTCAGCGTTACGAGAGAGTGGACTCCAGCAGACGTTGGGAGTTAAAAAGGCTCCCGAGCTGAAGCCGATAATAGAATCCGCTGCAGGCGGGCTTACATAATGCAGATAACAAAGAGCTTCCTCAGAGCAGTCAGCAGATCAGATCTGTTCACTCTGCAGGCAGCGAGACGGCACCGGATCTGATGGGAACATCCAGAACGGCCTCCGCGTCAGCTGATCCTCACACGCCTCCACGACTGTGTTTACATTCGCTAAATATTACGCTGTTTGCTCGAAATCCCCCCAAAAAAAGATTCCTAAGACGTTATCACGGCGAATGAAAAGGAATATCCTGCAGGTGTTCACACTGATTAACGGAACCGGTGGCGGAGGGTTGAACCCGGCCTCCCCTCCTTCAGTCCGTCAACCACCTTCTTGAAAAAGGTCGGCGGTGAGATATTCTGCACGTATCCAAAACATAAAACGGTCGATATCCAAAGAGTGTCACCGTGTTGGAAAGTGGAACAAAAGAATGCTGCTGAAACCTGAAAAACATCGACGTGTCACACACAATCAGAACAAGATGTTTACATGAGCCGTATCTAATTCATAATATTGTCACATTCTGAATAATAGTGGATTGTAAACGTGGTTATCAGCTGACTGAACACCTGTTCAGTTCCCAAGAAGACTGAACACCTGCAGGTGAAGCTCTCCGTCACATCAGGAACAGAAGAGACGAACGAGTGCATTACTGTCCGGATGTCTACTACAATACACAGCATTAGATTTTATATACGTCTTGACCTCAGTTTTTAATAGTTGACTATTTTAATTATGACAATTGATGATGAAAGGGCGTCAACTTCATGATATTTAACCCTCTGAACACCAAAACCCGTCGGCGGGATGGAAAAGAACGTTTTCTTTAAATAGAAATCGGCAAAACTACACCGTTCAGCCAGAAGCTGTGAAACCCGTCATTATCATCAGATTCTCGTCTTTCCAACGGGCCTTGAACACATCCTGTGTGACGAACGCTTCCATCAGAAAACACAGATATTTCATAAAAAAAACATTTCATTCTACTTGTTTCATTTAAACCATTTACTTTAATCAGATTGTGTAAAAAACATTAAATTCTGAGCTCCTCAGTGAAACTATGAAGTCATGATTGATTCATCTGAGACCAGCAGTCATGTGACAACAAATCAGAGAATCTGACTGAACGTCATGCTGCTGACCAGTAAGTAGAGGCTGTCAAAATGTAACTAGTTTAATATATATAGAACGTGGAGCCTCCTTTTTCTTTATCCAACATTGGTAACTCTTGTGGCAACATGGAAAAACTAAATATCAAAGAAATTCAACTTGTGTTTTTTCCTTTTTTATGATTTATGGCATAATAACTGTTATCCTGCACTACAGACATGTTCTAGTTCTGAGGAAACAAGGCCACGACAAGAAAAATGTGAAAAACTGCTCACATTTAGACATTTAGACAAGCTGCAGCTAAAGAACCTGAAGAACCTGAAGAACCAGAAGAACCAGAAGAACCAGAAGAACTACCGTACTACCGTTACGACTACAACTAATAATACTAGACTAATAACTAATGATACCACTATTACTACTACTACAACTAATGATACTAGACGACTAACTACTGATACTACTACAACTAATGATACTAGACTAGTAACTACTGATACTACTACAACTAATGATACTAGACTAGTAACTACTGATACTACTACAACTAATGATACTAGACTAGTAACTAATGATACCACTATTACTACTACATCTAATGATACTAGACTAGTAACTACTGATACTACTACAACTAATGATACTAGACTAATAACTAATGATACCACTATTACTACTACAACTACAACTAATGATACTAGACGACTAACTACTGATACTACTACAACTAATGATACTAGACGACTAACTACTGATACTACTACAACTAATAATACTAGACTAATAACTACTGATACTACCGTTACTACTACTACAACTAATGATACTAGACGACTAACTACTGATACTACTACAACTACTGATACTAGACGACTAACTACTGATACTACTACAACTAATGATACTAGACGACTAACTACTGATACTACTACAACTAATGATACTAGACTACTAACTACTGATACTACTACAACTAATGATACTAGACTACTAACTACTGATACTACTACAACTAATGATACTAGACGACTAACTACTGATACTACTACAACTAATGATACTAGACTACTAACTACTGATACTACTACAACTGATGAAACTAGACGACTAACTACTGATACTACAACTAATGATACTAGACTACTAACTACTGATACTACTACAACTAATGATACTAGACGACTAACTACTGATACTACTACAACTAATGATACTAGACTACTAACTACTGATACTACTACAACTGATGAACTAGACGACTAACTACTGATACTACAACTAATGATACTAGACTACTAACTACTGATACTACTACAACTAATGATACTAGACGACTAACTACTGATACTACTACAACTAATGATACTAGACACTAACTACTGATACTACTACAACTGATGAACTAGACGACTAACTACTGATACTACAACTATGATACTAGAACTAACTACTGATACTACTACAACTAATGATACTAGACACTAACTACTGATACTACTACAACTGATGATACTAGACTACTAACTACTGATACTACTACAACTGATGATACTAGACTAACTACTGATACTACTACTGATACTACTACAACTGATGATACTAGACTACTAACTACTGATACTACTACAACTGATGATACTAGACGACTAACTACTGATACTACAACTAATGATACTAGACGACTAACTACTGATACTACCGTTACTACTACAACTAATGATAATGGACTACTAACTACTGATACTACTACAACTAATGATACTAGACGACTAACTACTGATACTACTACTGATACTACTACAACTGATGATACTAGACTACTAACTACTGATACTACTAACTGGAGAGAAGATTAATATCTTTGTGATGTCACAGTACTGATTCATCGTGTATTTAATCAAAGTGGAGGACGTGGAGCAGCTTGGTGGCTCTCGTGTTGGAGGCCAGTCGGAGTCTCAGGGTTCTGCCGGTCCAGAGAGGAGGAGGCTGTGAGTTACTGAGATAACAGTTGTTCAGAATGAGGAATAAAGCCACTGGAGGTACTGAAGGTCTGTGAAACAACCGGGTCTGCATATTTAACATTACAGTGAAATAAACAGAGGCTTCTAAATATCTTCAGAGTGACTCATGCTGAAAGTTTTGGCTCTCGCTTTGCCACAAAAATCCAGCGTGTTTACGTCAGCTTATCACACTTTGATTGCATTCTTCCAGCTTGAATATTTGGTTTCTTGCAATGGAATCCTTCTTGTATATTTATATCATCGGTATTTATTTATTTTACTTTTTTTATGTGCTTGTAAACACACTAGACCCCGACCGACTGACATGTTGGCAGGCATGTAAACAACAATTAAACTGATTGTTTTCATTGTAATGTTTTATAATGATATATTTATTGTTTAATGCTGTGTAATCTTATATTTACTGTCACTATTTATTGTTGTTAGTGAATCATAGCCGCCGTTCATATCTTTGTCACAACTCTTTGGAATCATTTAAAATGTTTATTTATGTTTTGCATTGTGTAAAAAGTGAATATGCGCCAATATATTGGTAGTCGGTGTTATGAATTACATCCTCCATCACAACACATGTCATTTTATGTCACCATATAATTAATTCTCTGTAAAAACAGTTAGATTTTAAGACAATCCAGCAAATGTATTAATTTAGATTCATGAATAGATTTATTAATCTATACAAACACACTTAATCTACTAATATTACCATTGAGATGTTACCTTTTAATACTAATATTGAAAAACATTTACCCTCTCGTGTTACATACAGCCAGAATTCCCAACAATAAATACATTTACTTCAAAATATGAAGATAAATATCTGCATCTGAACTCTTTACGAGCTGTCGTAGCGCGTGTTGTGAAAACATTTAGTGTTGACGTAGGCATGTACGTGACATCACCACCGAGAGGAGCCAATCACAGCTCTGCGGAGAGCAGAGCGAGGCGTTTCCTGATCCAGGACACACACAGCGACAAACACACACACTGATGAGTCAGCTGTGAGGGGGCGGTGGGGGGTTTCTGTTTGTACTGAGTCACTTCTCAGGACTCCAGTCAGGGTTCGTCAGCGCTGAGAGCAGATTCTCTAACTCTGAACCTGATACAGAGGGTGGAGTACTCCTGATATCAGATGGATTTAAATCACACACACACGCACACGGTTTCTCTGTCATCATACCGCCATTGTTTTGAAGCGTTGTAAAACGAAGCGATTACATGAGAATGAAAACGTATATAATAAAGTAGCCGGCTGTTTGGCCTCAGGATCTCAAACCCTCAATAGTCACTACAAAATCTGAAAAGAACCCGTGTATCATCCTCAGTAGACTTAAAAACCTCATAAAGGACCTCTAGAACTCATTACTGACCACCAGAACCTTTGAAAGAACCCTTAGAAACTCCTCAGTGACCATATATTCTCTTAAAGGAACCCCAAAACCTCGTCAACAGGTCTCCTAGAACCTTCAGTGGTTAGCGGTGCTGCTAACGTTACTAGCTCTCCTCCTGTTGGTTCTCCGTTAGCGGTGCTGCTAACGTTACTAGCTCTCCTCCTGTTGGTTCTCCGTTAGCGGTGCTGCTAACGTTACTAGCTCTCCTCCTGCTGGTCCTCCGTTAGCGGTGCTGCTAACGTTACTAGCTCTCCTCCTGTTGGTTCTCCGTTAGCGGTGCTGCTAACGTTACTAGCTCTCCTCCTGCTGGTTCTCCGTTAGCGGTGCTGCTAACGTTACTAGCTCTCCTCCTGATGGTTCTCCGTTAGCGGTGCTGCTAACGTTACTAGCTCTCCTCCTGTTGCTTTAAACACTGATTGGTTGTTTACATAGTCACATGATCAGAGATCAGACAACCAGATGGACTTTGGACTCTTCTCCACTCCTGTTTTCTAACACCTGATATTTCCTGAACTAACTCTTGTGCTCGTTTAAAAACAGAACAGGAACAACGAACCGTCTGAAATTCACAAGTGAAGGCGAATTATAGCCGACTCAAACATTTTGACAGCATGCTTTTGATTCTGTATCTTCCACGATATCGATATTCGTTCTGCAAGTTGACACATTAAATGTTTGAAGTGCATCTACAGACTTCCGTTGAACAATATCGACATTCAGTTTAATGCAAATCAGCGTCAAGTGAGCTCGACTAGCATTCTACTGCTGCAACAACTTTTAAAAGGGGAAAATTTGCACTCAAAATTAAAGAAATTGAGATTATTTTGACAGTTGACTTAACTGAATGTTCTGTACTGAACCGTTCCTCCTGTAGAATCAATAAGTTTAATGATCCATTAATTTCCTGTAAATCAGCTAATTGAGTAAATGTTTCGGCGCGACATGTAATAAACACTGAAACAAATAAGGAAAGAGGTCAAAGGTCAGAGCCGGTTGGGGGGTTTGGCGTCTTGCTCAAGGACATTAAAGCAGTTGTGAAGCGGTCGAACGGACCCAGTTTGTGTCTGTTGGAAGCAAATGCAGAGGTCACGTGACCAGACGGCCCTGAAACAACACTTCTCCCTCCTTCCTCCCTCTCTCTCTCTCCACACACACACACACACACACACACACACACACACACACACACACACACACACACACACACACACACACACACACACACACACACACACACACACACACACACACACACACGATTCTACCGTCTCAGCTTCACAGGCCACTAAATCAAACATTCTGATTTATTTTAGATAAACCAATCAAGACGAAAACGTACTTTGATTACAGCCTCTGTATAAATGTAGCACAACAAAGTTGGGCTCCAGTGTATTAAATGAAAGTACTAAGAGATTAAAAAATATTTATTTTTCTATTGTACACACTTAAAAGTTAAATAATCCATCACAGCATGGGACGGTTTGCATACACGAGTTTAACATTTTTTGCTCCGGTAAAAACAAAACTTGACTAAATGAAATGAAGAACGTCACATGTATCATAAAACCAGACAGACATTAAATCATGATATTAATTTTGTCAATGATTCAGAACCTAGACGTAAACCGGTGTGGACTAAAAATTAAAAGGAATCTTCTTAAGTTATCGTTTGTTGTGTACTTAAGTACAAATACACTCCGTCACCAGGTTATTGGTGCATCTTGTATGATTATTATATTATAATAAAACAGTTTTAGAGAGGTGTTGATTCGGTAGTTTGCGCTGCTGTTATGTTTCTAATATGTGGTCGTGTACAAAGTGTTTGTTACTCTACTGCTTTGTAAACTATTCAATATACAACAAATGAGACATTAAAAAGTCTCCTTTCAACAGTAAGCGTTAACCAGTTTCTCTCTGGAGGGATGTTGATGTTTTTGTGAGGTAATCTAACTATTTGTGCCGTGTTACAACACAGTCGTCATTATCATCATCATCATGAGAAACGTGTTGAGATAGTGAGATGAAAGCAATCTGTAAATACCAAACATCTGATTTAAACTGAGCCCTCCGATTGCCTCCACAGCTGTCCCTCCTGGTTGGTGTGTTAATGCACCACCAGCCTGTGTGTGTGTGTGTGTGTGTGTGTGTGTGTGTGTGTGTGTGTGTGTGTGTGTGTGTGTGTGTGTCTGTTTGTCTCTGTGTGTGTCTCTGTGAGGGTGTGTGTGTCTCTGTTTGTGTGTGTGTGTGTGCGGTGCTCCCTCACCGCTATCAGGGTGCTGTTCCGGCTCTGCTCCGCCGCCGTCCCTCCGCTCTCCCCGAGCTCTGCACCACCACCACCACCACCACCTCCTCCTCCTCCGCCTCTCTGCCCGGCCTGGTCCCCCCCGGCCTGCGGCTGCCGGTGCTTGCTGGAGCGCTTGGCCTTGGCCTGCAGGCAGCGCTGGTGCAGGGCGAAGGTCTGCTGCCTCTCGAGCTCCAGCCGCTCCAGCGTGGCGCTCTCGTAGCGGCTCTCGCAGCTGTTGTGATGCTGCCGGAAGAGCTCGATCCTCCGGCGCAGCCTCTCCATCACCGCGCTGTGTCGCGGTGTCACAAAATCCGCCATCATCAATATGAAAGACTTTGTTGTTGTAGTTTGAGAGAAGAAAAAAAAAAAAAAAAAAAAAAAAAAAAAAAAAAAAAAAAAAACTCCCCGGCTCAGGTTTCGTCCATAAAACGCTGAATTCGGGTGTTTTGCTTCCCACCCTGGGCGTCTCTCGCCCCCCCTCTGCTCTACAAAGACTCCCCTTCTGGCTCCATGGAGGCGACCTTTGTCTGGCTAATGGCCTTCAGTCACACCGCCGAACACGAGCACGAAGGCTTTAGGGTGCGATACCATTCCGCCCGCTCACATTCCCCCACTTTAACCCTTATTTTACACGTATTATACTTTAAATACCGCAAAAAAGAACCGGAGTCTGGCTAGAGCCGCATTACGCCCCGAGTTTAACCCGAAATAGGGAGAAAAAAAAGCCTCGATTGATGTGAAAACACCAACCAGAGCCCGCTGCTTTATTTGAATAATAAAAGCACTTTCCGCTGGAATGAAAAGGCGAACTGGAGTTGCCTCCGAGCGAAGTTAACTTTGCGACATTCCTCCACTGACAAACGGAGAAATCAAAGTTGGAGCGTCGAGGATTCCTTCAAAAACTCCCGTTAAAAGAGTGTTTCTGGAGACGCTCGCGTGCCCCTCTCGCGCGCTGGTGGGAGCCGATGAGACCATCCGGAGGAGCCGCATAACTTTACCCTGTGGCGGGGAGAAAACGTTCACTCTCGCACGAGTAATTTAGAAATAAAAAAGTAGTTAGCTTCGGTTAGCATCGGGGAGCTAGTTAGCTCGCGGGCTAACTTCTTCACAAACTTGGCAGCGGCTGTTCGGCTACTTGAGCCCCTTGGTGTTCGGCTAGTTGAACCCGTCGAGTTCGGCTCGGTGAACCCGTTGAGCGTGTCCGGTTGAACCCGTTGCGTCCGCCCGACACCCGCGAGAGAAGAAGCTTATTTAAATGGACTTACTGTGAAAGCGTGGCTCCTGTCTACAAACAGCTGATCCTCCTCGCGTACGAGCTAACGGCCCGGCCCGGTTAAATAAAGCCCCATTCTGTGCGTTCGTTTGTGTCACGGGGGGTTCCCGGATGTTCCTCCTCCCCACCTGGCCGAGCCCGAACCGCGATATGGAGGGTTTTTAGAGCGGTTTCGTCCAGTCGGAACGGGCTAACGCTGCCCCGTCGGTGCTGCTTCTATTGTTTTCCAACGGACAGGCAAAGCTACGCCGCCATCTTGGAAACTTTCTCTTTTTTTTTTTTTCCATCAGCGACAGGAGGAATGTCCTGGCGCCCGCCCTTGCTGATGAGTGACAGCTAGGGCGGCCAATGGAGAGCAAGGAATACTTGTGGAACGTAACAGGGAATAATGAAGACGCAATGAATTTATAATATAATACAATACAACATAAAATAATATAAATTATAATATATACTAATATAAATTATAATATAATAAAATATAATTATTAATTATAATATAAATAACATAATACAATATAAATTATGATATAAAATATAAATTATAGTATAATATAAATTATAATATAGTAAAATATAATACAATATAATACAAATTATAATTAATTAGTTAATTGTAACTTTTCCCCTGAAACCTCTTACTGAATAAGTGATTATCGAAGTATATTGCATTCTTTTAATCTCATGTTTTGCTCTTCATATGCATTAGTACCACTTAAACCTGTTTAAGTGGTACTATTATTCACTTGATTGTGTATGTATGTTTTCATTTTGTCAAAACAAAAACAAAGAATTAACTATCAGACAAACTGAAAAATAAAATACAAAATTGTGTATATCACCAACAATAATAACCATATCATGTGCCATATTACCTTTTTCCACATCTTTGCAATATTACTTAATATATTTTTATATCATGCTCAATAATATTGGCTATTTTAGTTTCCACTAGGCTGGTTTTAGTATCACTTCTTATACACTTTATATTTTACTTTTTCTATTCTTTCCTCTCCATTATTTATTTACCTTACTCTTGTGCAACAGCATCCGTATTATTTATTTTAAACTTGATCATTTTTATTCTATTGTTTTATTATTCTGTTGTGATATTTAATGAAACAGGCACAATAATTAATAAAGTTCCATCTTATCTTAATGTAGTTTAAATATTACTTGGTTTTGCAATATAATGAAATTTGTTCACAATAAGTATGATATTGAGATGCTAAATCATAATATTTTAGAGAGTTTGTCATAATATATATATATATTTTAAAGTCACATTAATAATTAAAACACCCATTCAGCCTCTCGTTCAGTTTCCATTTGGCCTTTTTATTCATCAAAACAAACGTTGACTGCGTGTCCACACACATACACACACACACACATTCACTCACACACACATTCACACACACACCTCGGCTCCATCATCACAGTATTTCTATTTGAAGTCGGACCGTGGGCGTGTCGGCACCGGTCCGCCTCCTCTACATAGTGTGTGTACATCGGAAACAGGCTGCAGGACCAACCATTTAAAGTTTAGTTCAAAACACAATGTCAACAAAAAAGAATAAGAAGTACAGAGTTACAGAGTCATGTAAAGTTTCACCAGCAGATACAGTGTTCTGTCTACAGTCGCTTCAGCTAGGCAGCTTCAGCCGGACACAAAAATAATCCCAGACGAAACACAAAGGGAGACGATGACGAGCTGAGACATTCTGGAGCGCGACGCCACAGAAGAGTCGGATTCTGACGCGTTCACAAAAACAATGAAGACTACAAGCAGCAGAGCTTACAGCCAAAAATGTAACTAGCTCTTGTTTACCCTAAAAAAAAAAAAACTTTATATAAAAGAAGAAAAAAAAGGGGGAGGGAGGGAAATGAAGGTTATGGAAGCGGGGACCTCCAAGTCCACCTAAGATCCCCAAATTCTGACCGACAGCCAGAGACCCGCCCACCATCCGAAACCCCGTCAGACCATCAATGAACTGAATTAAACTCCACAGAACACGTACGACACAAAGAAGGACACCACAAGGGGACGAGACTGGATTCATGGAGTTACTTCTCTTTTATCAGACACCTTCAAGAATCACAAATCCAGCTTCATTTCAGAATATTTCTTCTTTTCTTTCTTTACGGCCTCCGGAGCTGTACACTGATGCCACAGAATGACTCTCGCTCGGTCACAGAAGTAAAAGTCGGGGGAAGTTTTACAGTTCGTAGCTTCTTCTGCATTATAAATAATCCTCAAAAAAAGGATTTCATGATGAATAATAAAAAAAAAAAAAAAAAAAAAAAAAAAAGAGAAATAAAAAAAACACATAATTCAGAATCTTTACAAAATTTATGATTATTTCTGGTTTTCCTAGTGATCACACTAGTGGAGACAAAGTGTTGTCCTGATGGCGGCGCTGAGAGGGAAAGGTCAAGAGGTCAATCCAAACTACGGTAACTTGTAAAACACTTTCTAACTATTCGCCAGTTATTTTTTCGGCGGTCGTCAAGACAATAAAAACAAAAACTAGCGATTGGCCGATTCTGCTCTTCCAGATGACATCACATTCGCATAAATTACCCAAAACGCAGGTTGCTTATATATATATATATATATATATATATATATAATTATATATATATATATATATTATTTATATATAAACGTGTGATAGCAGAATGAATGTCAGACACGCGTTTGTGTTTCGTCTTCACTCAAGGTCCACTTACTGGCTTTCTACCGAAGAGACTTGAACGCGACGTGAACGGCTACAAAAAGGTGTGTTTGGACGTAAAGGTCAACACATCCGACCCCGGGAGGGCCCGGATCCAGACCCAGTCGGAACCACGATACGAAGACTTTAATTGGATTAGAGGCGCCAACGAGCTGCTCGTATAATCTACACTAATAATCCAACGCCGTCTCTCCAGCCATATTTGGCTCGGTGGCTCTGACCTCTGACCTCGCCCCCGCCCTCCCGCTGCCATCAGGACAATACAACACAGTAGAAATACGGAGGAAACATGAGCGCTGTGTGTGGAGCTAACAGCTTTACAACAAAACACAACTAAATGACTAGAAAAAACGAGACATGAAAAAGGAAGAAAAGGTTTCAGTGGCCATTTTTAAATATTAGCAAGGTGGCTAATCACTAGCTAATTAGATAAATCTAGGACGGCTAACGAGCCAAATGTTAGTAGGTGAATTAGCGGCTTAGCAGGCTAATTAGCTAGCTGTTGGTAAGTAAATTACACTATTTGTGGGCTTGTTAGCGGCCCGTTGTTAACGCTAATTAGATTGTGGGATAATAGCTTTATAATCGTAGTACAAGTATCCAGATTACTACCAAATTGGTTTTGAGCTAATTAGCATGCTAGGAGACTAATTAGCAACACTTTTGGTGGGTTCATCCCTGATCGTCTCCCAGAAGGCTAATAAATCAACTGTTGCTTACAAGCTAGTTGCTAATCTCTCAAACTAGACTGTTGTTGGAAATGTTTGACGGGTTATTAAGCTAACTGGCAAGATTTTTGTTGGTTTGTTAGATAATCCGGTCGACATTTAGCCTAATTAGCACCCTGACGGTGAGCTAATTAGCACCCTGGTTGTGGGCTAGTAAGCCGTTTGGGTTTCATGTCCTTGACCGTTTGTAGGTTTATTCTGACTGTTGTTAGCCTCGTTAGCAGCCTGTTAATTGGCTAATTGGCAAGACTTTAGGTTAGAGAATTCTCTGAATGTTTGCCAGATAATTTGGACTACCGTTAGCCTAGTTAGCACCCTGATGGTGAGCTAGTTAGCACCCTGATGGTAAGCTAGTTAGCACCCTGATGGTAAGCTAGTTAGCACCCTGATGGTAAGCTAGTTAGCACCCTGATGGTCACCCAGACAGGAAGATGCTAACTAGCGGGTGTTGAAGGCCAAATTTCCAGGAGATTTATAGCAAGTTTCTGAGAGCTACTTAGCAGGCGGTTGGTAGGACGGCGCTTTGCTAGCTCAGGATGGCGCCGGGGCGGTGAGCGGTAGACGGGACGCGTTGATCCCGTGCGTTCGAGTCTGCTCAGGTGGAATGATGCAGGAAGTTTTAGTTAATCTCAATTAATCTCTTTTATAAACAAAAACGTCCTTTAAATCACACTAACTCAGTCCTGTTCATACTGGAATCATCATCATCATCATCATCATCATCATCATGAGCAGGCGTCCATATGTTGGAGGTCTTGATTAGTTTCCTGTCGGCTTCGCTGCTTCCACGGGGTTTCCATTTAGGCCTCATCGCCTCGGAGCAGACGAGTAGAAGAGGAGGAGGAGAGGAAGGGGAGATATTTTAGAGGAGGGGGAGGAGAGTGGGGGTTGAGGAGGAGGTGTTGAGGTCAGGGCTGTGGATTCAGAGATATCAGTCCTTTCTGACCTTCCTGTTCCTGGGAGATCTCCGCAGAACGTCATCCTCCAACTTCTACAGAGGAGAAAAGAGTTTTACGGTTAAATTCATTCACCCAGAGAGGAAAAAAATAAAAATCTGAATCCCAAAACGAGTTCTTGAATAGTAGAAAATAACTGGTGTCGAGAATTAAACGTGAATCAAACAAATGCATCCTTACAACGATGTTAGTCTGCAAGTCTCCTCACCTCGTCACCCGTCGCCTCCTTCTCGGCCTCCTCTTCCTCGTTTTCTGCAGGACTTTCGTCTCCGTCACTCTTCTCTTCTGCAGCTGAAAGATTCAGAAAAATATATATTTTAAAAATCAGTCAGACCGACGGCGACAGCCAGGTGAGCTCAGTCTTCCTGAAATCTAGACGAACCTGGACTGCTCTTCTCTGACTCTTCAGCCTTCTCCTCCTTCTCTTCCTCCTTCTCTTCCTCCTTCTCTTCCTCCTCCTCCTCTTCCTCCTCCTCCTCTTCCTCCTCCTTCACGTCGGGCTGAGCTTCGTCGGTCTTCTTGTACTCGGCTGCCGGCGTCTCCGGGGTCTTCTTCTGCAGAACAAAAACATCAACATGAAAACTCCCCACCTCTCAAACCTCCTCAGTGCAGCAGCTTCACCGTAAACTAAACCAGAGGTTCATTTAATACTAAAACTAAACCAGATAACGTCATTTGCATTTTCTCTCTTTCAGGCAGCAAAAAGTGCAAAAATCTACCTGCAGAAATTTGTTAATTTGCTGCATCAGATTATGAAGTAGATTACCGTCAAAAATAGCATCAGAAAATGTGTTAAATCTTTGAAAAATGGCAGAAATAAGTGAGAAAAATGCAAATCTCTTTCGACCTGGGAACATGTTTCCACACGAAAACTGACTTAAAACCTCAAACAGTTACGAATTGACTTCCTTTAAAAATCTACTACTCGTTTCAGCCGGACTATAAACTGTTGGGGAGATTAACCTTAAAAAAAAAAAAAAAAAAACATTTTCAAAAAAACTCTTCATGTGTTTTTAAACGCAAAAATCTGAATCTTCAAAGTAACTAAAGCTGTCGGATGAATGTCGTGAAGTAGAAGGTGATGTGAGAAGTACAAGTATCTCAATTAACAAGTACAGCACGATCTACACAGTTTCTCGCTGTCGCACAAAACTGATGTTTTAGTTTCGCCCGTTTCACGAGAATACAGACGTCTAAACTACGACGACACTCAAACACAACGATCACCAGCGGCACAAAGAAACACGGGAAGCTACTCTACGAAAGTCACCAGGCCTGAGGAGGCGGGGCGGGGCGGGCGTCCGGCTTCGTTAAACTCTTCCTGTAAGCTGGTGAGACTCAACTGACCCTGATCTGATCCTGATGACCTCTGTGGAAGTCACACACACACACACACACACACACACACACACACACACACACACAAAGACCCACACACACAGACATCAGGCCGCCTCAGAGAACAAATCCAGGTACGTCAGCTTGGCGTTTCTGAACTTTAAGTCAGCTCGTCTCTGCATTTCCCTCGAGGTATAAAGATTCCTCTACCCAGCTAACAGTGTGTGTGTGTGTGTGTGTGTGTTGGGGGGAGGGGGGGGGGGGGGTACCTTGCCGGTGCAGCAGAAGATGATGATGAGGACGAGCGGTAAAGCCACGGTGAGGACGTAGACGACCCAGAGCCACGGGCGCTCCTCTGCAGCGCTCAACATCTGAGTTGCCAAACCGGGCTGCAAAAACAAATGAAACATTAACACAGAGAACACAAATACAGAAACACATAAATACAATAACAAATAGATTAATGCATAAATACAGTAACACACGACAAACCTTTTTTAAAAAAAGGGAGAATTTCGTATTTTAGACTGCTAAAAGGATCAATATCAGTTTAAGTGAACGCTACATTTAGAATATCTCCACCGTGACGTCAGAGAACTGAAGCTGTGATCGGTATTCTCTCTCTCCAAACACACCAGACTCCATTCATAAAAACTGAGATTTAACCTCTCAGAACACAGAGCTGCTGCTCACCTCCGTCTGTTAGCATGTTTGTGTTGTTCATGGAGTCTGGTGACGTTCACTTAAACTGATACTGATCCCTTTAGGAGTCTAAAATAAGTCCACAGCAGAACGTTACATTACTTTATCTACAGTAGTGAAACACAGACTCTGGAGAGGAACCACACACACACACACACACACACACACACGACTCTCTCCTGAATTTAATGAAGTTCGTCCCAAAGATTCTGGTTGTGAGAGTTCTAATTAACTGCTCATGGCGGTGAATTGATTATCGGTGTCACTCATTAAATAATAATAATAATAATTTGTAATCATGACCACAATATTGTGTAGTTGACTTTCGAGATGCAAAAAGAAAAATGTTTTAATTATTTATAGTCACAGTAAACATGTTTTAATCTTTTTTCCTAATTGTTTTCGTCACGATTCCATTTTTCCTTTCGGTCATAAAAACAAATGTCTGAATTAAATTAATTTGGCTCCAATTTCGTTTATATTTCTTCGTTTCGTGCTGCTTTTATAAACCGTTGTTCGTTTTTTTTTTTTAATGGTTTTATTTTTACTTCTATATTTAAACCCAACAAACGAACTGAATCAAAGTTCACTCACATCAGCGGCGCCCTCGGCGGCCTTCTTCAGCCCCCAGCCGTCGGCGGCCCAGCGCTCGGCGGTGCTGCGGTCGTCGGTGATGAAGAAGTTGTCGAAGAAGATGTCGGCGGTCATGGACCAGAGCTCCAGCCCGACGGCGCTGAAGGGCGTCATCCTGAACGGCTGCAGGTCCTCGAAGAACGCCGGGTTGGCGATCTTCCTCGGCTTCCAGACGCCCTGAGGACAGAAAACTCGTCAGCCGTCGGTCCGGACGCGAACGCGGCCGAACGCCTCGCTGCAGGCGGAGAACCTACCTGGTAGTTGGGGTTGTCGATCATGGGGGGCTTCCACTTGCCCTTGTGGTTGGGGTTGTCGATCATGGGCCGCTTCCAGGCGCCGCAACCGGGGGCGGTCTCACAGGCGGGGTTAGGGACCTGAGGGGCCTCCCATTCGCCGTCCATGTCCTCGTCCCTGACGGACAGGAAGCAGACAGGTGAGCGGGGCCCGGAGTGCTACACAGATTAAATCAGGAGGTTGTCTCGACTCTCACCAGTCTTCGGGTTTGATGGCGTCGGGGTCTCCGATGTACTCGGGCTCCTCATCCAGCCAGCCGTCTGGTTTCACTGCATCTTCATCTGCAATCTGAGCAGGTGCGTCCTCATCCCTGCAGAGACACACACACAAAAGTCTCCTGTATTACAAAGCACATATACTATCCAGTCTCTTATATTACAAAGCACGTATACTATCCAGTCTCTTATATTACAAAGCACGTATACTATCCAGTCTCTTATATTACAAAGCACGTATACTATCCAGTCTCTTATATTACAAAGCACGTATACTATCCAGTCTCTTATATTACAAAGCACGTATACTATCCAGTCTCTTATATTACAAAGCACGTATACTATCCAGTCTCCTATATTACAAAGCACGTATACTATCCAGTCTCTTATATTACAAAGCACGTATACTATCGAGTCTCTTATATTACAAAGCACGTATACTATCGAGTCTCTTATATTGCAAAGCACGTGTACTGACCAGTCTCCTGTACTACAAAGCACGTGTACTGACCAGTCTCCTGTACTACAAAGCACGTGTACTGACCAGTCTCCTGTACTACAAAGCACGTGTACTGACCAGTCTCCTGTACTACAAAGCACGTGTACTGACCAGTCTCCTGTACTACAAAGCACGTGTACTGACCAGTCTCCTGTACTACAAAGCACGTGTACTGACCAGTCTCCTGTACTACAAAGCACGTGTACTGACCAGTCTCCTATACTACAAAGCACGTGTACTGACCAGTCTCCTGTACTACAAAGCACGTGTACTGACCAGTCTCCTGTACTACAAAGCACGTGTACTGACCAGTCTCCTATACTACAAAGCACATGTACTGACCAGTCTCCTGTACTACAAAGCATGTGTACTGACCAGTCTCCTGTACTACAAAGCACGTGTACTGACCAGTCTCCTGTACTACAAAGCACGTGTACTGACCAGTCTCCTATACTACAAAGCACGTGTACTGACCAGTCTCCTGTACTACAAAGCACGTGTACTGACCAGTCTCCTATACTACAAAGCACGTGTACTGACCAGTCTCCTATACTACAAAGCACGTGTACTGACCAGTCTCCTATACTACAAAGCACGTGTACTGACCAGTCTTCGGGCTTGGTGGCGGCGGGGTCCTGGATCTTGGGCCTCTCGTCCCAGTCCTCTGGCTTCTGGTCGTCGGGGTCCTCGATCTCCGCGGTTGGGTTCACGCTGGGGGTCATGTCCGTCAGCAGGCTGCCGCTGTTCACCACCGTCTGATCCACCAGCACCTCAAAGGTGTTGTCAGGGTTCAACACTGGGGGGCGACAGAGGGGAGGAGTTACACACCTGGACATTAATGTGCGTCTTACCTTGTGTGTACAGGTGTATCCTACCCAGTGTGTACAGGTGTATCTTACCCTGTGTGTACAGGTGTATCTTACCCTGTGTGTACAGGTGTATCTTACCCAGTGTGTACAGGTGTATCCTACCCAGTGTGTACAGGTGTATCTTACCCAGTGTGTACAGGTGTATCTTACCCAGTGTGTACAGGTGTATCTTACCCAGTGTGTACAGGTGTATCTTACCTAGTGTGTACAGGTGTATCCTACCCAGTGTGTACAGGTGTATCCTACCCAGTGTGTACAGGTGTATCTTACCCAGTGTGTACAGGTGTATCTTACCCTGTGTGTACAGGTGTATCTTACCCTGTGTGTACAGGTGTATCTTACCCTGTGTGTACAGGTGTATCTTACCCAGTGTGTACAGGTGTATCTTACCCAGTGTGTACAGGTGTATCTTACCCAGTGTGTACAGGTGTATCTTACCTAGTGTGTACAGGTGTATCCTACCCAGTGTGTACAGGTGTATCTTACCCAGTGTGTACAGGTGTATCTTACCTAGTGTGTACAGGTGTATCTTACCTAGTGTGTACAGGTGTATCTTACCCAGTGTGTACAGGTGTATCTTACCCAGTGTGTACAGGTGTATCTTACCCAGTGTGTACAGGTGTATCTTACCAGTGTGTACAGGTGTATCTTACCTAGTGTGTACAGGTGTATCTTACCCTGTGTGTACAGGTGTATCTTACCCAGTGTGTACAGGTGTATCTTACCCAGTGTGTACAGGTGTATCTTACCCAGTGTGTACAGGTGTATCTTACCTAGTGTGTACAGGTGTATCTTACCCAGTGTGTACAGGTGTATCTTACCCAGTGTGTACAGGTGTATCTTACCCAGTGTGTACAGGTGTATCTTACCCTGTGTGTACAGGTGTATCTTACCCTGTGTGTACAGGTGTATCTTACCCTGTGTGTACAGGTGTATCTTACCCAGTGTGTACAGGTGTATCTTACCCAGTGTGTACAGGTGTATCTTACCTAGTGTGTACAGGTGTATCCTACCCAGTGTGTACAGGTGTATCCTACCCAGTGTGTACAGGTGTATCTTACCCAGTGTGTACAGGTGTATCTTACCTAGTGTGTACAGGTGTATCTTACCCAGTGTGTACAGGTGTATCTTACCCTGTGTGTACAGGTGTATCTTACCTAGTGTGTACAGGTGTATCTTACCTAGTGTGTACAGGTGTATCTTACCCAGTGTGTACAGGTGTATCTTACCTAGTGTGTACAGGTGTATCTTACCCTGTGTGTACAGGTGTATCTTACCCTGTGTGTACAGGTGTATCTTACCCAGTGTGTACAGGTGTATCTTACCCAGTGTGTACAGGTGTATCTTACCCAGTGTGTACAGGTGTATCTTACCTAGTGTGTACAGGTGAGTTTTCTTGTCGGTGTAGTACGTCCTCAGGTCGGAGTCAGGTTTCTTGGCGTGTTTCTCTTCGTACTCTCCGGTTTTGGGGTTCTTGTGTCTGAAGATGAAGTGCAGCTTGTATTCCTCTCCACACTTGTCGGGTCCGAACATGATGGTGTACGGAGTTTTATCCACGAACAGATCCTGAAGACACAAAGGAACTGCGTTTAGAACCAAAGTCTCTTTATTCAACTCCAATATTAAAATCATGCAACAGGAAATGCAAATATCTGTTAATGTTTCCATCCATGTAAAAGCTGTGTATCCAAACCCAGAGGTATAAGTACGAGTCCTGCATTCAAAATGTACTTATAGTAAATATATTATTAGTACTGTAACATTACTAGTCATATTTTATCGAGTCACGGTGCAACTAATTTGAAGATCTTAAATAATTTGGTAGTTTAACCCATTACTTTATAAATTAAAGCCATCAGAAAAATGTAGTAAAAGAAGCTTAAAATGGAAATTGTTATGTACTTGTACATAAGTACACATAGTACAGAGTTTGATGACGTTGTGAAGTAGCATGGGATTGTAGCTCTGTCAATCTTATTTAATTAAATTATTTATCACTCATCTTGAAGACGCTTCCTTTTGGTTTACTTTTGTTTTTTATATATTTCTTTCAAAGTGCAGTTTGTAATTCTTGTGTAAAAATAAATTATCTTTTTAAAGTTTTCATATTTTAAACTCCAGTTCATTAACCCTCCGAACCCCAAAAGCATGTCGTTTTTTAAACAATCTGCAAAACTACACCGTTGATCAAAGCCAGAAGCTGTAAAAAAAAACGTCATTATCGTCACATGTCCATCCTTCCCACGGTCCCTGAACACACCGTGTGTGATGAACGAAGCTTAAAATGTTGGTATACGTCTCATTTAAAACCTCGCCACAAAAAAAGACCCTAAAACTGCTTTTTTAAGCAGCCTGTACTCATTTTGCTTCTTTTGCCAACATCTAATGAGGTACTTTCTCAAGTACTGTAAAGGTTAAATAGAAAAAGCTCCTAAAGTGAACTGTATTATGCCATTATTTTATAATTACAGTGCGTTTAAACAAATTTATAATTACCGTATGCTTAAGCTATTTTATAATTACCGTGCGTATAAATTATACCAAAGCAGTTAATTATGGAAAAGTGCGGTTGCATGTATTGCGCAATCGCGGGAGGTCTTTTGCTACCGGAAGCAGAACTGCACCAGGTCGCCGCAGGATGACGCACTAACAACGGTCCATGGGATTTAAGGACGAGAGCACGTGACGGGTGGACCTAATTCTGATCCATGACACATTTTTATTATTTTTCATATCGTGTATTTAAGGTGTAATTGCTTTCATTCAAAGTAAATACTTTTTTACTTAAACTTCGAACCACCATTCGGCTTTATTTGTTATCGGATTCCTCACTGGGGCTCGGCCTTTAGTCGTGCGTCCTGAGAAGCACGTTCTTCGGAGAGAAACCGTGTATTCCTCACGGTACCAACGACTGAAACACGTTTTAATCGGAGGAGTTAGCATGAAGTAGAGCAGCAGCCCGTGCAGGTGCACGAGGAGCAACACTCACCAGGTTGAGGTCGGCAGTCTGAGACAGAAGCTTCACGTAGGCGCCGCCGCAGTCGATACCGGACTGGAAGTTCACCTCGTACCTGAGCAGGGACACAAGAGAGGAGAGCGATGAAGACGTAGGAGAGAGGAGGAAGCAGAGAGGAGAGAGGAAGCAGAGAGAAGAGAGGAAGCAGAGAGAGGAGAGGAGAGGAGAGAGGAACCAGAGAGAAGAGAGGAACCAGAGAGGAGAGGAGAGGAGAGGAGAGGAGAGGAGAGGAGAGGAGAGGAGAGGAGAGGAGAGGAGAGGAGAGAGGAAGCAGAGAGAGGAGAGGAGAGGAGAGGAAGCAGAGAGAGGAGAGGAGAGGAGAGGAGAGGAGAGGAGAGGAGAGGAAAGAGGAAGCAGAGAGAGGCGAGAAGAGAGGGGAAGCAGAGAGAGGAGAGGAGAGGAAAGAGGAAGCAGAGAGAGGAGAGGAGAGATGAAGCAGAGAGAGGAGAGGAGAGGGGGGGGGGGGGGGGGGGGGGGGGGGGGGGGGGGGGGGGGGGGGGGGGGGGGGGGGGGGGGGGGGGGGGGGGGGGGGGGGGGGGGGGGAGAGGAGAGGAGGATGAAGAGAGAGAGGGAGGAGAGGAGAGAGGAGATGAGAGAGGAGGCTTCTTACTGGACGATGAGCGGCTTGGTGTCGAAGGTGAAAGGTCGCAGCAGCTGAGCGGAGATGGCGTGATGTTTGGCTCGAGACTTCAGGACCAGACCTTTGTCACCGGGGAGCTTACTGTCCTTCATCTCCTCCACCGCCCATTTGCCTGTAGCGACATCATCATCATCATTATGCAAATTATCACAACGTTGTTTGATGTTATTTTTCCTGCTGGTTCAAAATGAGCTCCAGTTGAACCGACGACTAAAATCCTGCTTTTACATGAATGTGTAAGTAAAACTAATCTAACGATGTACTATAACTGACTGTTGTACTCTCTATCTATCTATATAGTACAACAGTCAGTTTGAATACTTTTACTAGATTTTAATGATTATACTAACATACTCTTACTGAAGGAACGTTTTACTGTAACAGAGTATATTTACAGTGTGGTATTAGTACTTTTACTGTAACTGAGTATTTGTACTATGTGGTATTAGTACTTTTACTGAAGTAAGGGGCCTGAATACTTCCTGCATGTACTCACCGTCGTACTTTGCGATGTCCTCGTCGGCCTCCTCCTTCTTGGCGCTGGACACAACCCAGCTGAAACACACACACACACAGGTGAGTTTAGACACACACACACACACACACACACACACACACACACACACACACACACACACACACACACACACACACACACACACACACACACACACACACACACACACACACACACACACACACACCCACACACACACACACACACACACACACACACACACACAATAACGTGTGTTTACCCGTCGAGGGTCCCGCGGTCAAAAGACTCGGCGATGAAGTGTTCCCCCATCGGCTCCGGGGCCTTGTAGATCACCTGGAGAGGAAGAAGTGAAGAAAGATTCTTATTTATGAGGAGCCGCGACCTTTAAATGACCTGAACTCTATTTTAACCGCCTCAAATCACATCTTCCACAGAAGGTTTTATAAACACGACATCCTGTATTCAGAAAATCCATGTAAAAGGTCAGTATTTCTGTTTGATATTAATACAGATACAAATTTAAACAATACTATTTTATTTAACTTATTTGACTGTTACATAATTTGCACTTCTATTCTTTTATTTCTACTTGGTAGTTTATCATGTAAATTGGTGACAGTTTGAAGTAAAAGTACACAGAAATAAGGCTGTAAACATATATAGGGGGAATATAGACGTGTTAAAACCTGTATATGAGGCTGTATATCCTCTTATTGTGCATACTGTGTGTATGTATGTATGTAAATAAATATGGAAAATGATTTATGTAAAGCAGCTCAAAGAGCTTCACGAGATCAAATCAACACATTTAAAAACACAAGAAGCAAAAACAATAAAATGAATAATAAAATCCAGAAGATAGAATAATACTAGTCGATAGTGGTAAAAACTATTTAAAGATATAAAAACATTAAAAACATGTGAGAAATACATTTATTATTTAGAAAAAGGTGAAATTGATTAAAAAGGAAGATTTTTGTCGGTACTACGTCAGTACTGCGTCAGTAATACACCAGTACTGCGTCAGTAATACACCAGTAATACGTCAGTACTGCGTCAGTAATACATCAGTACTGCGTCAGTAATACACCAGTACTGCGCCAGTAATACACCAGTACTGCGTCAGTAATACACCAGTAATACGTCAGTACTGCGTCAGTAATACATCAGTACTGCGTCAGTAATACATCAGTACTGCGTCAGTAATACATCAGTACTGCGTCAGTAATACACCAGTAATACGTCAGTACTGCGTCAGTAATACATCAGTACTTCGTCGTACTACGTCAGTACTACATCAGTACTGCGTCAGTAATACGTCAGTACTGCGTCAGTACTGTGTCAGTACTATACATCAGTACTCGTCAGTAATACGTCAGTACTGGTCAGTAATACATCAGTACTGCGTCAGTAATACATCAGTAATACATCAGTACTGCGTCAGTAATACATCAGTACTCGTCAGTAATACATCAGTAATACATCAGTACTGCGTCATCTCAGTAATACATCAGTACTGCGTCAGTATGTCAG
Organism: Ophiodon elongatus; assembly: GCA_016806645.1. Lineage (NCBI taxonomy): Eukaryota > Metazoa > Chordata > Actinopteri > Perciformes > Hexagrammidae > Ophiodon > Ophiodon elongatus. Next base: position 185,444 of record JACSYO010001270.1, on the reverse strand, counting down.
TAATACATCAGTACTGCGTCAGTAATACATCAGTACTGCGTCAGTAATACATCAGTAATACATCAGTACTCGTCAGTAATGTTACATCAGTACTGCGTCAATACATCAGTACTGCGTCAGTAATACATCAGTAATACATCAGTACTGCATCAGTACTGCGTCAGTACTGCGAGTGCCGGGTGCCGGTCTTACCTTGGGGATTGGAGGAGCTTTCGGGGCCGGGGGAGCCTCATCCTGCAGGTCTCCCTCCAGCTCTTCCTCCTCCTCTTCCTCGGCTCCGTTGAGACCCAGATCCAACTCGTTCTCTACGTCCACGTAGTCCCCGAGGACGTCCTCCATCGCGTCCTCCGCCCGAGAGACAGACACCAAGCTGAGGCACAGGAGGCCCGCTGCCAGGAGAACGAACAACCCGACCTTCTGATCCATAGTCTGGAGGGGAGGGGGGGGAGGGAGGAGGGGAGAGGAGGGGGGGGGGAGGAGGAAAGGAGGAGGGGGGAGGGAGAGGAGGGAGAAGAAGAAGAGGAGGGAGAGGAGGGAGAGGAGGGAGAAGAAGAAGAGGAGGAGGGGGAGGAAGAGAAAGAAGAAGAAGAGGAGGAAGAGGTGGAGGAGAGGGAAGAGGAAGAGGAGGGGGAGGAAGAGGAAGAGGAGGAGGAGGAAGAGGGGAGAGGAGCAACAGGAGGAAGATGAAGAGGAGAGGGAGGAGGAGGAGGGAGGAAGAGGAGGGAGTAAGAGGAGGGGGAAGAGGAGGGAGGGAGGAAGAGGAGGGAGGAAGATGAAGAGGAGATGCAGGAGGAGGAGGAGGAATAAGAGGAGGAGGAATAAGAGGAGGGAATAAGAGGAGGGAGTAAGAGGAGGAGGAAGAAGAGGAGAGGAGGAGGGAGGAAGAGGAGGGGGAAGAGGAGGGAGGAAGAGGGGGAGGAAGAGGGAGAGGGAGAGGGAGTGAGCACATCTGTTTGTTTGTCCTCATGTTTTACGTCCCGGCTGCATTTTAAAGCTCTACAGACGTTTCTATAAATAAACTACTTCATCACAAACTGTGACAACACTCATCATTAACACACTAATGTACACACACACTAATGTACACACACTAATGTACACACACACTGTTAACGCGTGTCACCCTGGCACCCATCCATCGTCCGGGTGACGGACCAGCACCCACGAGACACGCAACCGTAACGGGATTAAAACCTACAACCCTCTACAGAACGGTGAAGACAATAAGAGACTTTTTTATTTCCCCACTGTCAACGTCTTCAACATAAATAAATACTATAAACATTAATCACAAAAGAACTCCACATAATTACGGTTTCCATCAGCCGCCACGGACGTTTTCTCAGGAAGATTATTATAACCACTTATATTTTTGTAACCACTTATATTATATTATTATAACCACACACTAAATATGTTGTTGACTCTTTGAAAACTAATGTGTTCGGGGGTTTTGTCGTAACCTGAAAATAATTACATATTATTTAAACCTATTAAATAAAAGAGGTGCTATGAAAACAGGCAGATAAATATCACCTCCTCTCGATTAGTAGAAGACAATAATCCTGTAGATCTCAGTGTGTGTGTGTGTGTGTGTTTCTCTCCTCAGTCTAATCTGATTAGCAGTCGGATTAGCATACCCGGCTAACGGAGCGTGACCACCGGCGCTAGCTGTTAGCTTAGCATTGAAGCCGTCTGGCTGGCGCCCACGAGGCGTTCAAAGAGTCGCAGTGAAAATATAAAAAATGTACAACTGAATAGTTGAAGCGATGAATCAATAAGTTCATTGATCATTTTATGTTATACATATTCTTTGCATTAATTACTGTAATGTTTTATAAAAACAAATGGCATAGTTTCTTCGTGGTCCTCGAATGTGAGGATTTTTTTATTATTATTTATTTTCATTCATATATATATATATATATATATATATATATATATATATATATATATATATATAAACTGCTGGATTTGACCCTATCTTATAAAAGTTATTTTTTAAAATATGTTTATTTATTATTCATTTTACTGCGATAAAAGTATTAAATATATATATATATATATATATATATATTTTTTTTTTTTTTTTTTTTAAAGTTGTCAGTATTTGTCATTGTAATCTTTAATCCAATAAACCATTATTGGATGGATTGAGGACTACTTTCAGCGGCGGATGAATCCACATTTGGTGCTTTGGATGAGTTCAGGAGTTTGTGGTATTGAGTTAATATATAAATGTCATCTTTGTGACATCATGTTCCAGTAATAACCTTTTAGGAGCTCTCTGATTGGCCGATAGCCGCAGTCCGTCTCGATCAGCTGAGTAAAACAAGCCCAAGATGCAAGGTCTGGATTTACAGTTAGTCAGTTAATCTGATATTAGGAGTCCGTTGAGCCTGCGGGACATCTGCTGCTGCTCAGATTCAACGTCTGATAACAAAAACTGGTTTCCAACTGGGTTTGATGGGAGGAACCGGTGCTTTGGAGATGACTCAAGAGTCATAACAGCCAACGGACGGGACAGGCAGGTTACTATTTAAACAGACACCAGCGGTGAGGGGCCTCCGTAGTTCAGAGAGCGATAAATATAAACACAGAATGACTGACTGAGTTTCTCAACCACCAATGTGTGACTCATCTGTCCCTTTAGCGCCTTAAAGCATCCAACGAGCTGGAAACAAGTCAGTTTTAGGGTCACAAATGCGACCAAATGATGATTTTAACAATTTTCCTTCCTAAAAGTAAATACAAATATATATATAAAAAAATGTAAATAAATATATATAAAATATATATGAATAAATATTTAAATAAATATATATAAATAAATATATATATAAATTCTAGGTCTGAAAAGTCAAATTTGAGGAATTTGTGAAACAGATATTTTTTCGTTATTAAAAACTGTTTTAATTTTAAATATTAACATTTTAAAAACGTATCCTAAAGCATTTGTCACAATAAAAAAATAATAATTATTAAATGTGTCATTACGGAAAAGAAACAAAACAGTTGTATGACTTTTTTATGGATTTTTACGAGGCTGATTTAACACAAATAATTGTTTTTTACTTAGTGATTTCATGACTCATCGATATTTCTTTCTAGCAAAAATGACAAATATTCTCTGCATTTGTCATCAAACAGAAGTACCTCCAGATTTCCTGCAGAAGCAGCAAAGTCACTAAATTTGTGGAATTATTTGGGCTTTTATTTGAAATCCAAATGTCTTTAAATTCGTTGATTAGAACGATTGTGGTGTACATCTTATTAATCTAATTTTTAAATAAGTACATTTCTTAGCACTTGAGCTCAAATGTTTTACTTTGCCGCTCCACTGGCCAGCTCCAGAATCTCAGGAGAGAAATTGGAATTTCGCAGTAATTTGTGGAGCCGGTTTGTGTTTGAATGACTTCAGATCTGAGCGGGTGGCGACACAAACCGCTCTCAAACCAGCAGGTCGAGCTGGTCGGGGCGCTGCTGGAGTCACCGGAGAAACCGGATCACATGAATCAACTCACGAGAACCCACGTTAACCCGGTTCTGACTTTGTTTCTCGAGGACGCAGTGGAAAATAAATCTATTAGTCTCGGGAGAATTAATTACTGCTTACAGCTTCTCAAATGGGAGGTTCTCTTTCTTACAACCGCAGACTGAACCCCATTGTTGATGTTCTTCTTTTCTCATTTCAGACCCTTGAATCTCTGCCAAATAACTCAGAATGTCTTCAAACAGCTTCTGGTGTCGTGCATCACGTGAATGAAGACTTTGGGGAATGTCTGACGCGCATTTTGAAATACTTTTAACAATTTGTTTGAAGAGGACAAAATGTCCTCGACTCAGAGGAACAAGTAAAATATTGATAAAATACACGCATACATTAAACAGTTAAGGGTCTTCTAGATGTTTTTAGGAGGCTTCTGTTTAGAAACATCAACTATTTAATTAGTTAAATTAAGTATTATGTAAAAAAAAAAAGCTCTGCTGTCACATGTAATTTATCTTAATTATTAACCATTAATAACTATTTAAATTACAATTTGAACAAGCACATCAACATAAATGTCTTAATAGCGTTTGAGCTGGAACATTTTTATTAATTTATTGTACTTATTTGTTTCAATGCCTCATTGAACGCATATTTACAATCAAACACTATTAAATTATTTAAAATAAGTATTTCTGGATCTTGTTACTCAAACAATCAGAGATATGTTTTAATTGAGGACTTAAACATTTCCTCCATTTTTAAAAGTGAATCATTAATCAAGAGAAGGAATTGACAGATCGCCAATAATCAATTAAAAGCAGCTTCATGAAATTTTCTAACTGGTTTCCATAAAGTGCAGCTTCAGATTAAACATAATTACATATTTTATGACCTCATTTCTATTTTTAATCACGTTTTCCTGATTGACAGATGACCTCTGGTTGGTGTTGACAGCGTGTCTTTGACACCACGTGACCTCGTGGCTACAACGCACATGTAACAGCTCGTTTATAACTCATATTTAAGTGTCTTCTGGAGGAAAACTAAGTTAGCTTAGCTTAGCTGCGATGCTGCTCTAAAAAGCTAATTATCACCACTTTCTTTAATAAGAACACTAGCTGGATTTTTTTAATCACGTTTACTGAACGTTACTGTTCATTTAAGTTAAATATATGGTTAATTATTTCTTGTTTGGGGGGTTTAAAGGGGAATAAAAGGCCCACGCAGGATGCTAACAGGCTAGCTGCATCCACCTGTAGTTAATTAGCTCCAGTTAGCTGCTCGTGCTAACGGCGCGTTGGAGGCTCAAAACTCTAATTCTAACGGATAAAAACGGACGTAATTTTAACCCTTAGCACACAGAGAGTATAAGTAAACCGACGTGTTTCATAAAGCGCGGCTCTGTCGCCGTGTTCCCCGGGAATAAGCGCCGTTTATCGGCCTCTTTACTCACCTCCTCGGATGTGACCGCCTGGGAACGACTGAGGAGCGTCACATGGGAGAGTTGGAGGGCATAAGCCGCCTCCCCCCGGCGCCGCTGATTGGTCGGGATGGGGGAATATTTGACGTTTCCTGTCAACTGTCAACCGCTGATTGGTCGATGGGGGAATCTCGGTCTGACAAGACAGAGCCCGCCCCTCCTCCCGGAGCTGAACCTCGTGGACAGCGCTGATTGGTCGAGCTGTCGGGGGAAGTGCGCCTTGATTGGTCAGAGCGAGGCCGATGAAAAGGACTGCGAGATGAAGATTCTATGAGGAAAATACCAGAATCTTCTTTATTTTATCGTCAACATTCAGCTCCTTTTTGCACTCAAATTAAAGTTTATATATTATGTAAAGCTAATCATAATATTATAAAAAATGAGGGTAAATATTTCATCCATTTTTAACACGATAAATATATAAATATAACACTGAATTTAATGAAAAAGGATTGTTTATATGTGCTGTATTTTACATAGATAAACGCAAAATAACAAAAGTTACCTCCCCCCACCTCCCATTTCATTGAACAACCTCACCATGACAATAGTTCCAGCACCTGAATCCCCCTAAAAATACACATTAGTACGTTTCTTTTTGTGTATTTTATATGACAGCCATGCTAGCTGTTCCCACCTGCTTCCAGTCTTTATGCTAAGCTAAGCTAACCTGCCTGCAGCTCTGCACTGAACACATAAGACTTGAATTCATCTGACGGTCTCACTCTCGTGAGCATTTCCCCACCAAAAATGTCTAACTGCTCCTTTAATTCTCCCCCCAGCAGTTCAGTGCAGAGCTTGTGGGAGTCATGTGACCTTCATCCATGTGACCCATGACCTCATCACCTTTCATTCACTGTGACGGACCACGACGCTGCTTTTTAAACCCATTATCCCCCTAAAAATCCACATTTTTAATCAGGTGGCTGTTTCTATTTGGACGTATGTTGAGAAGCTCATCACGTGCTGCCACAAAGCTTCATGGTGTCCAGTCAGATGTCAACGAATCAGACGTCACAGCTTGAACCTCTTCACTCTAACTAGAGTCATGACAGCTTTTATTGTGAAGACCACATTCATCAGGTCCACTCTAAATCACTTCCTGTCACCTCACTGGGTTGTTTCTTCTGCATAAAATTGAAATACATTCACAGGATTTCATCATTTTCTCTTTGATGAAACCTGATGACATCCCCCCAAAATCCCCCAAAGCCGGGACACCAGAGAGCCTTTCATAACAAACACCCAAGAAGAAAGAAAAAATCATTTAAATTTCAGTCTTTATTACAAGTCACAGATTGGATAGAAGTTAAAGATCATTTAAATAGAGTTTTATCTAAAGGATACAAAAGACAAACACAAGATTATAGCAATGCATTCCAGTGCATTTTACAAAGAAAAGACAACTCGGGATGTTTCCTGAAGCTTGAAGACGCTCGGAGCCGTTTTTCATCTGAAGTTTTGACAGAAAGATTGATCTCATGGAGGAGTTGGAAGAAAAGTTTTCTTTAATCCTTTCATTAATAATGAATCAATAAAAGAACTGAATGGATCTGTTTATTTGAAGGTGGCTACATTTTATTTTTTCTGTTTTTTAAAAACGTGAAAGTCCCATAAAACCATCGTTTAACTGGCTTTATGTTCATTGTTATTCTGCAGGTTGATCGTAGGAGTGCGTCAGCGACTGGTTTTGAGTCTCGGTTTGATTTTATTCAGGATTTGAAACCTCGTTAAAAATCTTTCTGAAGGACATGTGAACTCATTTAGAATTTGATGGGAACATTTACATAATTTGAGCGAACAAACAAAGAGTGAAAACAATAATCTGAGGAGACAAAAGACGTCTTCACGGAGAAATGAAAACTAAACTTGACTGTTGTCAACGAGACTGAAACTGTAAAGAAAGAAAGAAAAGAATCTCTGGTGCAGTAAAGTACAAGAGGAAACCAGAGTACTGTGGAGTACGTTAAGAGTACTTTGCAGTACATTAGAGTACTGTAAAGTACCTTACAGTACTCTAGAGTACTTCAAAGTGCTGTAGAGTACTGTAGAGTACATTAGAGTAATACAAAGTACTGTAAAGTATGTTAGAGTGCTGTAGTACATAATAGCACTGTAATGTACTCTACAGTACTTTAATGTAAAGTACATTAGAGTACTGTAAAGTACATCAGAGTGCTGTAAAGTACTATAAAGTACATTAAAGTATTGGTAAATATGTTAGAGTACTGCAGAGTACATTACAGTGCTGTAAAGTACTAAGAAAGTACATTACTCTAGTACTGTGACGTGCATCAAAGTACTGTGCAGTAGAACAGAGTACAGTAGAGTACTGTGACGTGCATCAGAGTACTGTGACGTGCATCAAAGTACTGTGCAGTAGAACAGAGTACAGTAGAGTACTGTGACGTGCATCAAAGTACTGTGCAGTAGAACAGAGTACAGTAGAGTACTGTGACGTGCATCAGAGTACTGTGAAGTACATCAAAGTACTGTGAAGTACATCAAAGTACTGTGCAGTAGAACAGAGCAGTCGTCTGTGAAAAGGCCTCAGTTAACTTAAAACTAAATCAACTTTAAAAGACTTCTTTAAAAAAGTAAAACACCAGCCAGCCGCCATCAGTAGTTTCAAGCCACACAGATCTCAGAAGGCCGAGGTCGCAGCAAAGGATTCTGGGTACTTTGTCCGGGGCTCGTTTCTGCTCTTCGTCTTCGTTAAGGCAAACCTCTGAACCCCCGAGCAGCAGCTACAGACACACATCGACACACTGAGGGGCATTCATATGGAAGTGTGGTACATCTGGTACATCTCTATGCATATATGCACATACACGGTTACTGTGGGGGGGGGGTTGTGGGGGGAGGTGGGGGCGGAGGGGGGTGGGGGGGGTGGGGGGGTGTTGGTAGAAAGGTCCGGACCAACCGTCTGCAGATAAGAAAGAGGCCTTTGAGTCTGTGGTTTTGAAGCAGCAGGTTCAGAGTTCCCAGTGTTTTCAACATCTACCTTCCTGTATGTACACGAATACAGATTCTTAACTAACAGCATCGTCTGAGAGCAACCAGGAGACGGATCGTCTGTGTTGTTGTTGTTGTTGTTGTTGTTGTTTATGTTTTTCACCCCAGTCTCTGAGCCGCGTGCAGCCCTGCAGCGGCGAGGTCCGGCCAGACGGCGGCGCCGTGGCACCGCCGGTGTGAATCTGGTGAGCAGGGCTGGAGCGAGAAGGGGCAGCCTCGGGCCCCCGGGGGGGGTCGGCTCGGCTGAAGGCTCCGGAGGGGGGCGGGGGGGCGAGAGGAGCCTCACTCGGCCTTCTTTATGAAGATCTGAGTCAGGGAAGACCAGAGAAACCAGCAAGAAACCAGGGTTAGACAGCGTGCAGGTAAATGATCCAGTACGAGGATACAGAGAGCTCAACGTGGTTTAATATACTTTAAATATTCAACAATTATAAAAGTAAAGGTTCACGGTTCAGAACACAAGAAAAAAGGGAGCAAATATAACTTTTAGATCTCTGATCATGTTTTCTTTTTGCAGACAATATTAATTACTGATCATTGATGATCCATATTAATTTATTGTTTGATTACAGCAGCTGGTCCTCAAGGATCCAAGGATTTTACTTTCACCATCGTCCCGAAAATCATTTTAACGCTCAGTAAAAATACTAAATGTTGTACTTTTACTTTGTTCTCGTAATTTATAGTGTTTTTTTTCTTCATAAAAACACACAATTCAAATGATAGGTAAATAAAATATATTATTTTATATTCATTCTTAGTGTTACTGAAGTCTGATAATGAGCTGAGAGCGTGTTAGGAAGTCAAACAGCTCATAATTCATCTCTAATATCTATTTTATATTCATGTGAAAACATCTGGATTTATTCTAGTTCATCACCAACACTACATTTTACATATTACAGTGAACGCATCATGAGAACGTTATCATTTACCTTCAGCCAGTACTCATGTTCACTGAGCAGAGCCTGAACGCATCACCATGTAACTGAAGGGAACCTCCGCTGGTTCTCCGTTAGCGGTGCTGCTAACGTTACTAGCTCTCCTCCTGTTGGTTCTCCGTTAGCGGTGCTGCTAACGTTACTAGCTCTCCTCCTGTTGGTTCTCCGTTAGCGGTGCTGCTAACGTTACTAGCTCTCCTCCTGTTGGTTCTCCGTTAGCGGTGCTGCTAACGTTACTAGCTCTCCTCCTGTTGGTTTAAACACTGATTGGTTGTTTACAAAGTCACATGATCAGAGATCAGAGACTAAAGACATGTCCATGATGTCCTGATCACATGTTCTACTGGATACTGGAGGAGAACCATCGTCAGTTGAACTTTATTTACTCTGTGATGGTTAACGATAAACAGTTTTATTAATCTGAGGTTCACATGTGAACCATGAGGCGGATCCGTCTGGATTACAGGTCGACAACGGTCTGTTACATGACTTAAAAAGCCTCTCAGACTAATGTGTTCTTTAAAGGGTTAACATGGAGACAGTTTCTCCTCAAAGAAAGGTCAAAGGTCAGGGGTCAGTCCTGCTCTTTGGTGCAGCGGAACTAATCCGTTCACACCGGCGCTACTTTGAGGGCGGATTGCTTCAATCGAAACAAAAGGACATTTTTTTTACAATTTCACTCAGTTAATTTGGACCTTTTGAGGTTTTAAGGATTACGTCGTTGGGCTGCTGTGAAGGTGCAGAGAAACCTGACGTTTAGAGGTTGTAATTATTTAGAAAGTGACTACAAAGACTAAAATAACATCTGATCTTCATGGAGAATCCTTCACACCTCAACAAGGACCGCTGAAAGGTACGTGGAAGACGTGGAAGCATCTCCATAACAGAAATATCTCATGAATCTCTTTCAAGTTCCATCAGGAAACCCCCTCAAGGACACCTGGAATCCCATCAAACATCAATTTCAAGCACTCCTAGAATCTTCCATAACACCCTCTGATTTTCAAGGACGCCTGGGAACCTCTTCAAGAATTCTTGTAACCTTCCCCCCAAAAAACTCCTTGAAATCCTATGACACACTCCTACAATGGCATTCCTAACAAGCCCTACAGCCTGGCCTTGGAGACTTGAAGCCCTCTTTGAATTCCTGGAAGCTTCTCAAGGACACCAACACTCCATCACAAGCAACCATTCGACAAATAATACCTCTGAATAAACATCTGGAACACCGAAACCTCCTGAAGGAACCTGAGCTACCCCACCGAACACGCCCTCGGTGCTCCTCAGGAACTGAACACTTCGGCTCTCGACATGGAAGTCGACAGCCAAAGTGACCGAAGTGACCGAAGTGACCAGGATCTGAGGATCATTGGTTAAACGATCCCTGTTTGATCTCAATAACCTTCTCAGGGACCCCACCATGGATCCATGGAATACTAAGAAAGACCGTCAAGAACCCCAACGGCATCCTCCAGCACTCAAACGTAATCAAGGCACATAATCGGAGGCCTATCAAGCACTTTAATAACACACATAGATGACTTGTCACTTCTTGAAGGACCTCTTGAACCACAGCATCACTGAAACACATTGAAGTCTCTCCAGGATGCTTGGAACTGCATCCAAGACCTGGTCAGGAACCCAAGAAACCTCTGAGTCCCCCTCCAGAACCTCTGAAACCACCTCCTGGAAACGCCTTAAGAACTTGGAATCTCCTGCTTAGAACCCTTTGAACCTCATCAAGAACTCTTTTAATCCTCAATGAAATGTAGACAACTCCTGCAGGAACCCATAAAGTAAAATGAGGACCTCGACCTCTTTTTCTACGAGGGACAGTGAGAAACTTTGGATGGATGTCTTCTGAAGAAGCCATTCATAAATAAGACAAGTTCTTGTGGGTCACACTGGTTTGGATCTGGTTTGGATCTGGTTCCAGGCGGTCTCACCTCGCTGAGGATCACCCAGACCGGCGAGTCCGTCAACACGGAGAGCCGCATGGCCTCCAGGGGCCCAAAGGTGGGGTCCACCTCGCCCTCCGCGATCCCGTTCTTGAACGTTCCTGGAAGAGATGAAGATCAGTGAGATCAATAAACCCCATGGACTGGATTCTGTGGGGCTTTCTTAACTTCCAGGAGTCGGTTTCCCAGAATTCATTGTGACCACAAAACACGGTTTCTCCGAGAAGATTAAAGAGTTATGTAAATTATGCTCAAGGACAAAAGTGGTAGTCAAGTACAGTACTGATTTGAGGTACTGTACTTTACTTGAGTATTTTCTTTTCATAACACTTTCTACTTTTGTCCCACTACATCATATCTGAAAATTAAGATTTTTTACACATAAATGAACCTCCCCAGTAGTTTATACAAGTAAAGCTGGAACCAATAGTCCATCAATCAATTAGTCAATTTACAGAACATTTAAATAGTTTGATGGTTGAAAACATTTGCTGGTTCCAGATGTAATAATGTTAATAATGTTAATGTATAAATAATAATGTTAAAAAAAGTATGTATTAGTAATAATGTTAACAATGTTAATGTATTAGTAATTATGTTAATAATGTTAATATATTAGTAATAATGTTAATCATGTTAATGTATTAGTAATAATGTTAAAACATTTTAATATATTAGTAATAATGTTAATAATGTTAATGTATTAGTAAAAATGTTAAAACATTTTAATCTATTAGTAATAATGTTAACAATGTTAATGTATTAGTAATAATGTTAACAATGTTAATGTATTAGTAATAATGTTAATGTTAATAATGTTAATATATTAGTAATAATGTTAAAACATGTTTATGTACTAGTAATTATGTAAATAATGTTAATGTATTAGTAATAATGTTAATGTATGAGTAACAATGTTAAATGATTAGTAATAATGTTAAAACATTTTATGTACTAGTAATTATGTAAATAATGTTAACGTATTCATAATAATGAGAATAAGTTTTAGTAATGATGTTGAATTGTTGAGTTACTGCTTTTAAAGGATTTGTTATTGGGTTGTTTATTTATTCATTTGTTGATAGAGGTGAGTAATTAAAGGTTTTTATGCTTTTTGAACAGATTAACATGGTTATTATTGGTCATTGAGATCCATTAACATCTATCCATTAGCTGTTGTTTTTCTTTTGTTATCTCTCATTAATTCGTCTTCATCAGTCTGGCGTTGAGTCTTATTCCAGCTCAGGAGGGTTTTGGTGTAACTGCACCTCAACAGAGCAGTAATCCCTCTGAGGATTTACTCACTGGGATTATCATGCTGTCAGCGATGCTTCCAGGTACGAGTATGTGACCGTAATCCCAACAAAGAGCAGCGTCTAGGTGTGTGTGTGTGTGTGTGTTATTGTTTATTACGGGGTATTATCTGGTGTTATTGTGGGTATTATAGCTTTCATTCAATATCCAGAGACGTGTGTACAGCTGCCTGAGAGCTTTTCTCAGAAACAGAGATCACTCAGAGACCACGACAAGAACAAAACACAGATGTTGAGATAAAATATCTGTATTGGATAAATCTGACCTGATGAAGGCGCCAAAGGAAAAGTCATCAAATCACCAAAGTCAGTTGGCTTCATCCTCTCGGGAGCATGAACGTGTGGACAAAATGAGTTTGGTGGACCAATTTAAAGGCTCTCCCACAGCCAATTAAAAGAATATCAAACTGAGTAATTGATCAGGCGCCATTTAATGGACTTTGTGTCAATCATTAATCCATTAATACTCCTGTAAACCTGCAGAAAGGCCTCAAAATACCTCGGTGGCCATTAATAAAATCCTGATTAAACCCCCTGGATCCTAACTTTTGAAAGAGACATGTAAGGGTAGTTTAAGGGATAAAATAATGGGACCTGAGCTGTTTCTGTGCAGGACATCTGAAGGCAGGCCGCTGGAATTAATAGAGTGAAGGAGAGCCGGGCGGATCGATCCGCCGACTCATCTGAAAAATTGATGAGGGAAGATAAAGAGCTGCTGGTAATTTATGATGTCAGATTAAAACGCGCCCGCCTGCACTCTCCTTCCCTTCATATCTTTTGTTTCTGATGAACCTCATTTTCCTGAATTTTTCCAGGTGGATTCAAATACTTTGGACTGAAAAGGTCAGAAAATGTTTCACATGTTTACGTTGTTGTATTTAAACCAGAAGGATATCCACATGCGTAATCTCCAAATCCAGATTAAACTGGATTATTTCCTCTAAAAGGGTGAAGTGTCTGAAAATGTACATTCGCAATATGTAATATTATATCACAATATTAATATATATATATATATATTATAGACATTTGTGTGAAATTGTCATGAGCATCTGAATTCTTGATTCAAGGACAAAATTGTGTTTTGTGAGGTCACAGTGACCTTTGACCTCCAAGTTCTAATCAGTTAATTTGTGTTAAATTTGCTAAATATCCCTCATTTATTCATTCATATGCAGCTGTTGAAGTATTCAGATATTTTACTGAAGTAAAAGTACCATATGTACCTCTGAGATGTAGTACAGTAAAAAGTACAATATGTACCTCTGAGATGTAGTACAGTATAAAGTACAATATTTACCTCTGAGATGTAGTACAGTAAAAAGTACAATATTTACTTCTCAGATGAAGTGGATTCTGCTAAAAGCTTTTCTAGTGTTGGTTTTTACTCCTTTTACTGTCGTAAAATAAAATATTTCTTTCCTCAAAACAGAACTTTACATCATCGGCCAAACTTGTAAATGTCCCACAAAACCCTTCAGAGTGTGTGTGTGTGTGTGTGTGTGTGTGTGTGTGTGTGTGTGTGTGTGTCCGTCCTCATTGCTGCAGGAAAACAAAGGAGAGGAATGTTGTCCTGAATAACTTTCCTCTCGTTAACACACGGATCGTTAGGCTCATTATGACACATCTCAAACTGTCTTCTAAACAGAGTTACAGTCTGTCTCATGTTGAGATCTCACACGCCGGAGGACAGACGCTATGTCACATTTATTCAGTTCTGTTCTCGTGAGAACACAAAAGAAATTTAGAATTTCCACCTTGTGGTCGTATGAATAGCTGACAAGTCAAGATTGGCATTTTACATCCATGTTTGTGCAACATTTCATCACTTCATCATTTTATTCTGTGAAGACATTCGTGTGAAAGTGTCATAATTAGCATATTAATTCCTTAATTATGGCCAATATGTGTTTTGTTGGGGTCACAGTGACCTTTGACCACCAAAAATCTAATCAGTTCATCCCAGCTGGCAACCTTCAGTGAAGCCGATGCTTCATTCTCTCTCCTGACCACCAGGGGGCGACTCCTCTGGTTGTATAGAAGTCAAAGCTTCATGTGTTAAAGCTGCATTCTCTCTCCTGACCACTAGGGGGCGACTCCTCTGGTTGTATAGAAGTCAAAGCTTCATATGTTAAAGCTGCATTCTCTCTCCTGACCACCAGGGGGCGACTACTCTGGTTGTATAGAAGTCAAAGCTTCATGTGTTAAAGCTGCATTCTCTCTCCTGACCACCAGGGGGCGACTCCTCTGGTTGTATAGAAGTCAAAGCTTCATGTGTTAAAAGCTGCATTCTCTCTCCTGACCACCAGGGGGCGACTCCTCTGGTTGTATAGAAGTCAAAGCTTCATGTGTTAAAGCTGCATTCTCTCTCCTGACCACCAGGGGCGACTCCTCTGGTTGTATAGAAGTCAAAGCTTCATGTGTTAAAGCTGCATTCTCTCTCCTGACCACCGGGGGGCGACTCCTCTGGTTGTATAGAAGTCAAAGCTTCATGTGTTAAAGCTGCATTCTCTCTCCTGACCACCAGGGGGCGACTCCTCTGGTTGTATAGAAGTCAAAGCTTCATGTGTTAAAGCTGCATTCTCTCTCCTGGACCACCAGAGGGCGACTCCTCTGGTTGTATAGAAGTCAAAGCTTCATGTGTTAAGGCTGCATTCTCTCTCCTGACCACCAGGGGGCGACTCCTCTGGTTGTATAGAAGTCAAAGCTTCATGTGTTAAAGCTGCATTCTCTCTCCTGACCACCAGGGGCGACTCCTCTGGTTGTATAGAAGTCAAAGCTTCATGTGTTAAAGCTGCATTCTCTCTCCTGACCACCAGGGGGCGACTCCTCTGGTTGTATAGAAGTCTATAGAAAATGACTCTACTTCTCTCTTGATTTATTCCCTCAGTAAACATTGTAAACATGAGTTTATGTCTCAATCTCTAGTTTCAAGTCTTCTTCAATACAGCATGATGTTCATTTAGTAAATTATGGTCCATTTAGAGTCCAACAGACTGATTGACAGGTCTCTACCACGGCGTTTGTGTTTTCGTCTTTCAACTTTAACCCTTTCACGGTTTGTTTTCACTTCATCAAAGTTAATTGTTACATTTTAGTTGCCTAAAAATAACTCATTCAGCGTTTCGATTGTACTTCTGGTACCAAAAAACCAAGATGGCGACGACCAAGATGGCAAACTCGAGGCTTCAAAACGGTTCGTGGTCCACAAACCACGGTGACTACGTTCACTCCGTGTACGGTCTATGATTCATACTTGAGTCCAGGTTTCCTCCAGGCGTTCCTGAGATATCAAGTTTACGACCCAAAAACATAATTTAACTAGTTACCGTCATTTTTAAAACTAAATCCAAAATCGTCATTATAATAAATATATCGAGTTCCTAACTAAAGAAAGAACTTGCAAAGAAAAGACGGTCAGCGGGATTTGAACCTGCGGCGTCTCGTTCCCTCACCTATTCTGATGAATCCGTCTTCGGTCCGATGGTACTTTGGTGTTTTCTCTCTCCCCTCCGTCAAGGCCTCTTTCTCCGCCTGGATATTCTGGAAACAAACAACTTCATATTCACGTCACTATGAATTATACTTTATGAAGAGAAGAATACGTGATGTCCAGTTAAAGGCTGTTGGTTCTGTAAACATAATGTTTGTTCTGTAAACATAATGTATTAAAGGCTGTTTGTTCTGTAAACATAATGTTTGTTCTGTAAACATAATGTATTAAAGGTTGTTTGTTCTGTAAACATAATGTATTAAAGGTTGTTTGTTCTGTAAACATAATGTTTGTTCTGTAAACATAATGTATTAAAGGCTGTTTGTTCTGTAAACATAATGTTTGTTCTGTAAACATAATGTATTAAAGGTTGTTTGTTCTGTAAACATAATGTATTAAAGGTTGTTTGTTCTGTAAACATAATGTTTGTTCTGTAAACATAATGTATTAAAGGCTGTTTGTTCTGTAAACATAATGTTTGTTCTGTAAACATAATGTATTAAAGGTTGTTTGTTCTGTAATTGTTCTGTAAACATAATGTATTAAAGGTTGTTTGTTCTGTAAACATAATGTATTAAAGGTTGTTTGTTCTGTAAACATAATGTTTGTTCTGTAAACATAATGTTTGTTCTGTAAACATAATGTATTAAAGGCCGCTTTGTCAAAACTACAGAATAAAATATTTTGTAAGTAAATTGAAAATGTGAAAATGTCTGTCCAACAGTATTACAACAGGAGACACATTTATGGATGGATGAACTGATGGATGAATGGATTATGGAGAGATGACTTGATGGATGGATTATGGATGGATGAACTGATGAATGAATTGATGGATGGATGATGAATGGATAGACAAATGGACTAATGGATGAATGGATGGATGAATAATGGATTATGGATAGATGAATGGATGGATGGATGAATTGATGGATGGATGGATGGATGAATTGATCGATAGATGGATGATGAATGGATGGACAAATGAACTAATGGACGAATGGATGGATGGATGAATTGATGAATGGATGGACTAATGGATGGATGGATGGATGAATTGATGAATGGATGGATGGATGGATGAATTGATGAATGGATGGATTGATGGATGAATTAATCGATAGATGGATGATGAATGGATGGACAAATGGACTAATGGACGAATGGATGGATGGATGAATTGATGAATGGATGGACTAATGGATGGATGGATGAACTGATGAATGGATGGACTAATGGATGGATGGATGGATGAATTGATGAATGGATGGATGAATTGATGAATGCATGGATGGCCAGTGTATATTCCCGTCTCTTCCTCTTCCTCCCTCTCTCCCTCTAAGGTTGATCTCAGCAGGAGCTCCTCTTCCTCCCAGTAAAGCTGCCTCTGTCCTGCTGTGACATTCAGTCTTAATCAGCCTTCATCTTACAGTCGACCACAGAGGAGGAAGACGCCATGATCCATCACGCTGCTTTAACTCTTCAGAGACGACACACTGGGTCTGTTCTCAATAATATGAGAGACAGACCCAACATGCATGACGTCTCTTAGTTAAGTTGACTGGTTCAGTTACTGGATTCAAAGACTCACGTCGAATGGCAGAACCTCCACTGATGTGTTGAAGAGTTTGTCTCCCGGATGTTCAATGTTCCCACTCCGAAAGAAATACCTGAGAGAAGAAGGACAAAAACAGGGAAGGTGAGCTTAAAATATTATATATAGTACTTTATTGTGATTGTACATGTGACCCCCAAGTGCCCTGTAGTACCCTGTACTCAATTTACACCATGTAACCTCTGTTGCCCTTTTGTTACCCTGATACCCTAGTACCTTTTGGTGCCCTATAATACCTCTTCTGGTACCTCTCGCATCTCTTGCCCCTCCTAGGTAACCTCTAATACCCCCTGATACCCCAGAGACTGTGTAACCCCATAGCATGCCCTAGTACTACAATACCATGGCATCTTACACTACCACCTCTTGCACCTCCTCGGTGGCCTCTGGTACCTGCTGATACCCCTGAGACCGTATAACCCACTAGGATCCTCTAGTACTCTGTAATACCCTGATATCCTACCCTCACTTGCAACTGCTAGATAATCTTTGGTACCCTCTGATACCCTTGAGACTGTAACCTCTTAGTACCTGGTCACCTCACAATCCGTAAATCCTCGTTACCCTAGATGCTGTAATTAGTAACTAGTACCACCACACTACCTTGTAAGGCTCTATATCCTGTAAGTCCTTGTAACCTTAGACCGTAGACCCTGTTGTGACAGTGTGACACCCAAGTACCCTCCAGTAGCCAAAATGCTGTTCTTCTTCTGCACTCTTCTTGTACACATATCTGATAGTACCCTTTGATAAACCCAAGACCTCATAACTCCAACTGGCCTCTGGTGAATTGCTGGAATCTTCTGGGGCCCCTCATACTGGGTAACCTCTTGAGCCCCTTGCTGCCCTTGAGTCCATGTACCACCTTAGTACCCTCTTATTACTCTGCAGTACTCTGGTATCCTCTGGAATGTCTCATATCCTCTAACCTCTAGTAATCTGTGATACCCCCAATAACCTGTAATGTCCTGGTATCATCTGGTACCCCTCACACCCTTATATCACGTAACTCCCTGGTACCTACCTCTCGATGCGGACAGGTGTGAAGAATCGTATCCGTATGAAATCCCCCGCTACAGGCGTGAAGGCCCAAAAGAAGTCCTCCCCCAGGTAGGCTTTCTCCAAGGTGAAGTGCTGGTAGGTCTTCAGGCTGGTCGTCACCTCCGCCAGCGGGTTGGCGTGACCCTTATGGAGGGTCTGTTTCCCAAAGTCCTTATCCTGGAACAAATCGTGGAGTTTGTAGAGTTTAAATGTTATTGAGTGAGTGGATTTATGCAGTTGCGTATGCTTCTCATGTGGAAAAGTAGATTTAGATATCAGGGAGTTATGTCCTACTGTATGTTTGTGTTGCCTCTCTGTAATTCTGGAGAGATAAAGATGACAGCATTGTGCACTGACCAGAAAATAATATGAAATGTTAGTCATCCGAGACTAGACTTTTACACAGACTGGTATCATTGCCAGCCTTGCTAGCTGCTGATGACTAATCCAGTTTCCATTCAGTGCACAGACACTAAAGATACAAGCAAGCAGAAGACGCATGACTATTATTTTGATGCACTTTAAGAAGCATTTCTTTGTTTTCAGTTGTTCCCGAGTGACCAAATACCGACCTCCATATCCTTTTCCAGTGATTTATCCAGGTGAATGTCACTGTCAACAGTTTTAAGCCTCATTAAACTTACGAGTTATTCTTGTTTATTCTGTTTTTGGGAATCACTTGAATTAAATTTATACGAAAGCACTTGAGACTGACCTCACAATAAAACATTGTTGAGTGCATGAAATGAGAGTGACTACTGCTCACTGTGAGAAACAAAGGCAGAAGTAGTGTGACGTTGTTATACTGTCTGAGAAAAGGCGTGACTTTTCCAGAGAAGTTTCTCACATCTGAACAAATCTCTTGACTTAACTCTCTACAGACAAACAAACCAAACTTCCACTTTAATGCTTCCAATTTCACTTTAAAAACTCAGGGTTGATTTTCTTCCCAAACCACGGCGAGGGTAATAGTTGTGTTTAGCCTCCATCTGTGCACGGCTCCACTCCGGCCGGCCTCTGTGGTTCAATCTCCACATCAAGGAGGCGCTGGTCCGGGGACGGACGGATCGATTCCCAATTGATTGGACCAGATTGCAGCAGCAGCAGTCGGCGGGGCTAATATCCATCGCTCTTAACACAGTAATCAGAGGCGAGCTGAGACGTTTCTGCTGGCAGGAGCCGAAGCTGCCGCCACTGTGAGATGCTGCAGTTTGTGTTTGACACTGCAGAGGCTTTCACTCTTCATCTCTCCAGAGACTGAACTTCCCCTGAACCTCTGTTTCAAACTCACTAAACTTGACTCTGACAGCTGACCAGTGCCACCGGTCTGCTGCAGAGAGCTTTGAGCTTCAGTTACAGCTCAGATATCGTGTACGTTTTTTTTTTTTTTTTTAAGTTCCCTTTCAGCCGCCCAGTAATCCGAGAGAAAACCTTCACATCGGTGGATTCTGTAGCTCAAATCTGCATCCAGTGCCAACGTTCAGCACCAATATAGGACGTTTTCTGACAGTAACATTAATCTCTTCCAAACCTTCACAACATGCTTTATATAACCTCCACCTTGGTGTATTTTGTAGGACTGTGGTTGCCAGATTTCCTTCCTCCCTTTACTTGTATCTCAGAAAAGCTTCACCCCACACACCCCTATTTTCTGACATCACCACCCTAAATAAATTACAAATCCATGAACAAAATCCTCAATTTGAATATTCTGCATCAGCGTATTAAATGAGAAAGACTTTCTTTAATAATACAACCCGTCAGTTTCTTCAAAATAAATAAAGTGATGGCAGATTATTAGAAATGTTTGGATCACACAAGTCTGAAACAATCCTACGCAGACACCACTGGAATACTAGTATTATTATGTAACTATATAATTTATATATAATTCTGCAGAAATACTATGTTTAAGCAGAATGTGGCCGACTAAGCCTCCTCTTTTAGAGGCAGGAGGAATAAAATATATCTTTTTAAAAAATGTATGTACAGACTTTTGTATAAATAATCCAGTAATCCAGTGTGTTATGATAATTTTAATGTGCAAATCTAATTCTGACTACCTCAGAGAGCAGATACATCCTGGTTGGGAACCTCACGGCTGTGAGGCATGCACAGATATAAGGAAAGTAAATATATTAAAAACATATTGAACATAATCCAAGGTTTTGCACTTGTCACAGAATAATTTAACCCCTGTACGGTTTAATTTATACTTCACAGAGTGTAATGTGTGGCCTTTAAAAAAAGAAATGCTGGTTAGAGAGGTTTGCACCTTGTAAATTAAATTATTTACCAAATTAAAATACTATTTTAAGACTCCAGTCTTGTTTGTATGTCAGGTAGTTAAATGATAGTTTAATTAAACAATATGCACCGTGTGAGCATATTTAAATGTTTAAGAGGATTAATGTAAAAGATTACTTTTAGATTCAACTTGTGCATTCATGTAACCAAGAAAGAGATAAAAGATATTGATAATAATTCCGGGGAAAAGAACTGACGCAGTAGAAGTACTCGAGAGCTAAATCAAAACATTTTAAACTAAATGGGCCTTTAAATAAAACATGAACAGCGACTAAAGTATCTAGATTTTAATCAGCTGATGTCATCACACACACACACACACACACACACACACACACACACACACACACACACACACACACACACACACTACCTTGAGTTTCTGTATCTTTCCCGCCAGAGACGAGTGAGTGCCGACGTGTTGGAAGAGCGACGGTTTGAACCGAATCCTCAGGTTTGCTTTCTGCCGGTCGCAGTGTTTCTGATGGAGACACACACACACACTTCTAGACTCCGCAGGTAAAGGTGAGGTGAGAGGGTGAGAGGGTAAAGGTGAGGTGAGAGGGTGAGAGGGTAAAGGTGAGGTGAGAGGGGAGAACATAAAGGTGAGGTGAGAGGGTGAGAACGTAAAGGTGAGGTGTTCAGGAGAGAGGGTGAGAACGTAAAGGTGAGGTGTTCAGGTGAGAACGTAAAGGTGAGGTGTTCAGGTGAGAACGTAAAGGTGAGGTGTTCAGGTGAGAACGTTGGCTGCTCACCGCGTCCTTCTCCGGGTTGCACACCTTGACCCACATGATGTGGTCCAGCAGCCAATCGATGGGCTTGTCTTTGTAGAACATCAACATGAACTCCACGATGAGCGACAGGTCCAGAGACTTGAACATCTTTCCTGTCGGAGAAGAAGAAGGTTTAGTTTACTGCCTTCCACTTTAGTTTCACTTTACTTCATTTCTGGGGGTTTTCCTTTACATTTATTTAAAGTTTTTTTCAGTTTTATGACATTATTTATTTTATATATATATATTTTTTATTTTTTATTTTTTATTATTCTTGTAAATTTTTATTATTATTATTATTATTATTATTATTATTATTATTAATAATACTATCGATCATTTTCAAGCTTTGACTTCTATACAACCACAGGAGTCGCCCCCTGGTGGTCAGGAGAGAGAATGCAGCTTTAACACATGAAGGTTTGACTTCTATACAACCAGAGGAGTCGCCCCCTGGTGGCCAGGAGAGAGAATGCAGCTTTAACTCATGAAGCATCGGCTTCACTCGGTGGAAGCGGAGGTTGTCTCCTGGTGCTAAGTTAGCTCATTACATGCATTGTGTCTTTTTAAAATAAACTTCCAACATTGGTTCACTTGGTATTTAGGTTTACTTCCTCAACAAAACTACTTGTTTAGGTTTAGAAGAAGATACGTTAGTTTAAGTAAACAAGTTAGTGAATAAAACTACGTTAAAATAAGTCAACGTTGACTTGGCCTCGACAGCGGTCTCCAGGGTGAAACACAGTCTCTTTGAGGGAAACCTCGTCTGGGAACTAAAGGTCATAACTGGACTGAAACATTGAGGAGTCAAAAGGCCAACGTGGAGCTCAGCTCTGCTCCCGCCCCCTTCAGGTCCGCCCTGATGTGTCTGGACATTTCAGCCCCCGGAGGCCATGGAATGAATAAAAAAAAACAACCATTGAACCCCCGCAAATGCAAAACTCAAATTTGAAGAGTTGCATCGCGGCCCTGCAGCTCTCTCCTCTCCGTCTGATGTAATCCAGTGAGTCAGCTTCAGCCTGACGAATGTAGGAAAGCAGCCGCTCGCAGGCCGTTTGGGGTCGGAGAGGTGAGGGGGGGGGGGGGGACTCAAGTACTCAAGTACTCCATATCTGAGGTACTTTGAGTCTTTCTACTCCAATACATTCCTCTGACAGCAGTTTTACATACAAAACATATGAAGAGTTTATAAAATATGATGTTTTGTTATAAATTAAACTCCCCAGCAGTTTATACAACTACAGCTGAAACCTTTAGTCCATTAATCAATTAACCCATACATCAATTAATCCATAAATCAATTAATCCATTCATTAATTAATCCATTAATTAATTAATCCATTCATTAATTAATCCATTCATTAATTCGCCCATAAATAAATTAGCCCATCAATAATTTAGGCCATTCATTAATTAGTTATTAATTAAGTAATTTTTCATGTAAAAACATTCAATGGTTCCAGATTTAATAATGTGAGGATTCTCTGCTTTTTACTTTTATTAATTTCAAAACAC
>JACSYO010001270.1:145000-150000 GCA_016806645.1 Ophiodon elongatus | reverse complement strand
CGGACGCTCGGTACTGCAGGTCATGTGACGGACGCTCGGTACTGCAGGTCATGTGACGGACGCTCGGTACTGCAGGTCATGTGACGACTGGTACTGCAGGTCATGTGCACAGTCGGTACTGCAGGTCATGTGACACACAGTCGGTACTGCAGGTCATGTGACACACAGTCGGTACTGCAGGTCATGTGACGCACAGTCGGTACTGCAGGTCATGTGACGCACAGTCGGTACTGCAGGTCATGTGACGCACAGTCGGTACTGCAGGTCATGTGACACACAGTCGGTACTGCAGGTCATGTGACGCTCGCTCGGTACTGCAGGTCATGTGACGCTCGCTCGGTACTGCAGGTCATGTGACACTCGCTCGGTACTGCAGGTCATGTGACGCACAGTCGGTACTGCAGGTCATGTGACGCTCGCTCGGTACTGCAGGTCATGTGACGCTCGCTCGGTACTGCAGGTCATGTGACGGACGCTCGGTACTGCAGGTCATGTGACGCACAGTCGGTACTGCAGGTCATGTGACACACAGTCGGTACTGCAGGTCATGTGACGGACGCTCGGTACTGCGGGTCATGTGACGCTCGCTCGGTACTGCGGGTCATGTGACGCCCATAAACACCTTTAAGAAGAGCGAACTTCACCTTCTTCCACAACTCATCACATGATATCTGACACAGACGTTGCTCCTCATTTCATAACAAATGACTTAAATAACTTGAAACTTACCGACAATTTATTATAATCATTATTTTTTCACAATGATCACAAAAGAAGGCTTTTATCACGAGGTAAACGGTAGAAACACGGCAAACCAGAGAGCAGAGAACCTGATGAAACCAACATGCTGATGATTTGTTAATAAAACAGTGTTTATAGCAGCACACTGGGTGACTGGGAGTCACATTCCTGGTACTGGTTCACTCTGCAGCAGCTGGTCTTCAGGTTTTTAGTAGAAATAAAAAAATAAAACATGCAATAAAACTTATTTAGACTTAAACTTCATTGTCCTTTGGGATGATTTAATTTGTGATAAACTGCATTTTTTTATATATATATATATATTTATATGTTTCTCATCTCTTGTCCACCCAGTCCCATCAGTGAGAGTAGACTCTGCTTCCTGAGCCCTGATTGGCTGCTCGTTTCCCGGGCAACAAGATGCTGATGTTTTCTTCGTCTCGCGTTCATCGCCAAACTTCTGGCGTTCATTTCCTTTTTGTGTGTTGAAGCCACAAAACACACACACACACACACACACACACACACACACACACACACACACACACACACACACACACACACGTGGTGGACTGAGATCATCTGAATTTTGTTCTTCTCACTTGAGCGTCAACAACAACTTGAGCAACCGATGACATCATAGTCAAGCCTCCCTCCCGGCCAATCAGAGCCAGATGATTGGGTCCCAGAAGGGAACCCAATCATCTGGCTCTGCAGGTCGCCGTGCGGTCTCACACACACACACACACACACACACACACCAGCTGAGGGGAGTTAGTTTCTTAGTTTCTGCAGAGAGCTGGTGTGTGGTTTGTTTTGGCGTCCTGGAGGTGCCAGCTGGGTGGAGCTTACCGCAGTGCTCGGTGTTAACAAGGAGCAGACGCCGTTCCGAGTTGCTCCCCGGTGACGCGTCTCACTTTCCACTGCCAATATTTACAGAGAGCTCTCCTCTCTCTACGAGTCTCTCACGGTTCTGATGCATTCGACACCAAAGAACCTCTGAAACAGCAGCAGGGAGCGCGGAGCGAGGGTTCCCCGCTGGCGGGAGCAGGTTCACACGGCGAGCTGGTGCGTGGGTCGTGGAGCTGCAGGAGGTGGAGGGTGCAGGTTTGAGGGTCCTGGAGCTGCAGGAGGTGGAGGGTGCAGGTTCGAGGGTCCTGGAGCTGCAGGAGGTGGCGGGTGCAGGTTTGGGGGTCGTGGTGCTGCAGGAGGTGGAGGGTGCAGGTTCGGGGGTCGTGGAGCTGCAGGAGGTGGCGGGTGCAGGTTTGATGGTCGTGGTGCTGCAGGAGGTGGAGGGTGCAGGTTCGGGGGTCGTGGAGCTGCAGGAGGTGGAGGGTGTAGGTTCGGGGGTCGTGGAGCTGCAGGAGGTGGAGGGTGTAGGTTCGGGGGTCGTGGAGCTGCAGGAGGTGGAGGGTGCAGGTTCGGGGTGTGGGCTGCAGGAGGAGTGTAGGTTGGGGTCGTGGAGCTGCAGGAGGTGGAGGGTGCAGGTTTGGGGTCGTGGAGCTGCAGGAGGTGGAGGTGCAGGTTTGGGGGTCGTGGAGCTGCAGGAGGTGGAGGGTGCAGGTTTGGGGTCGTGGAGCTGCAGGAGGTGGAGGGTGCAGGTTCGGGGGTCCTGGAGCTGCAGGAGGTGGAGGGTGCAGGTTCGGGGGTCGTGGAGCTGCAGGAGGTGGAGGGTGCAGGTTCGGGGGTCCTGGAGCTGCAGGAGGTGGAGGGTGCAGGTTTGGGGGTCCTGGAGCTGCAGGAGGTGGAGGGTGCAGGTTCGGGGGTCGTGGAGCTGCAGGAGGTGGAGGGTGCAGGTTCGGGGGTCGTGGAGCTGCAGGAGGTGGAGGGAGGTTCAATCAGCTGACAGCCAGCTGTTCGCTCTCGACTCGTTTCCATGAATCATGTGACTTTTGTTTGTTTGGTGAAACTCAAACTCAAACATCTCACCGCCTGATGAGAGATGAAGTTCTGTCTTTCACAGTTCACATCAAAACTTTAACTAAACTAAAATACTTTATTAAAAGTAACTAAGTACATTTACTTAGTACTGAACTTGCATTTTATTGGAGTACTTCCATTTTCTGCTACTTTATACTTCTACTCGAGTACATTTCAGAGGGAAATATTGAACTTCATTCATCTGCTGACTTAAGAGATTCAGAATATTCAAACATGATAATTATTATTATAGATTAAACTACCTGAAGTATATGCAACATTAAAGTTATGAACACATCAATGATTATAATACAATGATAAAATATACATTATTCTGCATACAAAAAAATACTTTTGTACTTTTACTTCAGTATAATTTTGAATTCATGACTTTAACAGAACTTTTGCAAAAGCAAAAGACTTAAAAGTGCTTCTTCGACCTTCGGTTTGCAAAATGAGGAAATTGTTTAAAATAAACCAGAAAAGTGCAGAGTCAGCG
This sequence comes from Ophiodon elongatus, assembly GCA_016806645.1. NCBI lineage: Eukaryota > Metazoa > Chordata > Actinopteri > Perciformes > Hexagrammidae > Ophiodon > Ophiodon elongatus. The sequence continues at coordinate 146,840 of JACSYO010001270.1, read as the reverse complement.
ACCACACGAAGCAAAAACACAGTGTTACTGTGAATGCATCCTGCATGTATTCATACGAGTATTTTCTCAGTATTACTCCTTTAGAGTGAGTCGGTCTGCAGCACAGCTTCTATCTCTGAGCTTAGCGAGCAGATCGTTTCTGTTTCATGCAACATGTTTGTTTTTAGTTACGTCTCCATTTGTCATGTTTATATCTTTCTCTTGTTTTTCTTCTTGTTCCTCCGGGCTGCATATCATTTTTTAAAACACCCTTTTTTTTTAAAGAAAAAAAAAAAAAAAACTTTTATCAGACACAGTTTTCAATTTCCTCTCTTCCTCCTCATTTCCCGGCTGATGCGTTCAGACTGAACTCCTCTCGCGTCGCGTGTTCGGGCTTCAGATCGTTTCGGGGGCTGAACAACAAGCTCAGCAGGGTTCGTTCCTGCAGACGAGCAACGGGACGACGAAAGTGGAGAGACGTGTTCCATGAATTTTACATGAGCGAAGCGTGTTGCAGAGAGAAGAAGAAGGAGCATGTGATGAATCTCACCGGGGGGGAGAGGGGGGGGAGAGGGGGAAGGGGGGTTGGGGGGGCCCTCCTGCTGAGCCACGACACACAAACAGATCTGAGATCACAGCTGCTAACATGAACATCGACACTAATACGCCTCTGCTCAGAGAAGTCAGCCGTTTAACCCACAGACTGTGTGTGAGAGGAGGACGTCGTCATGGTGACGTCACCCGTTGGTTTGTGGACTGATGTTATGAAGCCTCGAGTTCGGCAGCATTTTGGCTTTTTTTGCAATCGATGAACAGAAGTGACCGTTATTTGGACTGAGGAGGAGTGACGTAGTTCTGTTATTCATGTGTTAAAGCTGCATTCTCTCTCCTGACCACCAGGGGGCGACTCCTCTGGTTGTATAGAAGTCAAAGCTTCATGTTAAGCTGCATTCTCTCTCCTGACCACCAGGGGGCGACTCCTCTGGTTGTATAGAAGTCAAAGCTTCATGTGTTAAGCTGCATTCTCTCTCCTGACCACCAGGGGGCGACTCCTCTGGTTGTTGAAGTAGTTCATGTGAAGTTAAAGCTGCATTCTCTCTCCTGACCACCAGGGGGCGACTCCTCTGGTTGTATAGAAGTCAAAGCTTCATGTGTTAAAGCTGCATTCTCTCTCCTGACCACCAGGGGGCGACTCCTCTGGTTGTATAGAAGTCTATAGAAAATGACTCTACTTCTCTCTTGATTTATTCCCTCAGTAAACATTGTAAACATGAGTTTATGTCTCAATCTCTAGTTTTATATTTATATATGAGTTTTTTTTTTAAAGAAGATGAGATTTAAGAACCAAAGAACGGTGAGTTGTAGAAATAAAGGTTCAAAGGTTAAACTAACAACGACGGATGAGAAGCTGCAGCGCTGAACATAATAACAGCTCAAAGTGTTTGACCTTCATCGCTGTTAGTGCGCACACACACACACACACACACACACACACACACACACACGCGCACACATATAAATGAGAGCATGAAGACTCGTCACACTGATGCGATTTCACAGCTTAAATGATTCAATGCACACACACACACACACACACACACACACACACACACACGCACACACACACACACACACACACACACACAGTTCATCATTGTTTTACTTCCCTGCAGCGGTTTACGGTTAGCATTAGCACAGATGCTAAACACTGACATTATCACGCTGTGTGTGTGTGTGTGTGTGTGTGTGTGTGTGTGTGTGTGTGTGTGTGTGTGTGTGTGTGTGTGTTTGGGTTCATTAGCAAAACCACTGACATTTAGAAAGAATGCATCAACACACACGCTCACGCTGATGGCCAATT
>JACSYO010001270.1:135000-142500 GCA_016806645.1 Ophiodon elongatus | reverse complement strand
AGGTGAGACCGGGTGAGACTAGGTGAGACAAGGTGAGACCAGGTGAGACCGGGTGAGACCAGGTGAGACCAGGTGAGACCAGGTGAGACAAGGTGAGACCGGGTGAGACTGGACCAGAAAGATCTACTACTAAAGTAAAAGTAGATTAAAGTAGATTTACTACTTTAGCCTAACTTTTAGCTAACTATGTCAACTGTTTATTTACTACTTTAAGCTAACTTTTAGCTAACTATGTCAACTGTTTATTTACTACTTTAAGCTAACTTTTAGCTAACTATTTCAACTGTTTATTTACTACTTTAAGCTAACTTTTAGCTAACTATTTAACTGTTTATTTACTACTTTAAGCTAACTTTTAGCTAACTATTTCAACTGTTTATTTACTACTTTAAGCTAACTTTTAGCTAACTATTTCAACTGTTTATTTACTACTTTAAGCTAACTTTTAGCTAACTATTTCAACTGTTTATTTACTACTTCAAGCTAACTTTTAGCTAACTATTTCAACTGTTTATTTACTACTTTAGCCTAACTTTTAGCTAACTATTTAACTGTTTATTTACTACTTTAAGCTAACTTTTAGCTAACTATTTCAACTGTTTATTTACTACTTTAAGCTAACTTTTAGCTAACTATTTAACTGTTTATTTACTACTTTAAGCTAACTTTTAGCTAACTATTTCAACTGTTTATTTACTACTTTAAGCTAACTTTTAGCTAACTATTTAACTGTTTATTTACTACTTTAAGCTAACCTTTAGTTCCCTATTTCAACTGTTTATGAACTACATTTCTGTGTTCTTGTACCATATTTTTCTAACATCTATAATGACCGTTGGATTTATGCCGTTTACCTTTCCTTTTACTATATGACTGAGTTTAGACCAGTATAGACTACATTGAGACCGGGTTACACCCCAGTGGACCAGGATTAGATTCTTCCAGGTTAATCCTGTAAACGAACTGACCGGAGAGGCTGCTCCAGGTACGGTTGATGTCTCTGAGCGCCTGTTTCTCAGCGATGGCCCTCTTGATCTCCTCCAGGACCAGATTCAGCTCTTTGGAGCGCCGCAGGTTCTCCTGCTCGGCCGAGTGGAGGCGCTCCCTCAACGCCAGGAACTCCCTCTGGTAGATGTCCACCACATCTCCTGCAGAGGGACGAGGTTATTCAGGTTTTAGGTCCAGTTTTCAGAACAGGAGACACAAAAAAAAAAAAAAACGGCAAATGTTCCAAAACGTACATAAAACCAACTAAATCATATTCTGGTGTCAAACAATAAAATATTCAAGACCTCAAAAAGTCTTCCCAACTTTTTCAACCAGTTAGTGAAAAACAAAATGAACTCGACCAATTAAAACCAGTTAAAATCTGTTTTACCTATAAAGTATCACAGCCTGATATCTCTTCTTCCTCTGAGCCATAGACCTCCATCAAAACACATCAATGAGCCTCACTGTAGTTCCTTCATCACCATGAACACACACACTGCAGATGACCTCGACTCAATCACATAAACACTCACTGGAGCACCAATAGTCCAACAAATGCTCCTTTTCCTCCCGTTTGTTTGATAAAAACTACATTAATACATTATTGTGGATTCTTTACTGTTTTTTATTACTGTTTTGATGCTTATTTGATTATTTATAACACTTGTTTTGATCTTTTTTACTATGTCTCTTGTTTGCATTTTACCTTCTGCTGCTGTAATCCTGTAAATGTCCCCACTGTGGGATTAATAAAGGATTATTTTATCTTATCTGTATATTTACTAATGTGAGGCGAGTCAGGGTCGCAGCTCGTCACAGTTCACTCACTGACACTATTTGATCCAAACTTTATTTTAAGAATGATGAAATGAAAGTGAACGCTGCTTTGAGACATTTAGGAACCAGACTTCTGTTGTTTTCTGTGTTCAGTCATTCAAAAATACCCAAAATACAAAATCCAACGCTGCAGGGTTTGACCTTTGACCTTGAAAGTGTGACTTTCATTAAAGTATTTCTCTTAGTTGGAAAACAACAACTGTCTTCATCTCCTCCACCCGAACCTCCAGGAAGTAAAATATCTTCAGCATCTTTTATCGTTAATCGTTAATTTAATTTAATATTATTATATTATATTTGTTGTATATATTGTGCATTTTTATTATTTTCTTCTTCTTCTATTCTATTTTTGTTTATATTGTTCTTTCTTATGTAAACATTTTTCTTTTGTTATGTAAAAATGCTGCTGTACCAAATAAAATTCCCTTGTGGGATTAATAAAGTATTTATCTATCTATTGTTCTTTCTTTCTGTGGTATTTAAAAGGTGGAGGCTTTACTCCAGAAACCCCTGGTTCCAGAAACTAATTCATAATTTCATCGTTTGGATCTGCATGAAACTCTTCAATAAAAAACATAAACTGTGTTTAATAAAAACTAAACCGACCAGCTTTCTCAGAGAAACTACTGAGCCTTTGTCTTAGAGATTGAATCTGTATATTTGTGTTCATAAAAACATTTAAATATTTGTTTTCCCCCAGAAGCTGAAGCTTTAATCTTAGAAATAGAATAAAAACAGTCCCTTCACGTCAGCGGACATGTTTTTATATCGTCTGAATGTTTTCATTTCAGTCCCGAAGCTTTTCCGATTGATTCCGGTGTAACAAGAGAAGACAGACGCAGACGCTGTCGGACATTCAACACGAGCATGTTTTCTGATCCATCATCCCGCGTGTTCCACGCGACCTCAACGTTACGCGACTGATGGAAGAAGAGAGACAGATTTAGGCTTCGCAGGATTAACCAGAGTGTATGGGACCGGACAGGTAGAGAAAAAGACATAATCTGAGTAAAAAAACATGAAAATAAAACGTTAAATCCCTCATCTGCTGCAGCAAACACCCTCCATCATCCCTCCATCATCCCTCTCCGGGTTAATGCTATGTGAAGGTAAATCTGCAGTAATCCCTGTTAGACTCACAGCTGCTCTCCATTCAGACCGCCGGCTTTAACGTCACCACTGTTTTATGAAATAAAGCCCAGCAGGAACTCCTCGGGAATATCATTTGAGGAACGCTGCTTCATTGAATACACTGTAAAAAAAAAAAAACATCTGTGTAATATACGGTAAATTACCGGCAGCTGTGGTTGCCAGAACTTCACCGTAAAAAATAAAGTGAGAATGTATAAGACATTACGGTATGGCTTTTTTTTGCAACCGTAAAATTCACAGTTGAGAACTGTTTTTTGTTTACGGTAAATTACTGTTAAAAAAAACACTACGAGTAAAAATAAGTCTAAGAAATGTTTGCGAACATCTTAAAGACCTTTGCACGTTATGGACGAGCTCCAGTCCCGACCAGTCACACCAAAGCTCTTTTAATTCTTAATTAATTTTACTTTTTTATCGTTGCAATAAACTGGAAAACAACATTTGTGACGATACAAGCAGATAAAGATTAATTTCTTTGAAAAAAATTACATTTTACGATATTAAAGAAAGGCTCATATGTATTTAGACGTAATTTATGTTAAAAACAAAACATGAATTTAGGCCATTTCACTTCCATTTCTTTCACGTCCTCGTTCCCTCTGAACTTCAATGTTATCGACTTTTTTCTTTTACTTTTTTACTTTTCCAGTCGTGGAATCATCGATTTACAGCCCTTCAGAACTGGACCGGTACTTGTTGAGATGTCTTCTGTTTTTAACTTGAATATCAAACTCGTCTTTTGTTTCTTTCTCTAATGACGGAAAAATTAAATAAAAAAAAAAAAACACCGGAAAAAAAAACCCCTTTCATTTTGCTGTAATTATTCCTCTAAACCCTCGTTAATGACGCACAATAGACACATCTGTTTGGCTGATAGCTGAAGTGAGTTTCTGAGCATGCACACACACACACACACACACACACACACACACACACACGCAGATGAGTTTTTAATGACGCTCATGCCCAGTTATTTATCTGCTCTGATGAAATAATCTCCTTCCTGCAGCATCGTTCTGTTTCTGCAGACGGAAGGAGAACTGGTTTCTGTATCGTCTCAACGATTCTCGTCTCTGCAGCTTCACCTGCTGACAACAACCAACTTCCTGTTGTTACAACACCTGTCCGTCTCACCGGCGTCTGTAATGACCACTGGAGCCTGTAGGGGGCGCTCACTTCTAAACTGTGTCGGAGAGGTTTTTCCTTTCAGGTTAAAACAGGAAGAAGGAAACACATGATACACACAAAGAGGTTGGCTCAGATCAATAGCTGAATGTAGACGGAGAACCAACACCAATACACTGTAATACAACACACACACACACACACACACACACACACACACACACACACACACACACAATGGAGGGCGGTTGACTCATCCTGTGTGTTTGTGTAATAATATAATAAGCCACCAATCACAGGGTGGAGACCACCCAGGTAATGAGATTACCCAGCATGCTCTCTCTCTCAATGTCACTCACACACACACACACACACACACACACACACACACACACACACACGCACACGCACACGCACACGCGATGAGTCATTGTTAATGGGCTTCTGGTTTTTTCGGCTCACAGGAAGGAGTTTTTTGTGGTGTAAATGAGACCTTTAGATGTCTCTGAGTTTTGATTATTAGTCTGAGGTTGGTTGATTGATTGAGGTATAACAGTTATCCTCAGACGACTAAACTATTCAGTTAGGTTGAGACAACTAAACTACTCAGTTAGGTTGAGACAACTAAACTACTGAGTTAGGTTGAGACAACTAAACTACTGAGTTAGGTTGAGACAACTAAACTACTCAGTTAGGTTGAGACAACTAAACTACTGAGTTAGGTTGAGACAACTAAACTACTGAGTTAGGTTGAGACAACTAAACTACTATAGTTGACACAAACTACTCAGTTAGGTTGAGACAACTAAACTACTCAGTTAGGTTGAGACAACTAAACTACTAGTTAGGTTGAGACAACTACTACTAGTTAGGTTGAGACAACTAAAAAGTTAGGTTGAGACAACTAATATGGTTAGGTTGGACAACTACTTGTTAGGTTGAGACAACTAAACTACTGAGTTAGGTTGAGACAACTAAACTACTCAGTTAGGTTGAGACAACTAAACTACTGAGTTAGGTTGAGACAACTAAACTACTCAGTTAGGTTGAGACAACTAAACTACTGAGTTAGGTTGAGACAACTAAACTACTGAGTTAGGTTGAGACAACTAAACTACTCAGTTAGGTTGAGACAACTAAACTACTGAGTTAGGTTGAGACAACTAAACTACTGAGTTAGGTTGAGACAACTAAACTACTCAGTTAGGTTGAGACAACTAAACTACTGAGTTAGGTTGAGACAACTAAACTACTCAGGTTGAGACAACTAAACTACTGAGTTAGGTTGAGACAACTAAACTACTGAGTTAGGTTGAGACAACTAAACTACTGAGTTAGGTTGAGACAACTAAACTACTCAGTTAGGTTGAGACAACTAAACTACTCAGGTTGAGACAACTAAACTACTGAGTTAGGTTGAGACAACTAAACTACTCAGTTAGGTTGAGACAACTAAACTATTCAGTTAGGTTGAGACAACTAAACTACTGAGTTAGGTTGAGACAACTAAACTACTGAGTTAGGTTGAGACAACTAAACTACTCAGTTAGGTTGAGACAACTAAACTACTCAGTTAGGTTGAGACAACTAAACTACTGAGTTAGGTTGAGATAACTAAACTACTCAGGTTTAGGACAATATTGTGGTTTGGGTTGAAATAACTATGGAAATGCTGTTACTGAAAAGTTCTGATTATTTTCTCATTTAATTAAGAACTTTAGTGCAAAATCTGCTTTTCTTATAAATGTCAGTCAGCATGTGCTGGTTATTATTAAATTAGATGCCTTAACGGTGTATGAGGAATATCTCGGTATATGATTTTGTTACAATATGATTCCATTGAAAGACGATAAACTATCATATTGCTCATCACTGACTCCTAACCAACCACAGGCCAACGTTAATTAAACCTGGACCACAGAGGGCTATTCAACACGTAGGAGTGGGATGTTAGGACCCACGCGTTCCCCTCCAGAGGCAAAGAAGTCACGAGAATCAGCAGCAGTAGTCTTAATAAACATAACGGCGGTAAAGAGACTCCCAGACTGCTTCTCCATTCTCCTCCGCGAGGCCAAAAACTCATCTCGTGAAACAGAAAACACTCCGACGGGAGAAACAAGAATAATTATGAACTCAACAGATGTTTAGAGTCGGTTTGAGAACTTTGTTCAGTTTTCATCCGTCCGTGTCGTGACTTTTTATTACATTCGCAGACTTCACCGGAGTTTAACAGCTGACCTCTCCGATAACAAAGCAAAGAGCTTTAATCCAGCTGCTTATGGTTTTATAATCCATCAAAAACATTTACACTCGGTGAAACTTTAATTCAAAATAGAGCTGCGTGAGCTGAATCCTCAGTCTGACTTTCTGAACCACTGCCTCGGGTTTTGTGCTTCGTCAGGAGATTTCTGTCTGCCGTTATAGGGAATGTATGGTGTGTGTGTGCGTGTGTGTGTGTGTGTGTGTGTGTGTGTTTGTTAGTAGTTTCTGCTTTTCTGTGATATTTCTGGATGAACTGGAGAACAAAGAGACCAACAGCTGGAGAGAATAACCAGGTGATTTCAGACTGGCAGTGAAACAGGAAGTCAGCCCCCCCCCCCCCCCCCCCCTCCCCTCCCCCCTCTCACACACGCACAGGTATGTGAGGAGCGAGGACACACCTGGAAAGTCAAGGCTGGAGCTTCAAAATAATGACATCGTCATGTGTGTGTTTAAGGGAGAGCGTAACTGGGAACCAGTCGCTGTGGTCGCAGTGAGCTCCAGCAGGCTGGGAACTAAGCTGCAGGAGGATGTTGGCGTTTAAACGAAACATCCGTTAACCCTGAATATTTTCACTTCAATATGCAAAAGTCCTGCTCCTCTAAACAGAACCATCAACAGAACCATCAAGACTAGAAGTAGAGAGAACTAGAAAATGTATTTAGTGCAGAATAACACAGTTATTATGACATAAATCATAAAAGAATTACATTTCTTTGATAATTTATTTTACAGAAATTGTAAAATAAATACATAAAATAATAATAAATAAATGTACTAAATATACAACATGTTTACAAGTGTTGCCAATGTTGGGAAATATTAAGTTACGCTATAAATATTAAGTTATTTACATGTTTACAGCCTCTCCTCTCTGTTCACTTCCTGAGTTTCTCTGATTTGTTGTCACATGACTGCTGGTCTCAGGTGACTCAATCATGACGTCATAGTTTCACTGAGGAGCTCAGAATTTAATGTTTTTTACAGAATCTGATTAACGTGAATGTTTTAGTTGGGGCAACATTTTCCAATCAGACTTGTAGAGTAAAAACACATTTTAAAGAAATGGAGGATTTTGTTGTTTTGGTCAGCGGACAAAAAAAAAGAAGAGCTAATTTCTTCCTTCACAGCTGTTTC
>JACSYO010001270.1:117500-120000 GCA_016806645.1 Ophiodon elongatus | reverse complement strand
ATGTTAACATAGCCTAGCACCGATGGAGCAGCTAGCATGTTACCATAGCCTAGCACCGATGGAGTAGCTCCCATGTTAGCGTAGCCTAGCACCGATGGAGCAGCTACCATGTTAGCATAGCCTAGCACCGATGGAGCAGCTACCATGTTACCGTAGCCTAGCACCGATGGAGCAGCTACCATGTTAGCATAGCCTAGCACCGATGGAGCAGCTACGATGTTAGCGTAGCCTAGCACCGATGGAGCAGCTACCATGTTAGCGTAGCCTAGCACCGATGGAGCAGCTACCATGTTAGCGTAGCCTAGCACCGATGGAGCCAAACTCCATTTAAAAAACAAGCATTTTAAAAGTTCTTGCAGACCGACTTGACAAAACTTCTGACTCTTTACAAATCTGCATCCTTTTTTCAGTTTTCTTAAATGAAATCTTAGCAGAATCAGTTATTTTTGGGTTCATACCGCTGTAGCGCTACAGACTACTACTACCTCTGGATGACGTCGTGAACCCAGACGGGACGGCATTCGTTGGTCCAACATGTACAAAGCAGCACTCGTGGTTATTTCGTCCACGGCGGATGAAACGTGGTTGGTGTCCACGTGGCGGTAAGCTCCGCCCCCAAATTTGCTTTGTGTTTGGTGTGAACACGCGCGTTACGGAAAGATGGAACTTTTGTTTGCATGTATTTGTTTTCCATTCCCTGAGCTGAATCCAGAGCCTAACTGGGGAGGAGGTTGTGATCGTAAAGGCCCTTTGTTATCCTGGGCTGTATCAATACAAGCGACTTGATTTAAATAATGGAAAGCTACGTTTTTAATCTTCATCTCATTCATTCTAAACAAGTGCTTTAAGTTCCTCAACGTGAACCAACTAAAAACAACAGAATGCATTAATGCATATTAATTAAAAGGTCATTTTGTGCCTTTGCAGATAACTTAATCTATAAACTCCCTCATTACGTCAACAGAAAATATTAGAAATTAGAAGAACATACAGTGAATATACTTTCTAGGAAACAGTCGACTAAAAAGTCTCATTTTCATTTGAACATTTCAGGTGAAGTTTGTCGTGAACTTGAATAAATGCTGAAGATGTTGAGCTGAATGTGAGCGAATCAGAGGACGTTGAATTTAACCATTTGAGACTTTTGTTGTTGTGGCAGGTGAGAGCTTTAATCCAGCTGGATGTCTGGGTCAGCTGGATACAGGATACGGAGGCGCAGACGCCTCCCCTCCTCCCCCAAACTCCACCCGTCTGGGAGGTGGAGGTGAGCGGAGTCAGGTAGCAGCTCGTGAATGAGAGGGTTTGTGGAAGAAAAAGAGCAGCGTCGCACACAAAGAGGGCATTTAGAGAGCGAGGGGCCACATCTGGAGGGGAAACCGAAATACCAACCAATTAACCACAACACCTTATCCTCCCCGTGTGTGTGTGTGTGTGTGTGTCTGTGTGTGTGTGTGTGTGTGTGTGTGTGTGTGTGTGTGTGGGGCCAGGCTTCACTGCTACACGCCGCATTCAAAACTCTACACGCTATTTTATTTGTGTTTCAGTTCTTTATTTTCTTTTTTTCCGACTCATTTTCACTTCTGAATTCTGAGCGTTAATATAAAATAAAATACAGCAGAGTTTCACATCATGAACGAGAATAGCAAAACAAAAAAATATGATAAATATATATAATATTTAATATTTAATAAAGGTGTTGCATTTGCCAGCAGTCTTCCTCACAGGCTGCATCAAGTACATTTACTCAATTTACCCACTTAAGACCAATTTAGTCGTACTTTTACTTAAATTAGAGTATTTTCATTGTCTGCTACATTATACGTCTAACGGAGATAAATACTGAACTTCTTGTTTTCCATTTTCAGATTAATACAAAATGTAAAACAAATAAATTGATGACTTTATTGATCCCCAGAGGGGAAATAAAGTCATTAAAATGAGCTCCACCTTTACCGGCTGCATCAATAACTTATAATACAATAACTCATATAACATGCATAATGAGTAGTTTTAACTTTGGTACTTTAAGTATATGATGTACTTTTACACAAACTGTAAACAGGACGGCCGGTTTGAAACTAGAAGAAGAAGAAGAACTCAGTTCGAGGAGGTTTTGAGGAAATCAAACAGAGACTTTAAAAGAGGGGTGAACTAAAATGGTCCCTCAGGGTCTCAGCTATGTGGTCTATAAATAGAGTTCACACACAAACACAAACACACACACACACACACACACACACACACACACACACACCAGCAGAAGACTCACACACATTTCTCAGGATCTCCATCGGCACAAGCAGCTGTTCGCCCTGCTGACATCATTTAAATAATAACTGTTGCTCCGCCCCTTCCCTCCCTGCTGCCATAGAAACAAGGTGGGAGGGAAGGAAGGAAGGAAGGAAGGAAGGAAGGAAGGATGTAGGGAGGTAGGAAGGAAGGAAGTAGAGGAGAGAGGCTTCGCAATTGCAGCGAGGAAGGAAGGAAGGAAGGAGGATGT
>JACSYO010001270.1:97500-112500 GCA_016806645.1 Ophiodon elongatus | reverse complement strand
TCAGAGTTAAATATTATCTCAAACGTTGTAATGTAATATCTTTGGTAAGATGGGTGTTGAACTCGTCACCATTGTTCTCAGTAGATATATATTATATTTCTAAAGTTGCTACTGACATGAAATGTTCAGCAGATGTCGGTAACAACCCGAGTAATCCAAACACACGAAGAAAACCAAACAAATAAGTGAAGAAATGAAGTTGTGTGTGATAAAGTGGAATGACACAGGGGGAAAAGCATTGAGCACACGAGGAAAAGGAGAGATCAGCTGGTTCAGTCCCAGCTGATGGCCGGTGAAAAGGTGTCTCATTACCAAGGCGTCACACAAGAATCCTCATCATGGGCAACAGCAAAGAGCTCTCGCAAGACACTCGCAACCTTATTGGTGCAACACATGCCGATGGCGTTGGTTGCAGAAGGATTTCTAAACTTGTGAATGTTCCAGTGAGCAGTGTTGGTGGCCACAATCCGGAAGTGGAAAGAACATTTCACCATAAACCGGCCGCGACCGGGCGCTCCTCGCAAGACTTCTGAGAGAGGAGTGAAAAGAGTTATCAGAGGAGTTGTCCAAGGGCCACGGGCCACGGGCCACGGGCCACGGGCCACAGGCCACGGGCCTCGGGCCACGGGCCACGGGCCAAGGGCCACGGGCCACGGGCCTCGGGCCAAGTGTGGAGTGCCTCAGAAAGACCTGGGATTAGCAAAGAAAACAATAAGTAACGCATCAACCGGCGTGGCCTGTGTGCACGCTCACCACCAAGACTCCTGCTACGTTACGGTGAGGGGCCGTTTGTGGGAACGTTACGGTGAGGGGCCGTTAGTGGGAACGTTACCATGTGAAGCCGTTTGTGGGAACGTTGCGGTGAGGGGCCGTTCGTGGGAACGTTACGGTGAGGGGCCGTTTGTGGGGACGTTACGGTGAGGGGCCGTTCGTGGGGACGTTACGGTGAGGGGCCGTTCGTGGGGACGTTACGGTGAGGGGCCGTTCGTGGGGACGTTACGGTGAGGGGCCGTTAGTGGGGACGTTACGGTGAGGGGCCGTTTGTGGGGACGTTACGGTGAGGGGCCGTTTGTTTACTGAGAACAATGCTGACGTAGTCAACACTCATTTTGCCCGTGTGTGACTGGAAACAGCATCTATGGGTCGTAATGAGCCCGTTGGCTGGGAAAGGAAGAAGAGGTACTAATACTTCAGTAAAAGTATAATTACTACAGTTTATAAATACTGTAAAGGTCCTGCACTCAACCTCTTACTTTAGTAAGAAAGTATTTGCATTAAAATATACTTACTTAAAATAACGTACAGCTTTCTTAACGCGATTCATCAAAACTTATTTAAAGTTCTGCTTTCCGCTTCGCCAAAATACAATAAAACCTAAAAAGTTACCAAGTTTAAATCTCAGTTTAAAGTCTGTTTTCACTAAATCAACAGAGCAGGAGTCTGACAAGCGTTCAGTTGGCGTTGGTTTTTAAAACGTCTTCACGCGCATTCAGACGGCTTCTGTTGAGTCTGAGTGCAACCCGACCTCCCAGAGCTCCCATCAAATATTCATTAAGCTGCTTTCACAGCGTCTTGGACTCCCCAGCACACACACACACACACACACACACACAGACACACACACACACACACACACACACACACACACACACACACACACACTGTGTTACGACAGCATCAACATTACGATCTCATTACATTGCTGTTAAACTGGCTATTATCTCTATTTAACTGAATATTATTGTTCCATAACTAATGATGGAACAATGATGCCTCGTGATAACAATTAAACTTTATTGATACTAAAAGTATCTTGACGGTTCATTTAAACATAGAGGGTTCATCCTCTGGGGACGTCTCACTCTGGAATAAAGTCACAAACACTTTCTTCCCTCATCGATGATGTCGTGTGACTATCGGTGCTTTTACTAAATATGTACACGATGATACTTTTGATAAATAATCGAGGATGAAAGGAAAACATTTATGCCATCTGACAATATTACAATACCTAAAATCCAGCTCTCATATCACGATATCGATATCTTTATTGATTTGTTTCTCGATACTTCTCAGAGGAGAGATAAAGTTTTGAATATCTTTGAACTCTCGTTTCTGTGGCGAGGACATCGAACACACCACGACTGGAGGAGGAGGTCCGGGTTAAAAATTAACTTCTCTCATATCGTAGACGGATTCAGAACAACAGTATCATCTCGTACGGTGACTACGGCCTGCAGGAGTGTGTGTGTGTGTGTGTGTGTGTGTGTGTGTGTGTGTGTGTGTGTGTGTGTGTGTGAGAGAGAGTACGGTACACATAAAAATGGCCGCCGCTCTGATCGTCCTGCTACATTGATTTGAATGGGAATTTTTTTTGTTGTGCGCCTGAGATTGCTGTTCACACACACACACACACACACACACACACACACCTGTTCGGAGATACAGTCACACACACTGCAGCCTGTAGGGGGCGCTAGCAGGAGTTCAGCCTGTTTGTCTGCTTTTGTCTTTTATTTTTCTGTTACAATTATTCAATTTTATGTTCATTGATTCACATTTTCCAGCAGGCTGATCAAAGCCGACAGCTGAAGGAATTAAAGTCTGTAATGCCACACACACACACACAAAATACACACACAAAATACACACACACACAAAATACACACACACACAACATACACACACACACAACATACACACACACACACACTAACAGTGTGACTGACACCTCAAACAGAAGCTTCTGTAACACAGATCACATAGTTAATCTCGAGCTCATATTACACACACACACACACACATTACAGACACACACATTACACACACACATTACACACATTACACATTACACACACACATACACATTACACACATTACACATTACACACACACACACAGTTTCCCTCATATTGACCGAACTGTCAAAGATCCTCTCACGTTACCAAATCCAGACGAGACTGAGGGGAAGGAGGAGGAGGAGGAGGAGGAGGAGAGGAGGAGGAGGAGGAGGAGAGGAGGAGGAGGAGGAGGAGAGGAGGAGGATGAGGAGGAGAGGAAATGCTAAAAAGGAAGGAGGAGGAAGATGAAGACAAAAGAGGAGAAGATGAAGATGAAAGGGGGAGTTAAGATGGAGGGATGAGGAGGAAGAGGAGGAGGAAGAGGAGGCTGGATGGAGGAGGTGAAATTAGGGAAAGGAGTGAAAGGAGGTCAAGAGGACAAAAGAGCAAGAGGCCGCGAATCAATGTGTATAAAAGTGTGTCAATGTATACATTTATGTGTATAAAAGTGTATCAATGTATACATTTATGTGTATAAAAGTATACATTTATATGTATAAAAGTGTATCAATGTATACATTTATGTGTATAAATATGTATAAAAGTGTCAATGTATACATTCATGTGTATAAATGTGTGTCAATGTATACATTTATGTGTATAAATGTGTATAAAAGTGTGTCAATGTACACACACACACACAGCTCTATTTATACTGTAACAGAATAACTGGATTTAATGGATCAGTTCAAAGCGCCACAGAGGAAAGTAAAACCAAGGTTAAACAATGCCAGGCAGGATATGCATGTGTTTGTGTGTGTGTGTGACACGGTGTGTATTTGTGTGTGTGTGTGTGTGTGTGTGTGTGTGTGTGTGTGTGTCTGTGTGACACTGTGTATTTGTGTGTGTGACAGGAGGACAAGGCCAAGCATGTTCACTTCCAGACTGAAAGAGGCCGATGCGTCATCTAATCGCTATGAGCCGTCTGCTGTTTGCATGTAGTAAACCAATACGTGTGTGTGTGTGTGTGTGTGTGTGTGTGTGTGTGTGTGTGTGTGTGTGTGTGTGTGTGTGTGTGTGTGTGTGTGTGTGTGTGTGTGTGTCCTCACTGAACATAGGAAGCTGCAGAAGCTACAAAATAAAAGTCTGTTGAAGATATGGGAAGAAAAAAACCACAACTCCATAATTAACTGAATTTATATTTTTTTAAACAGAAAGAGATCTGACAGCCAATCAGAGGGCTGGATTAACAAAAGGCGTTGACCTCTGACCTCACGGCGCTGTTAACATGACATCACTGCTGCAGCCTCAGAGGAATGAATAAATCAAACGCACCTTCTGTCTGCAGCTTCACTGACTGAACTAATTTACCCTGAGTGCCCCACACACACACGTTACACCACACACACACAAGTTACACCACACACACACAAGTTACACCACACACACACAAGTTACACCACACACACACACAGACACAGACACACACACACACACACACACACACACACACACACACACACACATCCTGGTTAACTGCCATCAGAGTGTGAATCAATCTTCGCTCAGCAGCAGAAACACGCCTTCGTCCGGAAAAGGATGTGAAGAGGAGCATGATGTGTGTGTGTGTGTGTGTGTGTGTGTGTGTGTGTGTGTGTGTGTGTGTGTGTGTGTGTGTGTGTGTGTGTGTGTGTGTGTGTGTGTGTCAGCAGGAAGATGGATGAGTCACAGTGATGTCTGATTCCTCTGAACTTTAAGGTCTAATCTCCGGCTTCAGCATCAAAACGTTTCTCACAGCAGATTCTGTGGTACTGTGTGTGTGTGTAGTACTCTCTGTAGTACTCTCTGTAGTACTCTCTGTGGTACTCTCTGTGGAACTCTCTGTGGAACTCTCTGTGGTACTCTCTGTGGTACTCTCTGTGGATACGCCGTGTGGTGTACTCTCTGTGTGGTACTCCGTGTGTGTAGTACTCCGTGTGTGGTGTACTCTGTGTGTGGTGTACTCTGTGTGAGTACTCCGTGTGGTACTCTGTATAGTACTCTGTGGTATCCTAGTATACTGCAGTACTACATGGTCGGAGTGTTCAAACGGCTCCTCTTGTTCTTTTATTCTGATAAAAAACTATTTATCTGCAACTTTCTTTTCAAACAACAAAATGACGACAATTAAAATTGTGAGTCATTGTTTATATATATATATATATATATATATATATATATATATATATATATATATATATATATATTACTCTGTGCTGATTGTTGTGTATAATCTTTATTTGTTGTTCTCTGTGATTAAACAACACAAGTGAAGTCTCCACGTCTTTTTATTTAAAAACTAATATTTCACGTAGTTTTATTAGATTCTTGTACATTACTTTTTATTGTATATTTATGACTTTTGCAGTATTTGTTCTTCGTGTTGCACGAAAACTTAACGTCGGATTCTTTCGTCTGTGAAAACCTGATTCCGGTTGTTTTCTGTTAAATATTCTCAAAAACATCAAACTTCTTTTCTTCCAACAGATGAAAAGTTTAGACGCAGATTTAAAAAAAAACTTTAATAACGAAATGCAATTAAACCCGAATCCATAACGAGGTGGAGTCGCTCAGTTCATCCGTCAGCGTCTGAAACTTCTAATTACTGACTCGTCTTATCTCGTGTGTTTAATTAGTTTATCAGAGTGACTTCAGAGTATTTTATTTATTTATAGCCTGAACACATTATATTAAAGCAGCAGGAAAATGTTGAGATGAGAAATTAAACTACATCGTAAAAGAGGCTGAAATCAAATATTATTTCTTAGACAGGCCAAATATTAAAACAATTAGTATATATATATATATATATATATATATATATATGTACTTGTAGAAGAAGAAGCCGTCCTGTGTACTTGTAGTAGAAGAAGAAGACGTCCTGTGTGTACTTGTAGAAGAAGAAGAAGAAGAAGAAGTCCTGTGTGTACTTGTAGAAGAAGAAGTCCTGTGTGTACTTGTAGAAGAAGAAGTCCTGTGTGTACTTGTAGAAAAAGAAGAAGTCCTGTGTACTTTGTAGAAGAAGAAGAAGAAGTAGAAGAAGAAGAAGACACACGTCCTGTGTGTACTTGTAGAAGGAGATTCTGTGTACTTGTAGAAGAAGAAGAAGAAGAAGAAGTAGAAGAAGAAGAAGACGACGACGTCCTGTGTGTACTTGTAGAAGAAGAAGACGTCCTGTGTGTACTTGTAGAAGAAGGCGTCCTGTGTGTACTTGTAGAAGAAGAAGGCGTCCTGTGTGTACTTGTAGAAGAAGAAGAAGAAGAAGAAGAAGAAGAAGTCCTGTGTGTACTAAGAAGAAGAAGAAGTCCTGTGTGTACTTGTAGAAGAAGAAGAAGAAGAAGAAGACGTCCTGTGTGTACTAAGAAGAAGAAGAAGAAGAAGTCCTGTGTGTACTTGTAGAAGAAGAAGAAGAAGAAGACGTCCTGTGTGTACTTGTAGAAGAAGAAGAAGAAGAAGACGTCCTGTGTGTACTTGTAGAAGAAGAAGACGTCCTGTGTGTACTTGTAGAAGAAGAAGAAGAAGACGTCCTCAACTCAAACATATTCAGTTTAGAGGAGAAGAAACAAATATTCACATTTCAGGAGCTGGAATCAGAGAATTAAAAGTTACTGAAATCGATTAATTGATTGTTTGTCATTAAGGTGTCGTAAGACGGGGACATACGTTCATCTGTGGTTCCACATGACAGAGACGACGGTCTCATTTCTTGTTTCGTCCACAACTCAAAGATCCTCAGTTCACCGGAAAGAAACCAGAAGAAAACAAACTCACGGCTAAGAAACTGGAATCAGAAAATATCTAAAAAGTTAAATTAACTGATGAACCGATTCGTTGTTTGGTCGATAAAATGTCAGAAAACGGTGAAAAAAATGTTTTTTTCTTCTTTCAAAATGACTCGAGCTGATTGATCGTTAAAATAGTCGCGTTCAGAGAGGAGGGAACGAACTCGACCTCTGACCTCCGGGTTCGAACCTCGTGAAACCAGACGAGGGACAGAAGGACGAAGTCACAGGTGTGAAAGGTGCGTTTGTTTCGTTTGAGTCACCAGGAGCCAGATCACAGCAGATTTAGGAAAGAAAACAATATCATAGAAGTAAATTAATATTGCCTTCTACCGTCTGGCTCCTCCCCACTGGTGTGCGCTGGGTTCAAAACCAAGCACTCCCTTTATGAAGCTGCCGAGCCTCCAAACCTTTTGCATTTCTCTGCTCAACTTTATGCGAAGCAGAAGACGTTTTCAGACAGACACACTACTTAAACACCACCCATCACAAAACAAGCGCTCCTCCCCCTAACTGAACGCCACCTGCCCGCCTCAACAACACACCGAGCCGACTGGACACCCCGTTGTGTGATGAATCACAAACCAAGCGCTCCTTTTTTTCTTTTAAATTCTGTTCCTGTAGCTAAAATTATTCAATACAACCAGCAGCTGCAACTACCTGCACCTCCCTCACGAGGAGTCTCAAACCAAGCGCTCCCATGGACCTGACAGCTGAGCCTGCAGCAACACACACACACACACACACACTGCCAGCCAGGCCTGCTACACACCATAAATCAAGCGCTCCCTTACCCCTGGGGCAGCTGATAGTGCAGCCTGCGGATTACCTGTGCGTTAACCTCCACACTATCTCCTCTCCTCCAGGCCTGCTATGGGTCATAAATGAAGCACGCCCTTCTGAATCTCAGTCCAAACTCTCCTCCGGCTGATTTCCTCCCCCTTGTTCTGTTTCACATCACAAACCAAGCGCTCCCCTTCTCCCCCCTGTGCCAGCTGAACACACTAACCCCATGTCTCCATCCTCCCACATCTACGCATGCAATGCATTGCAAACCAAGCGCTCCCTTTACCTCCACAGTCTCCAACCTTTACATCACCCAGACCTCACCCACAAACCAAGCGCTCCTCTGAATACTGAACTCAAACACTTGATTACCTCCGAACGAGAGTTTCCTTTTCTGCAACGTGTTCCATCAAAGCTGCAACAAAATCAAACCAACCCCACCTCTTTGACATCTCCCTGCTCCATCGTGACCCCACCCCCCCAACTGGCATGCACTGCATCACAAACCAAGTGCTCCCTTCATTACCTCAGAACCTGGAGCTTCAAGCACATAAAACACGATGCGGCTGTATGGCAACAAAATCAAACCAACCCCTCCCAATCTCCCCTTTCTTGACTTGCCCACCCCCCTCAGCTATCATGTGGGGCAAACCAAGCGCTCCCTTTGTTACTTCAGGAGCTTCACAAACAGGAGTCTTGTGTGTTTCATCCTGTAGCTGCAACAAAGTAAACAAACCCCTCCCCTCTCTCCTACTTTCATCTTGACACTAAGCTGGCACTTGGTGCTTCACAAACCAAGCGCTCCCCTGATTACCTCATCAAGTGGAGCTTTCCCTCATGTTCAGGAAGATGTATAGGAAGTACAATGTGGAGCTGCATCAAAATCAAACCAACCCCTCCTCTCTTCTTCTCCATCTAGACCCTCGTCTGTTAGCTGTGGTGGATCACAAATCAAGCGCTCCCTTAATTACCTCACTGCTGGAGCTTCACAACATCAGCCAACCTTCATGTCTCCTCTCCACCTCGACCCTCTCCTGTGAGCAGGCATGTGATGCTCAACAAACCAAGCGCTCCCCTGATTACCTCAAAGTGGAGCTTCCCTTCACAGCAGCATTCTTTATTTTATCCAAAACACAAAGTGGAATCAAACCAACCCCTCCTGTCTCCTCCATCTCGACCCTCTCCTCTCAGCTGTGGTGCATCCCAAATCAAGCGCTCCCTCCACCACCTCACTGCTGGACCTTCACATCCACAAGCATCTTGTGTTGTTTTTTCTTCTTTCTCTGCAACTAAAAAAAAAATCAGCCAACCTTCCCCACTTCATCTCCTCTCACCTCCACCAAAACCCTCTCCCCTTATCTTGCATGCAAAGCATCACAAAATCAAGCGCTCCCTCCTCCACATTAACGCCAGAGCTTTCCCTCCAGCATCACTTGATATTTCTGCAACAAAATCTACCCCATACCCCCCCTGCTCCTCCCCCCTCTCCCATTCATGTGGACCCTCTCCTCTCAGCTGACATGTGATGCATCACAAACCGAGCGCTCCCTTCACCTCCACCATCTGAAGCCCGCAGCCTTCACATCAACACCATCACGTCTTTATTTTCTGCAACAACCAAAACACAACGAGCTGCAACACCAAACCAAGCGGAGCACACACACACACACACACGCGCGCGCGCGCACACGCACGCGCGCGCTCGCACCGGGACGCACCGGGACCGGGTCTTACCTCTGGAGCTGCTGAAGGCGGTGTACCAGGACAGGGAGACCAGCCCGCACAGCCCGAACAACAAGACCGTCAGGAAGGAGACATTTCGGAGCCTCATCTCCGGAGCCCCGGGAGCATGTCCGCACCGAGAGGGGGGAGGAGAGGGACTGGCGGAGGGAGGGATGGAGGGAGGGGAGAGGGAGGGGGGAGGGGGGGAGGCAGGTAGAAAGAGAGACAGAGACGGGGAGAGACGGAGCGAGGCGGGCGGAGCTGTTGCCGTCTGAGCAGCAGCAGCGACACTGAAGGAGAGAGAGAGAGAGAGAGAGAGAGAGAGAGAGAGAGAGAGAGAGAGAGAGAGAGAGAGAGAGAGAGAGAGAGAGAGAGAGAGAGAGAGAGAGAGACGGGGAGAGAGAGAGAGAGAGAGAGAGACAGAGAGAGAGAGAGAGAGAGAGAGAGACGGAGAGAGAGAGAGAGAGAGAGAGAGAGAGAGAGAGAGAGACGGGAGAGAGAGAGAGAGAGACGGAGAGACGGGAAAGAGAGAGAGAGAGAAGGGAGAGAGAAAGAGAGAGAGAGAGAGACGGGGGAGAGAGAGAGAGAGAGAGAGAGAGAGAGGGGGGAGAGACGGGTGAGAGAGAGAGAGAGAGAGAAAATTTAAATAATCTTTATGTAGGATATAAAACCAGATCACAAAGAAATATTTGTGGGGAAAAAAAGTAATTAAGCATTAAATAAATAAAGACAAATAAATATAAAAAAGAAGCAGAAACATGATTAATTAACTGACTTCTAAATCAATTAAAATGAAAGATTATTGTGCTTCGTCTTTTTTTAATTAAAGTCAAGTTATTATCTTTGTTTACAGGGTGAGAAATAAAAGTTCTGCTCCACCAATCACGTTCCATGTCTCCGCATGGCTATTAGCTAAGCCCCGCCCCCAATTAAAACTGTCCTCATCCATAACATGAAGACCATCATAACGAGTGACGGTAAAATACCGGCAGCAGAGACGCCAGTAATTAACCGTTAATTTACATGCGTCATGAAATTATTCACATTATGATGAAGACGTTAACGTAAATACACCGTAAATCATTAGTGAGGACTCGTTACGAAATAACCGTAATCTAACGTTTTATATTTGTTATTGCCTTTTTTTTAACTCAGATTATACAAGTTATCATCTGAGCTCCAAAAATCCAAGACTGCCGGGTGTTTATATTTTTTATTTATGTCCATTGGTCATATTAATACATATATAAGCTAATAAATGAATATGTTAATAAATGACTACGGTAATAAATGAATACAGTAATAAATATATAAGTCAATAAATTAATAAGTCAATAAATAAATGAGTCAATATATGAATAAATAAGTCAATATATGAATAAATAAATAAGTCAATAAATAAATAAAGTCAATAAATAAAGTCAATAAATGAATAAGTCAATATATGAATAAGTCAATAAATAAATAAGTTAATAAATAAATAAAGTCAATAAATAAAGTCAATAAATGAATAAGTCAATAAATGAATAAGTCAATAAATGAATAAGTCAATATATTAATAAGTCAATAAATAAATAAGTCAATAAATAGTTAATAAATAGTTTTGACAATATGCATATTTATAATATTTTTTTCATTGTTTACCAGTCACATCGTTAATGGTGTTAAATATATGACGATAGAATATAAATTATTTGTTTTTTCTGCGTCATGTTTTACTGGCGTCCTTTGAAACAATGAAGTCGGTTTGAATCCAAGATGGCGGCTGCGCGTAGCTGGACATGCTAACGTTAGCCGAACAGTTTCTTTTGAGAGTGATATGTGTAATTAAATGAATTCCTGTGTGTTATTTAATTCAGTTCAGGAATATTTGACTGTATAAATAATAATAATTTGAATATTATCTTTTTTTTATGTCAGTTTTTTGTTAATATTTGTTTAATTCTCTAATCTTTTTCCCACCAACATGAACTTGTCCAGATTACCTGCAGGAGGAGGAATACAGATATACTTTTTTTTGGTTTACATATATATAAAAGCCAATTGATGTCGTAACAGGTGTGTTTCATTTCAACTGTCTACTGTAAATATATTTAAAAACTATATATGTATATATATATATATATATATATATATAAAAATAACAAATAAATAAAAAGCAGATTATAAAACGTCATAATTTCCCATCATCCTCTCCTGTGGGAAATCCTCCAGTAACTTTGTATCTTAATTGTTTTTTAAAACTTTAATCAGGAGATCGGCTGTCCTTTTTCTTCTTTATTGATTTTAATTTCATCCCCTGACATGTTTTTATTCTTCTCCCTCGGTTATGTGTGATTAAAAAAAGCAATAAAGAAGGGAATTAACAACTAAAGATGTTCCACACTTTCATTTCCTAAATGCAATCGTCTTTTATTGGAGTTTGAACTGAAGCTCGTGTTTCTCTGTTTACAGTTTGTGTTTCACGTGTTGAACGCAGCCTGCAGCGCCGCCTGGTGGTCAGGATGAGAACACGCAGACAAGTTGAATGCAAAGTTGAATTACAACAATCAAACAGAGACATTAAGACAAAACGTTTTTATTTATTTATTTATTTTTATTTATTGTTATTATTATTATTATTATTATTATTATTATTATTATTATTATTATATTTATTGTTTTCGTTGTGTTGGAGGGTGGGCTGTGTGGGAACATATTTAAAGGTTATGTAAATTAAAGTAAATTTTCCCAATAACGTTAATTAAACCACTTAAATAAACCTCAACCCTAAAAACTGAATTAATATTTTAAATAAATACAGTTAAGTGATTATTGTGGAAGGAGAGATCATATATGAGAAAAACAATGATTTGGTACTTATTCATCAACACAATTATGAATCATAAAATCATTTATAAACAGTTAGAAATGAGTAAAGTAAAGAAGCTAAATAAGAATATTAAAGTTAGTGTCTTTAATGTATTTCTTAAACAACCAGTTTAACTGTCCAGCACTGACATCTAGTGGCCATGAACAGAAGGTACAATGGAGGACAAACAACAATAACATTATTTATTACAACAACAACAACAGTTATAACTCAGCACTCTGAGGACCTGAAGAGAATATTATTTATTTATACATCAAATACCTTCACATTCATCTCAACATGACTAACGTAATGGATTATTAAGAATGGGAGGTTTTTAAGAGCCAATATTATTATTTTTTACTTCATGTGGATTATCTTCAGTGACCAGGTCCTGGTTTCTTGAAAAGAGAAGTTGCTGTTGAGTTTTTTTATTTTATGGATGTTTGTTTTTATGTCCTGCATGAACTTTTAAAATGGTTGTTTCCAGGAAAAAATATGATAAAATGTATTAAAAATGTGCTCAGAAATTCAACTTGCAAGTTGCTTTTAAGTTAAGATACAAACAACCAATAGTTTTTCAAGTAAAAACTGAACACTGTGGACTTATGTGTTTTTATTTTACCTCCAACTTCTTAATTTAAGTCCATTGAGATTTATGTATACTACACTGAGGTTGCTTGTAATAATAATAATAATAATAATAATAATAATAATAATAATATCTTTATTTATGAACCACATTTCATACAGACGATGTAGCTCTTTAAGTGTGACGCTGTTAAAAATAAATAAAAACAGATTTAAATAAGTTTAAATTAAAAAAAAGTGGCAGGAAGAAAGAGTGCATTTTGTTTATACTTTTACTCTATTGTTTATATTTGTTTTTCTCTTGTAATCTTTGATCAATCTCTGGCACAATAATTTCCTTCGTGATTAATAAAGTTCTATCTTTCCTAAACTTATATCAAAATTATGGTATTTTTATCCTCCACTACATTTATTTCACAGCTACTTTGATTTTACAGACAAAACACGTGATAATTGTATTAAATGTGAAGCGTTGTTTTATATTAAAGGTGTTTTAAATGAAGATGCTGAACGGACCAATCAGGTTGAAGCTCTGCTGGGGTTTACATGACGTCATCGTTGTGTATAAAGCAGTTACGTAAAGTGCCTTGAGTACCTTTTAAAGCGCGATACAAATAAAATGTATTGTTATTATTATTATTATATTGTGTGCAAAAGATCAAAAATATAACATTTTGAGACCTTGTAGTACTTTTACTTTTAATACTTATGTACTTTTACTCAAGTAGAATTTTAATGCAGGACTTTTATTTGTAACAGAGTATTTCTACAGGGTGGTAATACTACTATTACTGAAGTAAAAGTACTTCTTCCACCACTGGAAGCATGTGTGATGGAAGATCATGTACACTGGAAAACTGACTATATATATATATATATATATATATATATATATATAATCACTAGTATTATTTTATTATTATTATTGTTAATATTATTATTGTGAATATTATTATTATTGTGGTTATTATTTTTATTGTATTTGTTTATTTGAATTATTTTATTTATTTATTTATTTATTTTATATTTTTATTTTATTTTATTTAAACGTATGGATCATTCATTCCTCTCTTCTTCACTTGTTGCCTACAATCATGACGTAATGCTGAGACGCAAGAAGAAAACACATCAAATATCCAGAGCAGAAGTTTCTGCACGATGCAAGTTGTTTATAATAAATTTATAAATAAATAAATCTGTCATCTGCTTTAAAACAAACATGGATTTC
Source organism: Ophiodon elongatus (assembly GCA_016806645.1). Classification (NCBI taxonomy): domain Eukaryota; kingdom Metazoa; phylum Chordata; class Actinopteri; order Perciformes; family Hexagrammidae; genus Ophiodon; species Ophiodon elongatus. The sequence goes on along the minus strand of JACSYO010001270.1, from coordinate 98,721 downwards.
CTCAGAGAATCTTAAAACAACATAAAGAGACAAAGTGAGGAAGGAGGCGAGGACAGAAAAGGAGGAAGGAAAGACACAACAAAGAGGAAGGATGTGTGTCAGAATAATTGTTCAGGATTCATTCATTCATTTAATGAGATTCAGAAGAGCCTCAACGGGGAAGAAGGGAGGAAGGGAGGAAGGAAAGAAGGGAAGGTGACGAGGAGAAGGGGTGAAGGGGAGGGAGGAGGAGGAGTAAATCAGTGTTGGAGAGTCTCTGACGCGGAAGAAGAAGAACCAGCCCTCTGACGAGGAAGAAGAAGAAGAAACCCCAAAACGAAAGCCCCCCCCTCCTCCTCCCCTCCTCCGGTTCTCTTCACACTTGTTGAATAACGTCTAATCTCTGGACGTTCCTCCTCCCGGTTCCTCGCGTCTTTTTCTAACCGGGTCTGCACGCGCGCGCTCCGGGGCTGCACGTCCGTGCGCGTCGACTGGAAGAATAACATCCGTTTTGGAGACTTCCTACCCCGGCCGCGCGCATCATTATTTACCGGATCGATAATTCATCTTTTATTCATTCTGCTTCCCGAGCGGGAGGGGGGGAGGAGGGAGGAGGGCACACCGCTCACACCGCTCACACCGCGCACGCACGGCGCGCGCTCCTCGAGTTGCAGCGCCGCTGGGTGGCACCGCTGGTGGCACCGCTGTCTCCGGGCGCAGGGGACTCTGATCTCGGCGTGGTGGACGTCGGCGACGTCGGAAAGGTTAGACCCCCCCCCTCCTAACCCCCTCACACCCCCTCCCTCACGTCACCGCCTCTCCTGGAAGTCCCGCTCGGTGTTTCAGGGAAGGTTTAATATTAACACGGTTAATATTCCAGCTCCGGCCTGAGAGACGCCGGGGAGCTCCGGGTGGACACGCCGGCCGCAGCGCCCTCTCCGCCGGGTCCAGCCGCTGGGGGATGTCCCTCCTCCGGAGGGGGGGGCTCGGATAACTATTCTCGTTTGAATCACAAAGTCGGGACCCGGAACTCTGGATTGTTTAGGATCGGGACTTTTAGCTGCTGAGCACCGGAGGAAGCACCGGGAAGCACCGGGACACACCGGGGCACACACACGCCGAGGACGGCGTCCTGCCGCCGGGCAGCTGCGCCGCCGTGTCCGGCCCGGTGGGGCATGTCTCTCCGCCGGGAGGTTTTCTAGAGATCCAGAGGCTCTTTTTCTTCTTCTTCTGCACAACAAC